>CM049807.1:22591990-22690606 GCA_027422405.1 Ptychobarbus kaznakovi
AGTTTTCATTTGAATTTTAGATTTTTTATTTTTTTTTATTTTAGTACTTCAATTTTGTCAGTTAGTTGCTAAGACAACAATTTTTAAAAAGTGTTAAAAAGTTTTTCTGTTTACTCTTCTCATCTAATATTTGTTTTATTTCATGTTATCTTTATTGAAATAATGAAAAGCTTTTATTTTTAAATTTTTATTTAATTTAAATTTTCGTTTAAGTTTTAGTAATTTTGTTATGTGCTTTTGTCAATTTTATAACTTTTTTAAATAAATAAATATTATTTTGTTTAAATTTATTTTAGTTTTAGTAATTTTGGTACTTTTTCAAGTAATTTCTAATTTTCATTTCCAAGTTTCTTTCTCCTCTAATATTTATGCTTTATTTATGTCAGCTTTATTTAAATAAAGAAAATAATTTAATAGTTTAGTTTTAGTTCTCTAAAGACTCTGTATGCAAAATGCAAAACAAAAGTGGTCAAGCAAAGAAAATAAATAAATAAATAAAAATACAAATGCATTGGTTCATATTCACTAGCCTACCATACTATAGTATGCTTACATTTTCCTTAATATACAACAGATTTGAAATATACAAAGTGTCATATGGGCTTTTTATAGTGTCAGTCAACACACATTAAACATTTTCTCCTCAACAGAGCTCCTCTTTTGTTCCAGATATATATTAATTACAAGACCCAACCATCATGACAGAATATTCATTGTACAGGATAGACTAGAACAGTCATAGAAGATAAATACATATTATGTTATTGAATATAATTTATTGTTGAATGTCTTCGAGGATCTGTAAATCTCTGACCCATGTGAGTGTTGTATTCATCTTGTGTCACACCATAATCTCGCTAGGTGGTCAGATTAACACGTTTCCTTATGAAATGGAAGTCACTCATCCTCTGAAAATCACACCTCACATAAGACCAGAACGGACAATTTTTTTTATCTATAATATTTCTACTAAAATGCAAATACAAACAGGATGCAAATTCAAGAAAAACAATGAATTGTTAGATTGGCAGAATTAGTATTATTGATACGATCATCAGATTAGTATGATGTTACACCACGTTCTGAATAAAGAAGAAATTGTTCTGAGTCAAGAGATCTGAGCTTTGAACCAAACCAAGAAACTCAACCGTATAAACTTTGATTTGAAAAAAAGAAATAAAAGACTGTGTTCATGTCTCTTAAGAGGGAATGAACTAATCAAGTTGTTTGATCGTAAATGGCACAATATAAAAATACTGACTTACAGTCTTTGATTTAAGTATAAAAATGATATGTTATAAATGTATTGTAAAATATTTAGACAAGTATAATGAACAGATAGTTTGGAGGCTGACTTGATTATATCATTCATAATACCTCCATGGGAGTTTGCATAGTAAATATCACTTCAGGATTATAGGTGCAGAGAATTCTTGAATGAGAATGACTTTTTTAGTCATTAAAGGTTTATACATATAGAGCCTATCACTCAAAATGCTGCTGTGTGTGTCTGAAGAGCCAATCTCAGAACACAAGCTAACAATCATTAGCAGTGCTGTGGTGTAGCCTTATATTTAAAGTTCTGAGCTGTAAGTTAAAATCCCAAAGGGGTTTTATTGTGTTCTTGATCAAGGCAACTTCAGGCTACTCTAGGGGGACTAATCTTGTAATTAGTGTACTGCAAATTGCATGTAAGTATTATTAGCTAAATTACTTATTAGTCATAATTAAAGGTGAAGAATGCAGTTTATGTGCTACTAGTGCCACCTAGTGGAAGAAGAAAAGTAAAGCATATTTTAAGACAACCTTCGCAAACGCCTTTCATCACACCCGCTATTCTTATCCTTACAAGCATCCATTTCGATACACATATCCGCAAGGAGCACAGCCCTATTAAAAGCCTTGTTCCATGTGCCCCTTTTATACTTTGACCCAAAGGTCTCTGCATGGCCCTGCTTACAATATCTCACTATGTTATCTGGGGCTTGACAGTAACGAGCTAACATATGTGGCAAAAACTTGAAGTTTAGCTTACCTGCAGAGAAGAAATTCTGCAAGTGAAACCTAAACATTCCATCAAATTCCTCCAGCTTGTAAAAACTCTGTCACATTGTTTTACAACGTTGTCTTTCTCTGTGTATTTTGCTTCCACTTCTCTAACGAAATCTGAATTTGTTTCGCTACTCCTGCTAAACACCCTTCGGCTCAGCTTGCTACAATAGCCACGCCCCAAACTCTCACTATTGGTTGATCTGGAAAGAGATTGACAGATCTGGGCGGACCCTCTAAATGTTTCTTAAAGTTTTTTTGGGGGGATATAAACCCTTGAATGGTTTATAAAAGGCAGTGAACAATAAACTGGGTTAAGAGAATGTATTTTGTCATTAAAAAAAATATCTTAACCTCCACGGCTTTCATTATTGACAGTTTAAAACCTGTCAGTTATTAGCCACAAATGATTTTGCATAATTTGAACGTGTCTCTTTTAAACTGCCATAATAATATATTGGTAGTCATTTGAATGACCTTCAATTAATACTTTAGTAAGTATGGTATCAACACTGGCTAATATTGGGACAGCAAATGCACATGAGATCTTGAATACTTATGAATTACTCATTGAGGCGTTATGAATCCTGAATATTTTTGAAAGACCTGACTCAAAGTGTGAAAAAATAAAACCAATATCGCATCTCTTGATTTGGAATAAGTAAAACTATAATTTTTCAATTGGTTGCAGACTCCCCAAGCTTGACTTGCACCCGTCAGGGCTGATGAAACATGTAAATGTAGCTCATAATTAATATTAATCAAAAGCTACACAATCAAGCCTGTCTGATGAATATGCATGACCTGTTTACATGATTTGTATATTAATTTGTCACTGTCACAGCATGAACGCTCCAAATCAGACCCATCAAACCTCTTTAATATTAATGCCTTGTTTTTTTTTATATTTCACTTCACTAAACTTAAAAAATAACCCTTCATGTGCAAGTTAATCTGTACTAGACAGGAAAATTCACTGCCCTGCAAAAGTAATTTCGATCTTGCATAGGAAAATGCAATTAGGGGAGAGCAGGGCCACATATTGGTAATGACCTTTATGAATGACATGTAGATAGAAATATTTCAATTTCAATCCTATGCCGAGTCAAACGCATCGTGAGATCTAATGCAAGCCTCTTTCAGTGTGAAATATCAGTGTTGAGAGTTTGGAAATTGCATGTATAGCTTTTTCATTTCAGAGGAAAGGTGAAAAAGGTATTTTCCCTTTTGAAATGCAACCTGCTGTTTAGCAATAGGGGATGAATACGACATCAACATCTCAGTTTTGTTTACATGTGAGATATTGGCTCACAGTGCGCCACAAGCTGTTGCCTGGAGACAGCAGTTGGCCCTTCCTTCATCTTGCCGTCTAATCCGTTCGGCGGGGCGCAGGTTTAGAGGGGTCCATTTCAGGACATGAAACGCCTCCTACTGTACTCCTCACATGAAAGCCTCAGGATGATTTGGCTTTGTGAAGGAATACCTAAGCCGAAACTACAGCATCTGCAGGTGCTTTGAGAGTTTAAAAGAGAGAAGAAAGCATCCTAAAGTATTTTGCTGTGCTATGATAATACGCATATTTAAATAGCTTTTTTTGTAAAATGTTGTACCGCCACCCAGTGGTCAAGTAATAAATTGCATGTCCTGCTGCCTCTGATACACACACAAAAATATTTAGGCCTAAATTTAAGATTTATGTATTTGAATTACTTAATCCATTTGGATTACACAGTTTTAACAATGAAAAACTAATATACTTAATGTGATGCATATTTGCCATTCATCCATCAATGAAAGACTTATGCAACGCAACAAATAAACTGAATGTGTTTTAAATACACAATAACCAGGTTTCTATATTTATTATAAATACATAAAGTTTGTTTCAATCTCATACATTTGAATTAAAATAATATTTCTTGTTCCACAACTGGTCACATTTATACATTAATTGAATATGATGACATATGTGAACAATAAACCTAAAAGTTTAAGGGAACCAGTTTCAGGAGATTTTTTTTTTTTTTGTTTTTGTATAAACTAAAAAAAAATAGAAAAAAATAGTTTAGTAAAATCTCAATCTAAAAAAAATATATTCTCCTGAAGCTGGTTGCCTTAAACTTTTACATTTTCTCAAATTTAGATTTGTTTTTTTACAGTGTACCATTTATTACCTGTTTGCCTGTTTCCTGTATATGATTGACAAATATGCACAACATTAAGTTTATTAGTTTATGTTAAAACTGTGTTGGGCCAACATTTTAAATGCAATTCAAATACTTAAATCTTAAAATCTTAAAATACATCAATCTTAACTTAAATTTGTAATTTTTTTTTATTTTTTATTAACTAATTCATTTATTTATTCTTGAGTGTACTTGAGATATTTCAGTTTTTTTGTGGATATTTATAAGAAGAAATGTGCTCTTTATCAAATGGTGACAGACACCAACAGATGTAATTGAAGACTAGAACTTAATCTTCATGGTGCAGACAGGAAGGTTTATATTTTAAGGTCACAGTGACATTCCTATGTGTCCTGTAACTGCCTCCGCATGTGAATGATTATAACGCAATACAAGTGAATATAGCAGGATATGGGTGAGAGAGATAGAGGGTTTAAGGATTAGAGGGGTATTACGTATCGGCTCTAAATGTATGTCTGTATGTGACCTGTCCTGGCAGAGTGTCAGAGTAAGAGCAGCCTCACATATCTGAAGAAGCAGACAGTCCAGCGGCTGAGTTTAAGATATTCAAAAACGATATCTGACTTGATTTGAGATGCACTGTATGAAATCTTAAAGGAATGTTACAGGTTGAGCTCTAGTACCACAGAAAATAAGGTCAACACACACTTTAAACTCAGTTTGTAAAACCATGCAAGTCTATGGAGCGATTAACATGAGAACAGACCAAAATCACTTAATGGCATTATCTTTGTAAAGGTTGTATCTACTATTTAATAACTCCCGTTATGACTAGGTAAAACTGATAAACCTGATAACTTTATATGCACAAGGATATCAGAAAGTAAGATATGTAACCGCTTGTGAAATTGAAGTGCACTTCAGCATATTTCTAAAAAGAGTACTTGTCACGGATATAATATACTGAACTGAGTGTCATGCTTTGGTAAATATTATTGTGTTATTTGCAGTTAAAAGAAAATGTATTATAGCTTAAATTTATATTAAATGCAGTTAGTTGAAGTTTAGAGTAATGCTTGAACCACTTAAATAGGATTACATCTTTATATGTAATTTCATATATACTTCTATTGTCTTTGAAATACGGTTTAAGTGCACTGCTGAATGTACTGACAAGCATTTATGATAAACTAAAATATATATAAATGTAACTTCTATTGAACATAGTATGTAATGTATTTAAATATATTTGCATTTACACAGTAGTGATGAAATCGCAATTTAGCAGGCCTATATTTACTATATGAACTAATTAATATGAAATAATATTGAAATATTTCAAATTACTATGACCATTGCATGCTCAAACTCTAATGTGACCATGGCTTAACTTGAACCTGCAGCATTCATTTAAGTTTTTTGTCCTTTACAATCACTATTTGCTTTGCTTTTTATACATAAAAGACTTCAACAACATAGCTTCATTTATTGCACACTTTTATCAATTTGCAAACAGATCTTCACAGTAACAATGCCTAAGAGATGAAAAGAAAACGGCTCTGAAAACAGCCTCTTTGATCAATGTATGATATTTACAGATATGTACAGAAACACTGAGAGAAGTGGGAACATATTTAAGTCTGTTTGGCTAATAGAAGACTTAACCAGCTCATAATTACTTAAAAAAAACAAGTCTAGGACATGGGCTACTAAAAGGTCCGTTTGTGAATAATCCCAAAACATTCAAGTTTCTTGAGCATTGCACAGGCACTGGGGTTAAACAAAAAACACACATGTGGTCCCTCACCTTACACAGATCAGTCAGACTATCAAATCATCTTTACAATATCTGTGAGGAACAGGGACTTTATTTAAAGCGCACACATACACGCACGTACCCCCCCCCACACACACACAAATCTCAAATGCAAAATAAGACCTAAAACCCAACAAGAATTCCTCACAAAAGTACTCTATCTTATTAAATAGCAATGTGAGCTTTTAACATACAACACACAACTACGTCCAAAAGGTTCATTTAGAGACCAACTAAAACCTCTTTAAAATGCGATGGCATGAATATGAGTGAATGAACGAGACTGGAAGTGGCAGTCACCACTGCTATAAAGATAAAAGGCACTATATTGCCTTTTTGGCCATGGTTTACACAATACAAAATAAGTGAGAGCTGAAAACATGTTTTATACAGAGCAATGGAATAATAACTTTTGTTGAAATGTCAGTATATGTGAGTAACGCTGAAAAAACACAACAGTAGGAAGGAAATGATGTCCTATTATAAAACGATCTATCAGCATTACACCATGTCCTATAACCACTTTCCACAGGCAAGTCATTTGCTAATCAGTGCTGGATTCACGAATGATTCTTAAGAGTAATGTTCTTCTTAACTGTTATTTTCTTTCTACTTTATAACATAAGAAAAAATTAAACAATTTGATATTCCCCAAAAATATATTTTGTAAAGATTTATTTTTGCCTTTATTATGATAGGACAGACCAGAGCTGACAGGAAGCGAAGTGAGAGAGAGAGGAGGGGGGGGGGGGGTCATGATCGGGAAAGGTCTTCGAGTCGGATTCGAACTTGGGACACCCGTAGCGCAACAGCGCTGTATGTCGGCGTGCTGCCCACAAGGCAACCCCAAAAACATTTCTTAAGAATGTTCTTGTTGGTTTTCTGTTCCACAGACAAAACTTGAAGAATTGGAATTTCTGAAAATAATGTTTTTAGAAACTACTGTAAATAACCTTCTGAAGTTTGGATAACCTCTATCTTATCTTAACTCATATCTTATCATGACATGACTTTTTACTGAATTCGAAATTCAGTAACAACTCTACTAAAATGACCCAAATAGGGAACTCATTTTTATTCATAATTAATTACATCATTATATCTAAAGAGGATTTTCATGAATCCAGCCCCAGAATATGCATTATATCCAACTCATTTCCAAAGTCAAAATGTCTAAAATCATATTTGGAGAAGTGCAATGGAACGCCACATTTGTGTAGATGAGATATGGATGTATGATCACGCTAACATTGCAGCACACAGGGAGATATACACTGGTAATGCTAAACATTCGATTGTAAGTTAATGCATTATTGAGTCCATGTTCCCATATTTCATGATAACAAAAACTAGAGAAACAGGAGCATAAAACACTGTGGTTGATCCTCTCTGTTAATAATCACAGAACAACAAATGCTTGCACTGAGTACCATTATGTAACCTCCCAAAACGAATTTCTAGGACACATCTTCACAGACCATGAAACACCGGCAGGAGCATTTGGTTTGCTATGTCATGTTCTGAACACTGAGCGATGAAACGGATGAGAGATCAAATCATCTGACTGAATGGAACGCAGCATAATACACAAATATGTGGAGCAGGATTTCAGACCAGTGAGAGTTCACTGTTAGCAAAACTAAAAAATAGACTCAGAAAAGAAACAGAAACCAACCAAAATGTCGTATTCTGAGGTGTCCAGTCCTGCTCCTGGATGGCCACAGCCCTGCAGAGTTTAGCGCCAACCCTAATTAAACACTCCTGAGCCAGCTAATCAAACTCTTTAGGCCTGCTAGAAACATCCAGGCAGGCGTTTTGTGGTACGTTGGAGAACAGTAGTCCTCCAGGAGAAGTTATGGACTCCCCTGGTCTTGTTGGCCATTGTTTGTCAACTGGTTAGGACAAAAACCCATTTTAACATGAAAGGACTTATCGTTGGTTGTTTCCTGTTTCGGACTGATTGGTTGGTTTCATTCCTTCGAGCCTGTGCCCTACTCTATAATCAAGCACTGAAATCACTCCACCAGATGAGACTCGAGATACCTGCAGCGTGAAGTACAACTAACATCATTATGAACTTCCACTAGCATAGCATCAGCCCGTCCTTAAGGTTCTCATTAAGAGAGAGCAGGTGTTTTCAGCATGAGGCCTGAAATGGGAAACAGGGGCACAGGACGCCTGAAGAACCAATCAGCGTGATTCCACAGAGATGTTTAAACACGTGCTTCACCACTGAATAACCTCAAATGAAGCGCGCACTTCACCTCTGAATTTCCCTAAGTTAAATGACAAACGTGCTGAATCTGACACGATGATTGAAGGCTTGATGGCACAATGTGCAATTGAAACGATGGCTTAGTTCAGATTGCAGGAAATGATGTGGAATTGTGAACGCACAGGGGAGGATGTGTTTAAGTGTCCTTGCACAGTAGCATCATTAAAGCTCGTTTACGTGTGCCCTTATGTCGAAGACATAGATGAGCACAGTTGTGTATTTGAATATATAGATCTGAGTACCAAAATCAGCTTTTGGTTCCAACTCGTCTGTACACTCGCCGACTCGAAATATGCAAATGTAATAAATTATATCAGCAGACTTGTCAAACAAATCAGGATGCAACAGAAAAGTGTGTACTGCAGCTCTGAGCACAGCTCAAACACAAGCCTCGGCCATCCAGAAACAACGTCTTCGTCCCAGAGTTCCGCATCTACACACACAATAGGGTAGCTCCTCAGAGGCATTGGTGGCTAGTCGTGGAATTCACTGAATTCAGAGTGTGATTCGAGCACAAGCCTCGGTGGGGCTCATGGTGGGGAACCGAGGTTCAGGCCTCACTACCTCCCTCCGTGCACCTGGTGGTGGTGCGAGGAGGGCTGTCTGTCCAGGTCATTCTCCACCACTGATGGAAAGCCTTCTTTCTCCACGCAGTCGGCCAGCACCTTGAGCACCAGGCGCAGGCGGCGGTCCATGGCCTCAAGGTGGGGCTGGATGAGGATGGGTGCCAACTGGTCCTGCAGTAGCGATTCCTCCATTAGAGAGCTCAGCTTGAACTCCTCTTTAGCCAACAGCTGTAGCCGCAGGTACGTCGACCTCTTAACTCTGAGCGAGAGAGAGAGAGAGCGGTAAAAGGTATAACTCAGCAAATCAGCTAATTAGTTTAGTGTGTATAGGGTTCTATGAAAATACAGACGGAATTGTAAGATCCAGTTATAAAAATGGAATTTAAAGTATGACGTGTAATGTCTGGACATTTGAACACATGAACTTAATCTCTAGAGCTGCTCACTTCATAAGCATTTCATTAGATAAAGCATTTGTCAGATAGATAGATACAAAGGTCTTCATGACAACCCGTCAAGATAAAAGTTGCTTTAACTTGAAGTAACAGATAGAAATCTATTACTGTTGTACAGTAGAAAGTACTTTTCATAATAATAATAATATTTAAAACTTTATTATTTAAGGAATATCACACAAGTGTTTTAAATGTAATACTTAACCTTTGGCACTTTTTTTGCCAAAAAAACAAATAATTAATACCGTTTAAAAGATTAGTTAAATTGTATTATGTATTATGCCTTTATTTTATCACCACCATTTTTGATAACATTTTGCATTATCATAATTTCAGAAAAATTTAAATAGACAAAGATTTAGAAATATATATTTTTTTAAATGTCATAGGGCCTTATTATTGTAAAATAAATAGATAAATAAATACATATCTTTATTTTTGACTATTACATCCAATTCTCTTTATAAAAAACACATATTTTGGGAAAAATTGGTTTCATCCTTCAAATATAATTTTGGTGACACTTTAGTAAAGGGACCAAAATTCGCAATATTAACTATTGCTTATTAGCATGCCTGTTATAAGCATATTGGCTATTTATTAGTACTTATAAATCACAAATTCCACACATGACCACATTCTACATCCCTTAATCCTACCAATACCTAAACTTAACAACTAACTTACTATTAATAAGCAGCAAATTAGGAGTTTATTGAAGCGAAAATGTGTATATAATGGTTTGTTAATAGTGAGAATTGGAGCTTAAAGTAAAAGTGTGACCGTACTTTTTGTTAAACTTTTAGTAAATTGTTGTTAAACTATGAGTTTATGATTTAAATTAATTAGACATTCTTTATAAACACTTACATTTATTTAAACAAAACAAGTAAAAACTTCAATTCCAATAGGAATGTTCACACAGAACACATTTTTGCATCAAACTACATGGAAGGCGAGCAGTAGAATTAAAAACAAACTCTGGTGTTTTTGTTTTTACTGGATTTATTTTAAACGAGTGCCAAATGAGTATTTTTAGAACAATGTTAAAAAACAATGTGGACAACATTCTGTCAAAAATACACAAATCCTGAGTGCAATAGACAACTGTCTAGCGAATGTTTGCATAGAAAAATAATGTGAAAGTAGTCAAGTGGAACGCAAAACGTGTTTTGTGTGAACGGCCCCTTAGAATAGCAAATTTAGCCACATGCAGAATGCAGCAACAAAGTGGTGTGTACTATATAATCAGCTTGAAGAATTATGCAAATTGGGACACAGTCAATGTGTTTTGCAGCATTGTTCTAGCAATAAAACATCAGCCACAGGAAATAAATGTAAATGTACAATAAAGGATACAGTTAGAATAACAGTGCACAGCAGACAGCAGGATGTGGATGTGTCGGTGCTATACTGAATTAATGCACTGCAGTCTCTCTCTCAGTTGGGAGGCTATTGCCTCAATTCAAGAGATGTCTGAAAGTGGAGAAAAACAATCTCACCTGCAGCACTGAGTCAAAGGGACCAGGATGGACATTTCATCATGTGAATGCTTTCCAAATCTGTGGGGTTAGAGAGAAACAGAATGTTAAATATCTGATATTTTTAAATAGTTCTCTGGTGAAAAAGTGTGCTTAATTGTATTTAACGTGTACTTGTAGTGTACTTCAAATCTTAAAAGCATATTTAAAAAAAAAAACTGTACTTGCAGATAATATAATATTAATGAAATAAAAGGCCACTTAAGTGCACTTAAAGAGAGACACTTTCATGACGTTTAGTTAATAGTTTAGTATGTACTAAATTATAACTTAATTTTTTACAAATGTGTACTTACAAATATATGATATAAAAGTTTCAATATAAATTATTAGTAATTAATAATTATTAGTTCACATAAATGTTAGTCAGTGTATTCAGCAGTACACTTTGACCATATTTTAAAGACAATATAATGAATTATGAAACTACATGTAAAGATGTACTTGAGTCCTACTTGGTGGCTCAAAAAGCACTTTAAAGTTCAGTTAAGTAATACACCCTACAGCACACTCCCACTTTATGATATGCCATGCACTGCACTTTAACACAGTTCAACTGGACTGCACGCACACACTGCACTAACACAACCTATCTGCTACCACTGGATACCATCCAACGCACATCCATGACATTGCGTATCGGCCTATGCATAATCTGTTGCACCTTTTTTTGCATACTATTGTCTGTATATATGTGTACATAATGTAAAATGTGTACATATGGTGCATAACATGTATTGATAATTGTATGTCTTAAATAGTACACTGTGTGTACTGACTATATGTATGTGTATTCTGCACATAGTCTTTCTCGATAAGTCTGTAAGTATGTACTGTCTATATGAAATTGTTTCTGCACTGTCTGGAGCACGCTCTCAGAATTTCATTCACCAAAGCAACGTGCTGTAGTGATGTGACAATAAAAGTGATTTGATATGATTTGAATTTACACTCTTAATAAATAAAGGTGCTTCACGAAATGGTTCCATAAAGAACCTTTAACATTTCAAGAACATTTCTGTTTCACAAAAGGTTATTTGTGGTGAAAGAAGTTCCCTATCAGTCGGTCACTCTCGACGTCACGTCGGAGGACCGACGAATTGGGATATCGCATAGAGAGACCAATCCACTTCGAGTGTAAACTAAACGAGCCAATGCACATTGGCATGCGATTATTGCATCCAGCTGCCGCTGATCACAGCGTGAGTATAAGTAGGCAGCAGGTGCAGCGCATATCAGCTTTTCGCTTCGGAGCCGAGCGGTGGGTTTACATCGTTCTGCTCCTGACTTCCTTGACTGCTGACGAGTGAATTCAACGAGTGCGGGCGTTACGGCACAGCAGCGGTGGTCGCTCTCACGGGAGAACAACGGTCGGAAGACTCTCAAGAGTGTGCTGGCCAGCTCCCTGCGCTTCAGACTGAAAGGCAAATTTCTCTCTACAGCGGTGGTCGCGTCTTTTTAAAGTTCTTCACCCGTGTCGAGTGCGGGATCTCTGGCGCCTCAGGACGGTCACATCAGGCTGCCTCACGTGTCTGGGCACCCCTGAGGAGGTTTGTGTTGCATGTTCTTCTTGTGGGATGACCATCTCCCCTGTGTGCTTCAGCAATAGACTCCGCTGTGTAAAATGGCGGAGTCCCTCTGTTGCCGCGATTGGCGTTCCCTAAAACTCGGGGCGGCACAGCATCCGGTGGAGTCAGGTGCATCTTGAGGATTAAAGACGACGTTGGGTCTTGCTTCAGAAACAACGTGGAGTTCCTCACCCCTCAAGCACTCCGCCCGTGGGGGTACCGTTTCGGACTGGGGCCTCTACTGATGCGGTACCCCACCCGTTGCCTGGCGCTCCCCTGATGGGACCTGATGGTCACGATCGCTGCCTCGGAGGGCGAGCTCTCTCTCTGGGGCAGTAAGCACGCTGCGTTGCCCCCTTCGGGTGTGGCGTTCCGAGCCAGACCCAGAGTGACGGATGCTTTCCCGGGCCGCCGAGACGTCGGGTCGTGTGGAATCTCCACCGCGTCCCGACCCTCAAGGTTGGACGAGTGGTTTCTCGGGGGGGGGGTAGCTTGTGCTGGTTCTCAGTTGCCCTGCCCTGGGTGCCTCTCTCCCGGACGTGCATGAGGAGCGTACAGGATCGTGGACAGGCACCTTTTACTGCCAGAAATAAACTGACCTGTGGCTAACTCCTCCTCCCTCACACCCTCGATGGTGGTTGGCAGCTAAGGGTGGGGTACACGGGGGCCCCCCTGTGGAGCGGTCTGTTGCGATGCAAGTGTGTCCTTATACTGTCTCCCACCCGGCAGGGCAAACCGTACCTCCTCTTCCGGGTCTGTAGGGTATCGTTCGTCTAGGTCTCATCAGCGATGCTTGTGGCCTGTGGAGATGCTGCCTCCACCTAACGCTACGGCGTTACTGCAGGTTCTTCAGGCTAAAGCACTGAGGGACATGCACGGGGGTGGTCACGACCAGAAGTTCTGAAAGAGCTGCTCTGTACCGCCCCTGGACCTCGCGCCACGAGCGACAAAGGTTATGACCGCGCGGTCTCTGGGTCATGCGATGCCCACACTTGTGGTCCAGGAGCGCCAACCTCTGGCTGTGTCTCGGTCGACAAAGGGACGCGACAAGTGCGGTTTCTCAAGCTTCCTGTATCCAGGACCGGCCTCTCGGCGACGGCGAGAGCTGCCCAGCAGTTTTCGGCAGCACAGAAGGCTGAGGCATCACGCGGAGGAAACCCGCTGCTGCCACTCCGGTGCAGCCCCAAGCCTGCTCGTCGCCGTGGGCGCCCCCCTGTGGCCGCCCCCGCTCCCACGCTGCGGCCAGCCTTCCAGTGCGGCGTCGTGGAGCCGGTCACAGGCAGGACGCCCAGCCCGTCCAGGCCCCCGCACCGGCGGAGGAGCAAGAGGCCTCGGGACGGGCGACCCAGAGAGAGAGGGAACTGCTTGTCGGGAGAGGGTAAGTGCATCTCTCCCTCCCCGGAGGAGGGCCGGGTGGATAATCTGTTTCTTTTTTTCCGCCGCTGGCCCAGCAGCCAGCGGTACCCAGAATCTCAATGACAGGAAGCAGTTATCTCTGTCTCTGGGTCCCAAGAGGGTATGGAGTGGTGAGTCATGGACGGATCAACTTCGGACCACGCTCATCCTCCCTCTCGCCAGCAGGCAGCAGTGGGCGGTTGCCCAAGAGACCCCTCCTGCCCATTTGTGGAACCGTAAGGGCATCACTCAAGCCCCCGCTACAACTCACACACCGGGCTCTGTTTCCCCCCAGACAATTTTGGAAGCAGGTAATGTGTTACACCGCACACTCAGACCCCGCCCCTGCCATCACAGGCCGGTCCGCCACGGGCCAGGTCCCTGCATTCCACCTCGCTGCCCTACCGCGGGTACGTCGGTGGTCCCGATGGTCCCGCTTGTACGGTGTCTGGGTGCCGGGAGCTGGCGCCCAGCCGTCTCGCTGGCTCCTAAGGACCATCTGACTCGGCTATGCGATTCAGTTCGCCCGGCGTCCTCCGAGTTCAGGGGCATCGGTTCACCTCACAGCAGTGAAGGCAGCCGATGCCCCATGTCTTGTGAGAGGAATCACTGTCCTACTGGCGAAGGACGTGAGAACCGGTCCCTCCAGCCGATATGATATGAAGGCAGGGTTTTTCAGCCCTTACATCATTGTGCCCAAGAAAAGCGGTGGGTTACGACCAATCTTGGGTCTGCGCATCTTGAACTGGGCCTTTCATAAACCTCCTTTCAAGATGCTCATGCAGAACCGCGTCATTTTTCGGATGCATCCGTCCCAAGTTCGGTCTGCAGCATTTGACCTGAAGACCCGTACTTCCATGTGCCGATCCTTCCGTGCCACAGGCCATTCCTGCGGCTTGCGTTCGAAGGACGAGCATATCAGTACAAGGTCCTGCCCTTCGGGCTGTCCCTATCGCCCCGTGTCTTCACGAAAGTAGCGGAGGCAGCCCTTGTTCCCTTGAGAGAACAGGGCTGTGCGCATTCTCAAACTACCTCAACGACTGACTCATACTGGCTCAGTCTCAGGATCAGTTATGCGAACACAGGGATTTGGTGCTCTCGCACCTCAGCCAGTTGGGCCTTTGGGTCAACTGGGAAAAGAGCAAATCTTGCCAACGCAGAGGATCTCTTTTCTCGGTTTGGAGTTTGGAGTCGGTCAATCAGACAGCGCGCCTCACGCAGGAACGCGCTCAGCCGGTGTTGAACTGCTTGAATACGTTCAAGAACAGGACGGCGGCACCACTGAAACCGTTTCAGAGGCTCCTGGGGCATATGGCGGGCTGCGGCGGCGGTCACGCCGCTGGGGCTGCTCCATATGAGACCGCTTCAACACTGGCGCCATGGCCGTGTCCAGAGGTGGGCGTGGCAGAGCGGCACGCTGCGGGGTCCAAGTCACTCCAGCCTGCCGCCAAACCTTCACCCTGTGGTCATACCTTTCGTTCCTTCGGGCAGGAATGCCCCTGGAACAGGTCTCCAGGCATGATGTGGTTTACACGGACGCCTCCGCCAAAGGCTGGGGGGCCACGTTCAACGGGCTTGCAGTGTCGGGGGTTTGGACGGGTCCCCAACTGCACTGGCATATCAACTGCCTAGAGTTGCTGGCAGTACGCCTGGCCTTGAACCGTCTCAAGAGACGCTTACGAGGCGAGCACGTACTGGTCCGTACAGACAACACTGCGACCGTTGCGTACATCAACCGACAAGGTGGTCTACGCTCCGTCGCATGTCGCAACTCGCCCGCCACCTCCTCCTCTGGAGTCGGAAGCATCTGAGGTCGCTTCGCGCCATTCATATTCCGGGCTTGCTCAACCGGACAGCCGACGAGCTGTCACGCACTTCCAGCGAGTGGAGACTCCATCCCCAGGCGGTCCTGATTTGGGGACGGTTCGGAGCTGCTCAGGTCGACCTGTTTGCATCTCCAGAAACCACCCACTCAGGAGTTCACTCCCTAACCGAGGCAACGCCCCAGACGGCACACAGCTGACCGCGGGGCCTTCGCAAGTATGCATTTCCCCCAGTGAGCCTTCTCGCACAGACACTGTGCAAGGTCAGGGAGGAAAAGGAGCAGATCCTGCTCGTGGCGCCATACTGGCCCACCCGGACTTGGTTCCCAGAGCTGATGCTCCTTGTGACAGCCCCTCCCTGGCAGATTCCTCTGAGGAAGGATCTACTGACTCAGAGACGGGGCACCTTATGGCACCCGCGTCCAGACCTCTGGAAACTTCATGTCTGGTCCCTAGACGGGACGCGGAGGTTCTAGGTGACCTACCCCAAGAGGTAGTTGACACCATCACTTCGGCGAGCACAAGCACCGTCTACGAGACACGCTTACGCCTTGAAGTGGAACCTGTTCGTCGAATGGTGTTCCTCTTCTCACAGAGAAGACCCCGGAGATGCCCGATCAGAGTCGTGCTATCCTTCTTGCAGCAAGGGTTGGAGCGAAGGCTGTCCTCTCCTCCACCCTCAAGGTCTACGTGGCCGCGATTGCTGCCAACCACAACCCTGTGGAAGGGGAAGTCGGTGGGGAAGCATGACTGGGGTCGTCAGGTTCCTTAGGGGGGCTAGAAGGCTGAATCCTCCACGACCCCCTCTATACCCTCTTGGGACCTGTCTTAGTGCTTAGAGCACTACAACAGGTGCCCCCGTTTGAGCCCTTGCAGACAGTCGAGTTGAAATTTCTTTCAATGAAAACTCTGCTCCTGCTTGCGTTGGCCTCCATTAAGAGGGTTGGGGACCTGCACGGCATTTTCGGTCGACGATTCGTGCCTACAGTTTGGACCGGCGGATTCCCAGATAATCCTGAGGCCCCGGCCCGGCTATGTGCCCAAGGTTCCCACTACTCCATTTAGAGACCAAGTGGTGAGCCTGCAAGCGCTGCCCCCGGAGGAGGCAGACCCAGCCCTGGCTTTGCTTGTCCCGTCCAAGCATTGAGCACTGCGACGTTGACAGATAGACGCAAAGCTTCAGGACCTCAGACCAGCTCTTTGTCTGTCACGGAGGCCGGCAGAAAGGGAATGCCGTCTCCAAGCAGAGGATGGCCCACTGGATAGTGGATGCCATCACCCTGGCTTATCAGGCACAGGGTGTGCCTTGCCCGTTCAGGTTGAGAGCTCACTCTACGAGAAGTGTAGCGTCCTCCTGGGCGCTGGCTCGTGGCGCCTCACTGACAGATATTTGTAGAGCTGCGGGGTGGGCGACCCCTAACACATTCGCTAGATTCTATAGCCTCGTGTGGAACCGGTTTCCTCCTGTGTTCTCACCTCAAACGGGTAGAAGCACTGAGGGGCCCCGGTTTCGGGTCGGCTTGCGGCGTCCCTAACGCCTTAAACTGCTCCAGAGAGTCCACTGTAGCAAACCCTGTCGAGCTCCTCCATCCGTGTCGGCAGCTGGACGTGGCGGAGCGTCCGGCGCCAGGCCCTCACTCAATGAATCCCTGAGAACGGTAGAGGGCTGGGTTCCATATGTAGAGACCGTTCGGATCCCATATGTGTATTTCCACGTATGTTAGCCTTAGAGCCGTGTTTCCCGGCAGACATGTTCCTGCCACTCCAAGAGGTTACAGCCATCACCTCCAATCTTCCATATGCATAGGGCCCTGACGGGGTTATTGTCCATATGTGTAACTGCTGCCTCATTTGAACTCCCTCTGGGAAGGTAAGGGCTTCCGCAGCGTGCCTGTTCAAGTGAGCTGAACGGGTACGTTTTCCCAGTGTTATCCAAGTCCTACTGAGTGGGTAGTGCCATAGGGACAACAGTAACGGATCTTCTATGGGCCCGGACCTAACCTGCTTATAGGCAAAAAATAACGGCACAGGAGCCTCACGGGACACTGGAAAGGGCAGTATCCATGGCCTTTTGGTAGGGATCCCAATTCGTCGGTCCTCCGACGTGACGTCGGAGTGAGACCGACTGATAGGGAACGTCTCGGTTACGTATGTAACCCTCGTTCCCTGAAGGAGGGAACGGAGACGTCACGTCCGTCGCCACGGCTCCTGTACCACCGCTGAGCGGCCGGGCCCCGGCTCGGCTCCTCAGCGAAAACCTGAATATGCGCTGCACCTGCTGCCTACTTATACTCACGCTGTGATCAGCGGCAGTGGATGCAATAATCGCATGCCAATGTGCATTGGCTCGTTTAGTTTACACTCGAAGTGGATTGGTCTCTCTAGCGATATCCCAATTCGTCGGTCCTCCGACGTGACGTCTCCGTTCCCTCCTTCAGGGAACGAGGGTTTCATACGTAACCGAGACGTTCTTCAGATTATAAAAAGTTAAGAAAGAGATGGTTCTTTAAAGAACCTTTGACTGAATGGTTCTTTGTGGAACCAAAAATGGTTCTTCTACGGCATCGGTTGAATAACTCTTTGAAGCACCTTTATTTTTAAGAGTGTCTTATACATTTAAAATATAAAACATTTTCATTTAATTGCAGTTAACATGCAAATAAGTGTCTGACGACATTACATTCAATTCACACTTCAGCATATTCTTTAAAAGCAGGGGGTCATAAAACTTGATCCTGGAGGGCCTGGTGTCCTGCAGAGTTTAGCTCCAACTTGCCTCAACACACCTGCCTGGAAGTTTCAAGTATACCTAATAAGATCTTGATTAGCTGCTTCAGGTGTGTTTGATTAGGGTTGGAGCTAAACTCTGCAGATACACCGGCCCTCCAGGACCGAAGTTGGTGACCCCTGTTTTAAAGTACATAACTGCCATAATAAGTAGCCTACTCTTTATAAATATGCTAAGTGTACCTTGTTTTTTCTAGGGTAATATGCTAAAACATTCAACAACCATTTCCAACATGCCATTTATAACTTTTATCAGACATAAACGTTAGAATATGAAGAGCTCACCAAATTGTACATTCAGGTCTTTATTTAAGAGGAAATAAAACACAGCTTATTACATGGACACTTAAATAATTTTCTGTCGTTACACATTCATCTTTCACTATTACTTTCATATTGGTATGTAAAACAGTACAGCACATTACTGGTGTGGCTCAGTGGGGCTGAAATGTGCTTTCAGAGGCCATATCTTACATTCTTATTTATAAGTATAATAAAATGTATTATTTTCATCCTGCAAAACCGCACGTTACAAGTAATAGCAGAACAGCAACTTCAACAAAAGTACTGACAAACAAAGAGTAGTCCTTTATATAACTTCATGACAGGACCTTGCAACTTATTTGTAGCAGTAAAACCCCACCAGAAATTCAGTTCAGTATAAATTTCACACAAATAGAAGAAAATAAATGTAAATTTTAGTTCGGGGCTTAGATTAATCTGGCATTGAGAGACCTACGGCTCTACACAGTGGCCTACTTCAGTAACAGATGTAGAGAAAAAGCAGCCACTTCAGTCGAGCAGAAAGTCAGTTTAATCAAATTACTTTATCTGTGCGAGCACCTGTGTGACTTCTACCCACTGTGAGCCCTTCAACGGCACACATATTACACCCTGAGACATGATGCCATATGAATCTGACCTTCCACTCAACATCTACATATTCACGCCTCTTAAGATAGAAACACTCTGTTTCCATGGTTTCAGTGTAAAAAGGAAGTGGCTGTGGAGTCGTGTGGAGCTTTGAGGAGCGAGGTGTGAAGGACAGCGAGGACGTTACACGATAATAAAAACAGCTTACCCTCTGCCGTTGTCCAAATGAATAATGAAAGTCTCATTTCCAAACTTCTCAAAAGTCTCATAATGGTGGCGATCCATGTTGCCTATTCAATGTGAAAAAGGAGAGAGGGAGAGTGAAATACAGCAGGATCGATGTGGGATGTTGAACTTTTAACTATTTTATTCTTTAGTAATGATAAAAGGTAGTCCATTCGACAGAACACAATTCTACAGTTGATACTTTGAGTCGTCTTAATGACTAATGAGTTGACACTTGAATCAGAATCTATATTTATCCATACACAAGTAGGGCTGGAGGAGTTGGTTTCTATGGTGTTCACACAATGCCCTAGCTGTCACACAAAGCACCAGGAACTGATGATGAACTGGGGAAATTCCCTCAGATCAACCTGAGATTAACAGCCTCGCTCAAGGGCACACGGCTCATGAATGGATCAAAACACTCTCAAGCTCAGAAGACACATCCAGAGATCACCCACAGACTGCTCTCAATCTCACAGCTGTGAAGTTTTATCTAGCAATTGTGACTTTATTGAAATTTAAACTTTATACTTAACATAGTCGTGGCTTTATTTCTCTGTCTTTATATCTCAAAACTGTGTCTTTATTTCTCAGAGTCTTTGCACTTAGTTGTGGCTTTATATCTTTATATCGCATTAAATTCAAGGCATTAATGTTTGCCTACAGAACCACCTCTGGCTCTGCACCCTTACCTAAATTCATTACTTCAGACTTATGTGCCCTCTAGAAGCTTGCGTTCTGCAAGTGAACGACGCATTACTGTACCATCCAAAGAGGCACAAAATCCCTTTCACAGACTTTTTCATTAACTGTTATCTGGTGGAATGACCTGCCTAACTCAATCCGAGCAGCTGAATCCTTACCCATCTTCAAGAATAAAAACACATCTCTTCCATCTTTATTTGACCTCTAACTTAGCACTCTCTATTCTAAATTTTTTTATCTAATCTGTCTTCTTGCAATTGCATATTTATTCTCTAACTGCTAGCTTTTCTTGTAAAACTAACACTAAGTTTAATGTTTCTATATTTTACATACTAGTCAAAAAAAAAAAAATAATAATTCCTACGTGTACTGCGTTAGGCTAACCAAGACTTGTAATGGCACTTGCATGTTATTGCTCTTTTGTTGGTTTTGATTGCTTCTATAATGTCCTCATTTGTAAGTCGCTTTGGATAAAAGCGTCTACTAAATGACTAAATAAATAAATATCTTGCAGTGTGACTTTATATCTCACAATATGACTTTATCTCACAAAATAACTGTTAATATATACATATATATATAAATGACTCCTGTAATTGTGACTTTATATCTAAAAATTGTGATTTTATTTCTCTAAATTAAAACTTTATATCTTCCAGTTGTGACTTATTATATCACAGTGTGACTCAATCTTACAATGTGACTTTATATCTGCCAGATGAGTGTTTATCTTGCGATGTGACTTTATATCTCACATTGACTTTCTTTAAAACCTTGCAATGTAACTTTATTTGCTGGCAGTGTGACTGTATATCTCCCAACTGTGACTTTCTCACAGGTTGACTTATTTCACAATGTTACGACATATATTTTAAATTTTCTATTCTAACTACCACACATTGTGACTTTATATCACAACGTGTCTGTTTATTTTTAATCTTGTCTATCATAATTAAATATTTACTTTTTTTGCACTAAGGCAAAAACGGGCTTTTGTAGTTCATTGGTCATATTAAGAAAGGTGAATGGCTGGCTATTACACAACTTCCAGGAGACAGAATGCAAAGGCTTTTATTAGTTGCCCCTATAGGGGCATGTTGTCACAAAAGTTGTATCCAGTGAACTGTCTCTTTCCTGGGCAAAAATGTAAAATGTTCAATTTTATATAAGACTTCATGAGTCTACACAAACATTTAATAAAAAAAATGAAAAATATGTTAAAATAAGGTTACCCCGAAACATATTTAGCCTACTGCAGTAAAAAAATAAATACATTCTCCCCAGTTTCCCCTATACTTCTAAGCAACGTTTTATAAACACGTTCAACACTTACCCATTAGAAAGTCAAAAATAGTCATGTCCATGATGTCCAAGAGTCGTGTGCCTTGATCATATGGAGGAGTCTGTTTGACTTCGTCACAATAATCCGGATCCACTTCCCACCTTACAATACAGAAAACGACTAAGAAACTCACTTCACCTTTAAATTTGAGCTGCATTTTGTCCCTTCTCATATATAACCCTACCAGCGTACAACTGCCATCTCAAACAGAATGGCCCATTGTTTTATTGCACAGATAGGATTTCTCTGAGAGTAAGTGAGAAGCACAGTAGTCTCTTTTGCTGATAAAGCCAGACTGTAGTTTAATGAAGATATGGGGTGGTGCGTGGAGACCTGAGATAATGCAGAGAAAAAGAGCTTACTCAGCTTTCTTGCGTTTGTGGTAGGAGCGGCGCCAGGGGTTCCTCCAGGTCTTGCGCTTAGCTAGTGCCAAGTCAGGAAGAAATGCAGCCAGGGAGCCCTCGATCTGGTCGGGCTTCCCACATAGGGCATGTTCTGTGGAGCAGTAGTAGGAGCACTCGCCGTAGAAGCAGATGTTGTTGGCTGCAGAGGTGAGGAAGAAAAGGTCTTAGGAAAGACAAAACTGTTCTTGGGGGTCTTAACATAGACCATCGGTGAAGCAAAGAGAAAGGAAAAGTCCCTCTGGAGTAACATAGGATTAAGTGTCTTCAAGTACACAATGGTACTGAATTGTACTGGTTTTAATAGAAACTGTAATGGTGCCTATTGGTCTCCACTAGTAATTGGTCGCCTTCTGTTGGTGGCTTATTAAAACCACTAAATCCTAAAGGAATATGTCCCAAAACACACAACAGGAAACCATTTTTTAAAATGGTTTAATGGTTAAAAGATGATGGTTTGTTATGGTATTTGTAGTGGAAACCATTATAATTTCTGTTATGGTTTCTATTTGTTCAGCAGAGAAATAAAAGGGCACTTAAGTGTACTTAAAGAGAGACACTTTCATGACTATGTTTCTCAAGATGTTAATAGTATGTACAGTATTACAGTACCTTTACAAGTGCCCCTTGCAATAATGCACAATAAAGTACAATTTAAATCATTATGTTTAATTATCTTTTGTCTTGCTCTGCATATTTTGATGTGTTGACTGACATACTAGGGCACATTTAATGTACTTGATTCTAAATTAGTTAAATACATGATATACGAGGTTTAATTGAAATAACATTAAAGTATATTTTAGTTTATCATAAATGCTCGTCAGTACATTTAGCTAACCATATTTCAATACAAAATATAAGTCATTATAAAAAGACATATACAGATGTATTAAATTCTACTTAAGTGTGTCAAAAGCACTCTAAAGTCTAATTACATTTAATAACAAATTTAAACAACAATACATTTTCACTTGATTGCAAATAACATGCAGGTAAATTTCCAAAAGCAGCTGTTCTCAGTAATAGCCAAATTAATGAATCTATGTGGCAGGAAAAACAGTTGTGCACTGCAAAAAAAAAAATGCTTTTCTTACTTAGATTTTTTGTCTTGTTTCCAGCCCAAAATATCTAGAAATTC
The DNA here is from genome assembly GCA_027422405.1 of Ptychobarbus kaznakovi. NCBI lineage: Eukaryota > Metazoa > Chordata > Actinopteri > Cypriniformes > Cyprinidae > Ptychobarbus > Ptychobarbus kaznakovi. Next base: position 22,615,103 of record CM049807.1, read on the forward strand.
TTAAATCAAGAAGGATTTTCCAGATAAATAAAAATTGTTTTGTTTTCAGTAAAAAAAAAACAAGTCAAAATTAAATGAGTTTTTGCTTAGAACAAGCTAAATAATCTGCCATTGGGGTAAGAAAAATAATCTTATTTCAAACAGAAAACAAGATTATTTTGCTTACCCCATAGGCAAATTATTTTGCTTGTTTCAAGGAAAAATCACTTAATTTTGATATGTTTTTCTGAAAACGAGACAATTTTTGTTACTTATCTACAAAATCCTTATTGATTTAAGAATTTCTAGATATTTTCTAAGTAAAATCTAAGTAAGAAAAGCATTTTTTTTGCAGTGTGTAGGCTATATGTGACCCTGGAGCACAAAACCAGTCATAAGTAGCACGGGTATATTTGTAGCAATAGCCAAACATACATTGTATGGGTCAAAATTATCGATTTTTCTTTTATACCAAAGATCATTAGGATATAAAGTAAAGATCATGTTCCATGAAGATATTTTGTAAATTTCTTACTGTAAATATATCAAAACTTAATTTTTTATTAGTAATATGCATTTCATTTAGAAGAATTTTCTTTATTTGTTCAGACAAATAATCAATTTACTCAAGGCAATTCCCTTCCAAGTTATAATTTCACATGGACATCAGGCTTTATTAACAAAGATGCAATGATATACACAGCTGAGAATGATAAGATCCAAATCATTCAATAATGAACTAATTGGCAATTAGACTCTAACATGGAAAATAATTTAAACTAATTAATCTGTACAGACAGAATATAAATGAAGATTACTATCTAGAAAAATTTAATAAATTAAAACTTTCAAAAAGAAAACTCACATCGAGTCTAGTCAAAAAAACAACTCAAATCAAAATCAACATTTAAGCCACGTGGAGTCAACGTTTTCAAATTATGAATCCAGAAAGCCTCCCGTTTAAGTAGTATTTAGTCCAAATCACCACCTCTCCTTGGTGAAGATGTTTTCTCGATTCCTATATAATGTAATGAAGTAATAGGATAGGATTAAAGTCAATAAAGTGTACCGCCAATGGGTAATTCATATTTTTCCATTTTATAGTACTCCGATGTTCGGCAATGTGCATTTTAAGTTCTCTAATTGTTTTTTCTACATATGATTTACCACAGGGGCAGGTTATGAGATAAACGACCACTTTGGTTTTACAAGTTATCATTCCTGTAATAGGTGTTTGAACGATGTACAACGATACTTGTAATTACATTGATTCCACAAACCCCAAAGATAGTTACCTTCTGGAATAGGTGTTAATGTCCTTTCAGTTACTTTAGATGGAGGAGGCAGCTCTGATCTCACTAAATAATCTCTTAAATTTTGTCCACGTTTAAACACCGTAAGAGGGGGATTATGAAGAGATGTGCCAAAATGTGCCAATGTTGGTTAATTATCTTTTTTATTTGCTCTGAACGTTTAGTGCATTTGTCAGTAAACATAACCGAGAAACTTTCCTTCTAGGGAAGACTATTCTTAAAAGGTAACGGATGGTAAGAGTCCGCTCTCACATTTGACAGCAACAACATGCTAACTATAACAATCTTTTGTGCAGCAGCCTTGTGAGTTAGCCAGTCTCCTCTCACTTGTCATTATTGAGATACAGTTTGTATCGAGTGTTAGGCTTTTTTTTTTAAATAGGTGACTTCTCCAGATGTGCTTTTATGTGATGCTAGCTGTCTTTAGGATGTCAGTGTCTCCTCTCTAAAATGCTTGGATCCACTCAGCCCCCCAACAGGGTTGAGTGTTGTTAGGCTTCCTCTCATTAAAGTCGCTGCTGCCTCCACTTTAGCTCCGCCAATGATGAATCATTTGTCATAACGCCTAGCCAGGTCTTTCAAATGTTTCCTGACACGGCTCCCCGGGGGAAGAGGAGCCCTTTCACTCGTTCCCACAAAAACCCATTTGACATGAAAAGTAGAGGCAGACCATGTATTAATGAGCCTCGCTAGCCCTGCAGGTCTCCTCTCGCTTTAGGAAAGACCTCCATATGGCCCCTCAATCTAGGGTTGAGTGTGTGCCTCATCCGAACACTTACATCATCTAAATGTCGGTAATTTAGTTGCCAAACTTAATGCACGTATGTTATTGCATGCTTGTTGCTTTAAAGACAATTAGGCTAGCAAGCTCTAGTCTAGTTTTTGTGAATCTTTTGACCCAGCCTTAGGAATAGCTCTTTTGGACTTTTTAGCATGGCGGCGTTGGCTAGCGTTCCCAAAGCGACCCTCGAAAAGGACGCATGTAGAAAAAGGTTACGTATAAACATAGCTGAGAATTGGAACGAGACATGCGTCTCTTGGCCATGCTTCGGGCATTCCTGTTCTTGAAAAAATTTTATGTGTTCCACAGGTGCCCTTCTATGCAGGAATTAGCTTGTCATAGGCGTCCACCTGCCTGAATGCATTGGGTGTTTTTCATGCTTCAGGTAACCGGTCACGCTGAGGCGTTCCAAAGCGATCGAAAGAGGACGCAGTGTAGAGTTCCCATTCTCAGGGAACTATGGTTACATACGTAACCTGAGACTTTTCAATATTGAGAGATTTCAGAATAGTCGTATCTCGACCAAATATTGTGATCCTAACAACCATGCACTCATCTGTTGATTATGGTCTCAATTTAAAAATTGACCACCATACATGACGGTACATCTGACAAGCGAACAAGATAAAGGCACACATAGGTGCAAGTTGAAGGAAAAATATGTAGAGGAGAACACGCACACTCACTCAAGCATATATTAAAACCTTCCGGCTAGTAGCCTTTTCCAAGGTATAATTTCACAAACATAACCAATAAATAACAAAGATAATTGTATGAATGATAAGATCCAATCATTCAATATGAACTAAGACTCTAACATTGAAAATTATAAACAAATTAATCTGTATAGATATATATTCTATCTAGAAAAATTAATTATATTACATCAAAAGAAAACTAAGCCACGTGGAGACATTTTCAAATTTGAACAGAAAGCCTCCGTTTAACAGGTCCAAATCAATTCCTGTGTTGAAGATATTTTTTCGATCCTTTTAGATATAGGATTAAAGTAAAAAAAAATGAATGTTCGGCAATATGCGTTTTAAGTTCTGTAATTGTTTTTCCCTAATAGTCACATTGATTGCACAAACCCCAATAGTTACTTTCTAGGTGTAATCCTTGAGTTACTTTAGATGAAGTGGCAGATCTGATCTCACTAAATGATGTTAACAACTTATATCTTTTTATTTGCTTGCTTCAATAACAGCTAACTATAACAACTTTTGTGCAGCAGCCTTGTTTGTTTTTTTAGTACTTCTTGCTTTTATGTCGATGTCAGTGATCTAAAATGCTTGGATTCACCAACTGTTTGCCAATGAGAATCATGGTATAACGCCTTTTTCAAATGTTGGCTCCCCGGGGGAAGAGGAGCCCTTTCACTCGTTCCCACAAAAACCCATTTGACATGAAAAGTAGAGGCAGAATGTTAATGATAGCCCTGCATGTCCGAAGGATCATCTAAATGTCGGTTTTTGTTGCCATTTCTGCACTTAATTGCATGCTTGTTGCTCCTAATCAGAACTCTATGAAACCTTGACAGCCTGACTTTATGGAATATTAACTGATGACTGTGCATGAGAATCAGAACTCTATCCCTTACGAATATTAACCATGGCTTTATTGTAGTGAAAGTGCACTAGCCATGATTTTTTTGGCGTATTGATTACCATTTGTATAACCACAGTTTTACTACAAATACCATGGTTAAACTATGGTTAGTGTAGCAAAACCATGGTTCATTTGTGGTTACCATGGCTTAATTATAGTTTTTTGGTTTAATTTGTAGTAAAACCATGGTTAATTTCGTAAGGGATCTGCGTGAGAAGCCAACAATCAGGGGGGAAGCATGGCCTGATGGGGTAGAAGAAAAGGCCCTGCGGAAGCCACTCATACCTGGGGATATGAAGAATGTCCGCCAGAGCTTTTTGTCACGGGTCACGTCTCGGATCTCCCGTGTCATGTTCACCAGTCTGCCGGCCACCGGGGGAACTCTCCGGAAATCTAAGATTCTGAGCGCCACAAACAAACGACATTGTCAAACGATTCATTTGCAATGCATTATCAGAAACAACACCTGTGGTTTCTCTTCACACAGACAATGCACAGTTCACAGGCTGCTTTATGAGAACAGTGACACCAGACATTCAATCTCCTGCCGCATTCAACAATGAGGAAGCAAACAATAAAGTGCGCAGAAAATCCATAGAATAAAGCCATTTCTAAAGTGGCTGGGTAACGATTTTTCCTTCAAGGTGCTACTGCTAAACAACTGAGCCAACTCTTTACTCACTGGCTTTATGACACCTCCGTGATTGTTCTTTATTAGACTTTTATTGGCATTTAAGCATCTGGCCACACACCACAGGATATAAATGCCCTCTAGTTTCTCTCTCATTTCGTCTTTCTTGTTGGGCAAAAATCAGATTTGGCTCTTTTTCAATTATGAGTGAGTTTTTAATTAAACTGGCCACACGCCTCACAAGAAGTTGAATTGGAATGAAAAAGAAAAAAAAAATACAGAATGCAATTTTCTGAAATTCAACAAGATTTCCAATAAAAACACACAAATATGCATCATTGTATGTGGTTTTTATCCCTTACCATGTAAAATATTTTTCCTCAATTACTAAATATACTTTTCTAAACTAAATTTAATACAACACATTCTCACTCCCAACTCATTACATTGATGCACAGGGTACCCATTTAGCATCATTTTTGGACGTGCAGGTCCTCAATTGTTTTAAATAAGAAGCGCTTGGCGTCAGTATGCCGACGCGAAAGGCACTGGGAATTTTATCGTCATGATTAAACTATATATTGGGTAATACATTTACATTTATGCATTTAGCTTTTATCCAAAGCGACTTACCACTCAGGCTATACATTTTTTCAGTATGTGTGTTCCCTGGGAATTGAACCCACAACCACAACACAATGCTCTACCACTGAGCCACAGGAACACTAATAATAATATTGCCATTAAATGTAAATAAAAATGAAATAAATTAACAATTAAATTATAAATTAAAATGTATGATAAATGAACAGACAACATTTTATGGAACAATAAAATGTCAATGAAAGTTAACTGATTAAATATAAACATAATATTAAGTTTGGGGACCAATTTGCACTATTCACAAATTCAATAAACTAATTAACTCAATAAACTCCTAATTAATGAAGTATACTCCATATATTGTGCATATGATACTATACTTATTAGGGATGGGACGATACACCTACCTCCCGATTCGATACTATCACGATACTTGGGTGCCGATACGATATGTATTGCAATTTTTTTAAGAATTTCGATTCTACAAGTATTGCGATTCGATATTGCTGTGTTGCAATTTTTATTTTTTGTTTTTAACTCTAGACCATGGGGAAAAGTTGAATGATACACTTAATATACAGACTGTCACAACAAAAAAAAACATCTTAGCAGTCATTTTTCCTATTTTATTTCAGTTTTCAGTAAACATAAACAAACAAAAAAATACTTTTTGAAATAAAGTGCCTTTTGAAATAAAGTGCCCATCAAACAAGTTCCATTAATAAAATAAAATAAAATTAAGAGTCCGTGAAAGCTTTCTTTAACATCAAACTTAACTCGAAAGACATTCTTTTAAATACTGGACTGCGTTAAATAAAATATATAAGCCTTGACCCACTTATCATATATATATATATATATATATATATATATATATATATATTGTTAAAAAACAAAAACAAAGCAAATTTATTTAACAAAAAATTAAGTTAAGACTGTTAAGAATATGATTAATACTGAATAAACAGCCTATAAGTCTATTATAGCAGCCCCAAACTAGTTTTGTTAATACAATTAAGATGGTTTGAGCCACCAGTCATTTAAACATATACAAAATGGCACAAAGTGAAAATAGCATGGTATTTTTTGGTTATGGAAACAAGTTACCGTGGTGAATATACAAAACTATCATGAGCTATTAATGAAACGTGGAAACTGCTCCTGAATAGAATGAATATCATTCCTTCATGCAAATCCTTCCCAGCTAACACACGCAGTACAGTTATGTGATTTGTTGGTACTGTACTTTTATTGTACTGTACTGTTGCATGCTCCTAGTTTCTGCACTTTAGTGAAGTGATGTACAGCGTGGTGCAGTGTTTGCGCGTGCTACAGAAGAGTGCGTACTTCCAGCAGTATAACATCTGACAGGACAGGATAGTTCGTTTTTTCTGAGGTGAGAGACTTTTTATTTCATAGCAAGTTATGAAAATAACGATATAATAATAACACTGACATTAAACCTGTCAACATCTCATCTGACAGATACTGAATAAGGACTGCACGTTTTTCTCAGGTACACTTAAACTGCATCTGACAGAAGTGTCAACAGCTTTCATGCACGTCCTTTTAAATAAAAGTCTCGCATCAGAAAAACATTAAGAATTGATCATGTTCTTAATATGAATTATTATCGATTCTGGTATTAAAAAATTAAAATCGATAAGTAAAAAAATCACGATAGTTAGGTGAATCAATTTTTTTGTCCCAAAATCCCAATAATTTTGTAATTTAAAATTATTTCTGAATTAAATTCTGAATGGTGCACATGCATGCTGGAGGGTTTGTTCATCTCTCAGTCTTTGTCTGTGTTCAGTGGGCCGCCTCAGAGAAAATCCCACATCGCGTGATGCATGGGCTCCTGGCCCCGGCGAGACAGAAATCCAAGCCTTTGAGATGAAACCACTCAGGGGTCGCAAATTGCAGAGTCACAGACGGACACAGGCGACAAAGAGCCCAGTGTGGAAACATTGCATTCTAGGAAAATTCTGTCGGACGTTTGTGGAAATAAGCAACAGTATAACCGTGAGGAAACAACCAGTTGAGAGTACTGTAGCAGCATAACATTTCTTGCAATATTCAGTTGTTTTTCTCACACTAAGGGGATATCAATATACCATTTCACTAGCAAAGCATTATCACTCAGCTGACAATAAATTGGCATATCATATCAGATATTGGCATATCACAATAAATTGGCATATCATTTTTCCTCCCCTAAATAAAATACATCATGAACATGACAAATTAGAGCAACAATGTTCTGGAGGAAATGGAGTGGGTCTCACAATCTCAATTAGCTCCCTTACTCCACAAAGCCTCTCTCTGTGGGGCTTCTTGTTAAAGTCAGCGGGGAGTTTATTCTGACTTCTGACTACACTCACATGCCCCTTGTTACTCTCGGAGTAACTGTAAGGTGTATCGACTCTATCGCACTAAGTGCTTTTCAGGCCGTTGTCCAAAAGTCTTGAGTGACATGTGCAGAGCGGCGAGAATATAATAAGAGTTGGTTTGGCTTTCTGACATTAGAATAGCGTGAGCGCTCTCGTGCGTAAATGTGAAATGTGGAGATGTGTGTGTGTGGTTATGGTTTCTTTTTCCCGGCCAGCGCCCATTCCAGAGCAGTATCAGAGCACTACAGGTGTTTTCAGTGAAAGAACAGGGAGGAAGCCAAGCTGAAGGTCTCTGTAAGGGGAATTTCCTCTTAAAGGCTACTGGGGTGGTTGAATAAGGTTTGGATGAGCATCATGCAGGCTACCAGATTGTAAGAGACTTGTTAAGACATAACACGATGATTTTTAATAATGAACTTTTCATAAAAACTTTTCTATTTATTGGTGGTGCATAAAATAAAATAAAACAAAACATTGAATCCATAGCCATGAGCCATAAGCAGTAGTAATAATGATGCTTTTCTTCACTAACTAGTAAGCACAGTGCCAAGAATAAGGGGGGGGGGACTGAAATAATGAAAAAAAAAACAATACAATTTAAAGTTCAGACAATAAGGATGACATTTGTCCAATACACTGGCACTCTAATATTGTCTCTTCCAACCTTATCATTAATGTCAGACACCTTAAAACAAATTCCCAGACCTGTCATATCTAAACACCTCCAAACATTTCTGTCAAACGAAGATAAAGGCCGAGTAAACACAAAGTAAACACAGTGGGACGCTAAGCATAAACTCTTGGCAATGCTTAAGGTCACATGATCTCATTATTATTCAGATGGTACCAGTTTGTGTCTGAAACAGACAGACATAGCCTACAAGAAAATAAGGAATAGAGCCAACAGAAACTGGAAACAACTTCACGAAACTCTCACAACTGGACACTGCCCTACAGAGCCCTGCAAAAACTCTCTCTTTCTCTCCGTAGGAGTTTTAGTCTTACCTGTCCAGATGAAATGCAGCGATCTCTGCGTTGTGTCGCTCAAAGTCAGAGAAGTAGAAGAAGTCTGGGGGTGTTTCTTGTTCCCTGGTTTGTCTAGAGGACAGAGCAGAAAAAACAAGATTGATGTTAGTTTCCACCTTATTATCTCGGAATGCAATACTAAAGTATTGCTTACCGTGTTCATTTTAACATTTCAACATTTCAAAGAGTAGCATGCTTCATTGCTAAATAACTTGACTGTTGCATGTTTAATACATCAAAATGTGCACATTTTGCATTTATAATCTAATTTTGTTTAAACCTATTCCAACTTTAACAGTCGAATCAAAAATAAGTATAACGTATGTATGTACCTGTATGTATAAAATATGTTAAAAATCATTGCTGACTTTGCCTCCAGGTCATTAACCACACGGGCTATATTTAGAATAACAAACTACCATACTACGCATGCTATTTATGCATACAATGCCGTATGTTATACATATCGGTATGCATAAAACAGCTGTATGACCCATTTCTGTACATTTGCTATAGCTTTTAGTGTAAAACAGTATATACTGCAGAGCTTCAACTGTGGAGCTTCTATTTATTTGGTCAGAAAATATTAAATGCGAGTTTATTGTATTAATATTTAATCTTTTAGCCTTTTAATCATACTCTATTACATATTACAAATGTAAATGCATTTTTGTGTGTGTTGACAATCAAGAGTGCTTAGCCTGCAACAAAAGGAAAAAGGCTTCCAGTAGTCTTGTTGTGTCAGGTAGCGCTATGCTAGCTTGAGTTAGGTGTATTTACAAGCAGACATCCTGCCACTGCGGACAGACAAATAGACAACATGGACATCTGCCGAGTGGACCACATGGCTGGATCAGCAATGGAAGGAATGTGTGTGTGCACAGAACAGATTTTGGCAGAAAACAAACTGCAGGTGCATGTTCTCTCCACGTACTTATGCGTTCAGACAGACAGATTACAAGACTCAGACAGACAGGCGCAGGAAGAAATGCCATAGAATCCAGAGAGACATGCACCAAACCACAGATCTAACTCTCAACCTACTACAATGATATCAGTCTCAACAGCTCATGGTATCTCTTACACAGTGCTTTCCTGAAACAACTATAGGATCTCTACTGGAAGCTTTACGGAATGAGGTCAGAAAATGGCAAATCAGAGCTACGCTAGGCTAATGTTAGCTCAAAACACATTGTATTGTAGGTGACTAACAAACACAGAGGACAATTGTATTGCTCAAATGTTGCTCATAACTGAATTTGGTTTCATTTAAGTATCAACTTTGTTGACAGAGAATAGCACTATAAAATTAATGTGGATATCATGATTTAGATCATTGGTCTTAAAATAATCTGATGAGAAATGTTTAAGTTAATTTTTAAATGTGAACTTTGGCAAAGTTTGAGCCATCATAGAGATCTCTTGAGAGAAAATTGTGACATTACTTGTGTTTTTTATGCAAGATAATAAATTGAGATATTAAATAGATATCTACAGGATGTCCTGTATTTTTTTTAAAGCCACCAAACCTCAATATCATGAGTTATTATATTAACTTTTAGTCCCCAAAATCCCATTTTCATCCAACCATTACTCTAAGTGCTGCTTATATCCTTTTCCCTCGCCACTGTCAAAACACAAATGGAAAATACATTTTGTGACTTCATATATTTTCATTTGAGGGACAAAGCAAGCTTTTCGAACTGAAATCCTCCTCCACCATTATGATCCACTCAATTTCCTGGATCAAAAGGGAACTAATGGATTTTTATTTGCCAGATGAGGCCTAAAATGTACTGCTGATTCAGGCGACCTCTCTGAAGAGAGAATGGGGGTGGGGTGGGGTGTGTGTGTGTGTGTGTGTGGGGGGGGGGGGTAAAGCTTTTGGTCCAGAATGAAACGAGTCACTCAGCAAGTGACTGAAGTGTTTGTACTACCACCTGGACTAGTGAGTGGGATTTTATTCAGCCAGCAGGTGTCCTTAAGCATTGCTGACTACTTAAAGTATGACTACTTAATGTGAGTAGTCAAATGAGTAATTTGTCTTCAAAGTAATATACTGTAGTTCATACACAACATCGACGTATAATACCGGATGCTAGATAAGGGAAAACACAGGGCTAAAGTACACAGGATTAATAAAACACAGGTGGAACTGAATTAACTAAATGGGGACAGGAACAGGAACCAAATATAGGCATACAAGAGGGAAAACTAGGCCATGTGAGCTCAAGAGGCCATGACGGAGTAGCTTCCATGGCCGTGGCCTCATCCTTCGGCCCCGCCTCTACGTCCGGAGCCCTACAACCACCACCCCCCACCCCCCCCCCCACCCCCAAAAAATCCATGGGGAAATGACTGGTCCCTGAGGCCCGTGGCCCTCCATGGGCCTGATGCGAGACCTGTGGCCCTCCCTGGGCTGTATCCAGGGACTGGGGCCCTCTCTGAGCTGAATTCAGGGACAGGAGCCCTCCCTGGGCCTGACGTGAGAACAACAGCCCTCCTTGGGCTGGACGTGGCGACAGGGGCCCTCTCAGGGTTAAACTCAGGAACCGCTTCCATAGAGGCAACAGAAGAAGCAAGCGGCTTGGGAATGGCCTCCGTGGCCATGACAAAAGCAGCCAGCTTCAGAAGAGTGTCTATGAACAAGACAAGACTGACAGGAATTTTCTCTCTGGACAAGACAAGACTTATAAGCACGGCTTTAGGGTGCATGAATCGACTAGAGCCATCTCTCGACTCTGGTCAGGGGTACAGTGGCTGGTGGGCTTGACTACGGAGCGGCCGGCGGACTCACAGTACTCGAGGCGATCCTGCAGAATTCCCACTATTACTCCCTGAACGAGAGATCTCTGCGGGCTAGGGCGGAGAAGTGAGCGGCGACTTACATGCTGCGGGAAGAAAAAAACAAGGGAAAACAAAAAGACTTTAAAAAAAACGGGGAGAAGTGGCACCACTTACTGTATTGGTCTGGTATTCTGTCAAGGTTGCCTACTGTAGCGAAAAAAAACAAGGAGAAGTGGTATAAAATAATAGTCTTTCAAGACGGGGTAACACAAGGCAGGCAGAGACACACAGGACACATCGGCGTAGACGTTAGACAAGGGAAAACACAGGGCTTAAGTACACAGGACTAAACAAGAGTTTTAATAAAACACAGGTGGAACTGAATTAACTAAATGGGGAAAGGAACAGGAACAGAACCAAATATGGGCATACAAGAGGGAAAACTAGGTCATGGGGAGCACATGAGACAGAAAACACAACACAAGACCTATAAGTGTGACAATTTTGATGTGTTGACTAACATACTTAAAGGGATCGTTCACCCAAACATGAAAATTGGCCCAAGATTTACTCCCTCAAGGCATCCTAGACATGTCTGACATTCTTCTTTCAGACGAACACATTCAGAGTTATATTCGAAATTGTCCTGTCTGTTCCAATCTGTATAACTGCAGTGAATGGTGCCCGTTTCTGAATCTGAAAATAAAAAAGTATCCATCCATCATAAAACTAATCCACACGGCTCCGGGGTGTTAATAAAGGCATTCTGAAGCGAAACGATGCATTAGTTTAAGAAAAATGTTGATTCTTAAAACTTTATAAACTGTAATGTCCAGCTTCCGATCACTCAAGCAGGCGCGTTCACGACAAGGCGGTCGAGCGTATGATGTAGGCATAATGAAAGGCGCAACGTAAGATCCGGAAAGAAGACTGTAGTCTTGCGAGAGTAAGCTCCGGAGAGAAGGGTGTAATCTCACGAGAACCAAGTTTTGTTTACAGCACAGGGAAACCAAGTAAATTGTATCTGATTTGATTAAAATGGTGTGTTCATGTTGATACCCGGAATGTTTGAATAAGTTTGTGACAATCTGCGGATCTTACATTGCGCCTTTCGCCTACATCATACGCTCGACCGCCGAACGCGCCTGCCGGAAGCTGGACATTAGAGTTTATAAAGTTTTAAGAATCTCATTTTTTCTTAAACTAACGCATCATTTAGCTTCAGAAGGCCTTTATTTAACACCCCGGAGCCGTGTGGAGTAGTTCTATGATGAATGGATACACTTTATTCAGATTCAGAAACAGGGGCACCATTCACGTCAATTATACAGATTGGAACAGACAGGATAGTTTCGAATATAACTCAGAATGTATTCGTCTGAAAGAGGAATGTCAGACATGCCTAGGATGCCTTGAGGGTGAGAAAAAATTGGGCTAATTTTCATTTTTGGGTGAACTATCCCTTTAAGTGCATGTAATTACTATAATCAAATACTATAAAATAATGACAATATAAAATATAATATACACTAATATAATTTTAATACTATACTACTATAAATTTAGCTTGTGGTTTTTTGTTATTACATTTAAAGTAAATATATTTCAAACTGCAGCTTTATTATTGCAAATATATTTACATACATGACATGCAAGATTCAATATAAATGCGATTAAAGTATATTTTAGTTTATCGTAAATGCTTGTCAGTACATTCAGCAGCACATTTTAACCATATTTAAACGGCAATATAATTATGAAATTACTTATAAAAAAACACCTTAAATCATTTTTAAGTCTACTCAAATAAACACTCAGATACCTGCATTTAATATACCTTAAAACTATAAACTAAATTTCATTTACATTTCTATAAACTAAATTTCATTCAATTTTGAATAACAAATAATTAAGTGTCTGTAAAACATTGCATTTAGTTCATACTTGTAAGTATATTCTTTTAAAATATTTCTGTAATAAGTACTCTTATTTAATAGTATGCTAAAATGTATTTCAGTGGGTTCCAATGATGTTATGGATTTCAGAATATCTTATTTTTATGTTCCACAGAAGAAAGAAAGAAAGTGATCCTTTTATTTTTTGTTTTTAGTCTTATTTTTATAGTTTTAACCATGTTCATTGGCAATAACAGTCAATAGATTACAGGGAATGATTGGAAGATGGAGGAAAGGGGAATAAAACAGGCCCGATCTGCATCACCACGGCACGTGTCAGAGCAAGTGCATTAGGCATGACTCTGAAACATGAATAGAAATGACTTTGAAATGTATATTAATGTATATCTGTATAGTTATGAATATCATGCAAATGCAGCAGAGGATAATATAATAGACAGTGACTCAATTTCCTACCTAACATGCAAAATAGTGTAAAAGCAATGCTTTTTGTTTCTCATTATGTCCTCATATCCTCCATAACAAAACACAAGCGATGTTTTTTTCGAATGCTGTTGACATAGTACATCTCCGTCACCTTGCACTGTGGATAAAAAACGCTCAGAGCACTTTACTGGATGCGCCGTTGCCTCTTACTGGGCTGTGATTGACAGGACGGTTGCCACGGTCACCCTGACCCTGTGTGCAGCCTCCAGTCTGGAAAGAAGTCCTGGCGGTTTGACATATGACAGCACATAGCTCTAGGGGATGGTGGGTGTATCGCTCACTGGTCGAGCCATATTAATGTTCTTTTTACACTGAAGAATGGTTCAGATCAATTATGTTGAAAGAAATCTCATTGGCAATGAAAGTAGAAGACAGCCTACGTATTTGTTGTTTGTCAAGAGGTTGCAATAAATGTGTCATTCAAAACGGATACACAAGTCCCTGTCCGCATAGGTAAACAAAGATGGGTCACCTCACAGTTAAACGGCAGCCTGCTGAGAACACTTCAAGTACAGTTTGTGACAATCTTTACATGAAACATATCAAACAAATATAGCAGAGTATTCTAATTGATATTGATATTGATATTGAGAAATGACACCTAATTTAGTTTTAAACTCCTGTCACGTAAAACTGATGTTAAATACTTTTATAAACAACAAACAAATAACAAACAAATAAAAAAATGCAAACATAAAAGGCTTTATTTTCTGGCAGATGGCTCTGACGAGCTTTGAGCACATGATAGTGGGGATGTCAGCCACCTGAAACCATCACATTTCCATAGAATGACATGCACATCGTCTGAAAAGCAATCACATAAAGAGCTTGCTGGGTTCAAGCCAGCAAACAAAAATGAGCATCATGTCCCATTATACTGGTAAAATTATATGGACAGAAATATTGGAACACCTGATCATTACATCAACAGGGACTTTAATTAGACTGCATTCTAAATGCACAGAGTTGGTCCCCTGTTGAAGCTATAACTGCGTCCACTCTTTCAAAAAGATGTTTCTGTTTGAATTTATGCGCATTCATCCAGTAGTTCATGTGAGAGGTCAGGCATGGTTGGACCAGAAGTCCTGGCTCACAATCTCCATTCCAGTGCATCCCAAAAGTGTTTGATGGAGTTAAGGTCAGGGCTTTGTGTGGGCCAGTCGAGTTCTTCCACACCAAACTCATCCAACCATGTCTTAAAAGACATTGCTTACAGGTACTGTCTTGCTGAAAAAGAAAAGGACCTTCCCCAAACTGTTGGAAGCAAAGCATTGTCCAAAATGTATTGATATGCCGAAGCATTAACATTTATCTTCACTGGAAATAAGGGGCAGAGCCCAAACTCCATTCCATTATCACACTTTCACCAAACTTTACAGTTGGCATGATGCAATCAGACAGGCAACATTCTCCTAGTATCCACCAAAACCAGACTTGCCCATCAGACTGGCCAACAAAGAATTGGGATTCGTCACAGAACAGGTTTCTACTGAGTCCAGTAGCGGTGTGCTTTACGCCAATCCATCTGACCCTTGGCCCTTTACGTGTTACGTGAGGCTTGCATGCATCTGCTCAGCAATGGAAACCCATTCCATGAAGCTATTGCTGCACAGTTTGTGTGCTGATATTAATGTCAGTGGAAGTATGGAGCTCTTTAGGCTATGAAATTAAAGGAGCATTGGCGACACAATGCACCTCAGCACTCTTTGACCCGCTCTGTGACTTTACATGGTCTTCTACTTTCTAATTTGTGGCTGCTGTTCCTAAATGCATCCACTTTCCAATAATACCAGTTATAGTTGACCATGGAATATCTAGCAGGGATAACATTTTCATGAACTTAATTGCAAAGCATGCTTGAATTCACTGAGTTCTACACAACGACCCATTTCTTTTTACAAACGCAGACTGCATGCCTAGGTGCTTGATTTTATACACCTGTGGCAATGGGTCCGACTGAAACACTTGAATTTAATAATCAAAAGTTGCGCCTTAATACTTTTATCCATATCGTGTATATCTTTGTATACAAAATCCAGTCATTTCAATCGGAACGATTGGCAACTTTATGAGGGAAAAAAATTCCCTCATGCAGATTTCACAACATGTTCAAGTTGGTCATGCAAATTCCTTGCGTTCACCAACAGAAAGCTCACTGGTTTACATTGACTTCTGTGTGAGTTCTGCTTTATATATCACTACACCACTGACAATAGACAAAGGACATTGTTTTGTCTTCAAAGGTTTTCCAAATCTCCAAAAGTGTGACTGCTACTTAACTCAACCCCATGTTGTTTAATTTATTTTTAATATGAATCTGATTTACTTTTAGGATATTATTTTTGGAGTTGGACAGCCCTTGGTCACTTTCTATTTTTATTGTGTGGAAAAGATTGATCATTCTTCAAAATATCTTCTTTAATCATCCACTAAAAAAAGTAAGTCAAACAACTTTTAAATGTAATAATGCATTAGTAAATGTTAAAATTAACATGATAAATAAGATTAATTAATGCCTTAGACATATTTTGTATTGTTTGTTCATGGCAACTAATGTAGCTAACGAATGTTAACATTGTTTTAAAATGATTCAAATTTTTATTTTTGGGTGAACTATCCCTTTAAGAAGAAAAAAATGCATTAAGCAATTAATCCTCTTTAGAAGCCCTTTCAGTTTTGATGGGACAATTTATTGATGTGGGAGAGACAGACAGAAGGGAGGGCAGGTCAATAAGACACACACAAACCTTGCGAATAGAATATGCTGAACTGGCTATATGCGTAATTGTCCCTGCGATGTAAACCAAAATCCTAATACAATATTTGGTCTGGAAACAAGCCTTCTAAGAAGACAATAAGAAATGTGGCATGGAAGTTATAAACAATATTGACTTTAAACAAAATTATATTTTTGCTGTGTCACTAAGGTGACAGATACAGCCAAACTCTAATTTAAGAAAATACAGTATATGTATGAATCATCTTTTTTGCCCCTGAGTTTTTAGACAGTAATATATGCTAGATCTGAATATCACAACGTCAGCAAACAGAGATGTCAACTTATTCAACATGCAGAGTGAATTGTCTCTCTTCTCCTACTCTTCAAAAACTGTTTTAAAGCAAAACAATTTCTTTTTACATTTGGTTTTGCCACTTTTTAGGAGAAATGTTTTTGTATTGCATGCATAAAGTCTACGCAATTTATTTAAATTATACTTTAAGAAAGGATAAGCAAGAGACTGCACCCAAAAAGGCTGTAAACGGTTTGCACATCTCTATTTTTATGTATTCAATTATTCATTTCACAAATATTCTCTAAAATTTGTCAAAATGGAAGCAATTATGAAATGGCACTATCTTAGCTTTGCAGATGTTTTTGAGCAGGAATTTAGTTTAACAATTTTTTACATTTATGTATCTCTTCATTTTTGACATTTTTGCTGGAACGGCTGAATGAAACTGTACTTTTACAGTCAGTGTGATGGCATGAGTGCAGATTAAACTTCAATGAAAACATTCACAACCAATTCTACTTCCAAAATATGACATACCTCTACGTGAAACTGGTTATTCAACAAGTATGACAGGCCTCAATGTTATCCATTGGAAATGATTAGATTGTGAATGTGATCTCTATGACAGGTGGTTGGAGAGGAGAGATTGAAAAAGAAGAGATACTGATTTCATCTGAAAAGATATTACATTTTAAATCAATATTACAAAGACTATTTTATTTCTATAGAATAACTTACACTGATAAATAATCATGAATAGGGCAATGCATATGTATTAAAAAAGTAAAACGGATAATGTATAAACAGATTGATGACCAAACAAAATTCATTTAGACATCACGGAATGACGTAATTCATAAAATAATCGTTCTCAAATTGTCAGTGCTTAACAGCACTTAATAGAAACCTCACTAGGAAGTCCCACCGAAGTTAGCAGGATTATGAGTACACATCCTAAAATAATAACGGTATATCATCAAGGAATAGCGACAGCTGTCAGTCAGCTAAATCAGCAGCACACGAGAGCACATCCAGATGGTTTTATCCCGCCACAGATGTCCCAAACCATGCACAGAGAGTGCCAGAGATTTAACACACCATTTTTTCCTCTCGTTCTTGTTTTTCCTCTCTGTTTTTGCTCTCCTGCAGTGTCCTCCCAGCGTTTCCCACAGGTATTAAAAAGTCAGTGCCACCTGCTCAAGCTCAGTGACCCGTGGTGCTGTCGGTGCTACAGGAGCCGAGGGCAACTCCTCAACACTGTAACCAACACCTGAAACCTTTAAGCAGGTCATGAATTCTCCCTGAGTGCTCAAACACACAGAAACGAGCTCCTGAGCTCGGCCCGCCCGCGCAGAACCTCCTTGAATCCTGTCCATACTCAGATCAAGATCCAGGGGAGGGATCTATCATTCGGATGTAATCCTGGATATGGTTACTGCTCCAATGACAGGATTGATTGTTAGAGCCAATGTGTAGACTGTGCTGGAGGGGACAGGTTAGCAACTCATGTTTGACCTGAGCTCACCATCTTTCACGTCGAGATAGAAAGAGAGAGATATAGCAAAATAAAAAAGAGTATAAAGGAAGCCTAAGTAAAGATATAGGTAAGTATGAGAAAAAACTCAAGAGAACAACAAGTAAAAAAGAGTCCGAATGATAAGGAATTAGAGATGAGGGTCTAGGCAGGTCAGTAATACAAAGCAAAGTTCTACATCCTGAGATTAAAGATTTCAGAAACTAAAAGAAAATAAAACCTCTACGGAATAACAGATTTGTGCAAAAGGCCTGAAAAATATAAGGACGAAACATTAGTGTCTTCAGAGGGCTTACCCGGGGCTTACGTAAGCCAGCGCAAAGCATATTATGCAGTTTTATCTGCTTATGAGGTTCCCAACCTAATTCAGACAAGCAAATCTTTCATACAACTGTTGCAGTGTTTTTTTTCTTTCTGTTTTTTTATTCTGTGTGCCCTTTGCTTTTACATAAACCTAATAATTTATTGAGTGAATTATGCATAACTAATGTTTTGTGAATTTACTACAGATTTCATAAAACATTTGAATAATATAATTTAAAATAAAATATATTTACTTAAAACAAATAATAAAAAATAACGTTCTATTACTGCCTCTAATTACTGCCTCTTCTGAACGTTCTATTCATCATGGAATACTGGAAACATTTTAAAGAAATGTATGTTTTTATCCATAAATGTAAATTAAAGGATTTTAAGTGGAAAAACATCTATAAAAAATAAACAAATAAATAAATAAATTAAATTAAATTCCGATCTTTCAGATATCATCAAGGTATCCTGGAATTTTTTTTTGCAGGGTTTCCAAAAAAAATATCAAGCATCACAACTGTTTTTGAGATTGATCATAATAATAATAAAAAAAAAATATTGAGCACCAAATCAGCATATTAGAATGATGTTTGAAGGATCGTGTGACGCTGAAGACTCGAATAATTCAGCTTTGACATCACAGAAACAAACTACATTTTAAAATGTATTAAAGTAGAGTTATTTTCAAAATATTAGTTAATACGGTACTTTAGATCAAATAAATGAAGCAATGGTGAGACCCCAGCATTTTACATAGTAGTGTATATTTAAGATTTATATATTATAGGATTATAAAATGAAATATTGCGTTTCAATTTTTTAATAAATACGATTGTAAAGCCATTTAAACCTAGTTTCATATGTGCACGCAGCTAAACTTTTTGTTCTCCTCAGAAAGGAAAGCTACATGAAATATGAATGTAAATGAGTTTGAAATGACGTCTGCCATATGTTTTGATAACTGGATTGGGTGCGTTTGGAAATCAATGAAACTTGACACATTTTCATAAGCTCTGTAATTAATGAAGCAATGATTTTTAGGGTTTAATTTAACTCTGAGATGCAATTAGGTTTCGGAAGGATGTTCAAGGCTCCGATCTTAAAGTGTGATTAATAACTAGTGAAGAGGTTAGTACTGATTGGATGCTGCAACAGCTCATGTCAGACATGCAACAAAAGGAGCGGATGTTTCTAGTGACATTTTTGTTGCAACCGCTTTGCCTTACGACTTTAACATACATTAAGAGACATACGATAATAAGAAGCAGTGCAAATTACTGCAGTAATTATATTCCAGGGTTAAGAGAATTAAGGGTCATTGTGATTTTTAATTATAATTGCCCTAGGGCGCCGTATGAAGATTATAGTTCATTGATTTAATTTCTCTCTCTCTCTTGCCACGCTAAACCTTTTTCTCACCAAATATAATTGACATATTCCCCAGGCTGTGGCTTCCTGATGGGTGGAGATTCAAGCTTGTGTCAGTGTTTATTGCATGTCGCAGTTCCCACCCAGCATGCCTTGAGGTGTTTCCTTCTGTCACCTTCATCATGCTGACCAATGTTTGCCTTTTGACATGGACTTAAATCTTTTGTGTTCTCTAAGTCTGCTTTAGGACCCAGACCGATGGACTAAAAGGATCTGTGTAAACAAAGCAATCAAACCAGTCACTGTCCTGCTATAATTTGGAGCGGCCTCCAGACGTCCCAGCATCCTCTCTGACCCCCTGTGTCTGTCTGAAAGGAGTGTGAAGCCTGGACATATGTCAGTAGGTTTTTTTTCTGCTTGTTTGCCACTGTGAGAGCACATATGGATGACATGCTTCTCAAGGTCTCTTTAATTAACAAGGGAGAGAGTGAATACTAGCTGAGAATCTGGGAAAAACCAAAATGAATGAGGCGACAGAGCCAGACTCCTGCTCAGCACTCGAGACCCCTGAGGCTCAAAGCACTAATTGCAATTCACAGACAGACTCAGAAATACCTCGAAGAACAGACTGATCATTGTCTATTCCACACATAGCCTTCATTTTTTTGCTTAAATATTCTTAGAATATTCTATTCAGCGTTCCTTGCACCAAATTAGGTTTTCCTTTTCTATACTTTTTGACACCTAGAATTAAACAGGCTGTGTAGCTACTGTGTCTTTAAGAGTTCTATATGCAAACGACCTCTGTTATGATTAACTTCCGCATACCAGTATAGCTCATCAGGGGTGTGTTTCCAAAAATCTTCGTTAGCCAACTATGGTCACAAGTTTTGTCATTATCACAGTTCAACAATTCAGTGTTTCCCGAAACAAAAGAATAGTCGCAAAAACCATCGCAAACTTCAGTCGTTAGAACTACAGTGCTCACGATGTGATTACAAGCATGGACTTAAATAGATCATGCACAATAAGCAAAATAACAATCAGTTCAATTCCATATCTTTCTATCAATTTAAATTTAAATATACATTTCAATGTATATATTTTAGCCAATCTCATTGGAAAACGTAACTTTTTTACAAAGTGGTGATTTCATACAAAATCCTACGATTTGAATTATTTGAAAACATATGTTTTTTTATCTCAAGGTTCAAGGTTTGTTTATTCGTCACATACTAAATTATACAGGATATAAATCAGAAGTATGTAATCAGTCAGTGTCCGCTCAGTGGACCTGCAAAAAAATGAAATTAAATAAAAGTAACACAACACAAGAGCATATATATAAATATAGTAAAAAAAAAGATAAATAAAGAGTAAAATGTCAATAGAATAAAAAGTGCAAAACAAATAAATGTGCAAAACGCAGTATACTGGACTTAATTAATAGCAATTGAACAGGGATGTGCAAGAGGGATGTGCAAACGGGTTGTACCGGGTATATTACATGAACAGCAATACGGATGATGAGAATATGAATTTTTACAGTTTAATAAATGAGTCTTGTAAATGTTTATGAAACAGTTTGTGTTAAGGAGCCTGATGGCCTAGGAAGAAGCTCCTCCTCATCTCTCAGTTTTTGCCATCATGATCCTGAAGCGCTGCCAATGGCAGTAAACAGAAAAGATGGTTACCGGGTGATTTGAGTCATGATGATTTAGCAGCTCTGCTTTTGCAGCGTTTGAGTAGATGTCCTGCAGAGAGGGGAGAGCAGACTCTGAGATGCGCTCAGCTAAGCGCACAACTCTCTGTAGAGCTTTGCAGTCCTGATTTAATGAGTTACCATACCACACTGAGATGCACTGAGTCAGTACACTTTCTATGGACCTGAATAGATTATCTTTACATAAAAGTAGGCATGAAGTGTGAGATCATACAAATTAATGAGGTTGTTCACTATACAACTGCTTTCTTTAGATTTGTGTAAATAAACTACAGTAATCTGACATTAATTGCTATCGCAATATGTTTAATTAGCAGAAGTTATTACTCTACCATCCGCGCATGTCAGGAACGATCATGTTACTACAGTTTTGGGAAACTGCTGCAGCTAGTTCATCTTTCCAGCAGTGCATCATACTATGGTAGCAAAGCAGCGAGTTATGTCGTTGAATGGGAAATGCGCCCCAGGGCTGGCCAAGTTGTTGAATAAGGAACACCTGAGACACACCTAAAGTTAATAATGTCGCGTTACCATTAAATGCAGTGTGCGACTCTTCTTGAGAGACCAATTTCTTCTCCCTGCATGCATAATGGAAGGGAGTGGGTAGGGAATCTTGTAAGATGGAAAAGTCACAAGGCTTTGCAATTTGACATTTGAAAAACTTTGCAAAAAATAATTATAACTAGCTCCATCCTGTGAGACTTGATGAATGGTTGCTTCAACTTTTTCAACATCGTCAAACTCGAGCACGTTCCTTTACTCTGTTCACAAGGCTTGCTGGAGAATATCAAACCCTATGAAAGCTTCTTTGTAGCTCAGAGGTTCCCATTCGCTACCACAGACCCTCTTCGATCTCTGAGGAAATATTGTGAACAATATCTTCAGCAAGGACCTTTCCATAATTCATAATCCTCATCTTGAAATGGATTTCTTTGAAGGCAACAGTGTCAAATTCTTTTTTTCCTTTTAGCTGGCAGTGCAGAGAGCAATGAGATGAAGCCAAGGTGGAATTGAATGAGCTACAGACTGAGCTACTGAATGGAAATAAGAGTAATACAAACACATTCCACATCATTGCAACCAATCAGAGAGAGATCAAATTAAAGTTGATTATATTCTTTGTTTAGTGACATTTTATGAATGCGGAGTTTAGTGCCAGTGGACACAAGCCACAAGAACTTGCAACACACACACTTGAGGAGCATTATTGGTCTGTGGAGCTGATAAGGTCAAATTACCCACTGTTTTATTTCTATTGTACTATGGTTTCCTATACTATTTTTATGGTTTCCTCCAGTGAGTCAGTGAGTTGAACTTGATCAAATTTGTGAACCAGTTCACAAAGAACAATTCATTCATTTAATGGTTTTAATTGTTAACAGCACACTGTAGAACAAGATAATCTGTGATCAGTTTGACATTGCTTTTTTGTATATGTATATTTATTTTCTTTCTATATATATATATATATATATATCTGGTGTGACTTTAAATGCCTTTTACTCATCTAAAGAAGGGGGTGTCCCAGTACTTTTGTCCATATAATGAATGTACAAGTCATTGGTGTTTGGTGATGAGTTTTTGGCTCAAGGTCTGCATTTAAAGTCACACCAGAGGTGTTCAGCTGGGATTAGGACTTGTCTTTCTGCAGACCAGTCAAGTTCTTCCACACTAACTGAATCATCATTTCTCTTTGATTCTTGTCTTATACACAGAGGCACTGTCATGTTAGAATAGAAAAGGGTCCTGTCCAAACTGTTGCTATAAAATTAGAAGCACACAATTCCCTAGAATATCATTATATGCTTAAACATTAAGATTTGTACTCATGGAAATTTCTAAAGTAGTCAAACCTTTCATTAGAAGGGGGTGACCCAATACTTTTGGCAATATATATATGTTTCAAAACATAATTTTTTTTAATCTTTAATTCAATTGACTAATACAACCAATCTATCTTGAGGATATATTGCATTTCTGAATTCATGTAATGTGTGTAACTGCAAAACACTTTATATTTCTGAATAATTCATGCTATTTGTAAAAAAAATAGTACCTTTTTTGAAAATCATCACTTAGGATGTGTACACTTACATGTATTTAAATGGATAGTTTACCCAAAAATGAAAATTCTGTCATTAATTACTCACCCTCATGTCGTTCCAAACCCTTAAAACCTGGCTTGAACTTGGTAGTACCCTGGCTGTCTATGCAGGGCAAGAAGCTCAGATTTCATCCAAAATAATATGTTCATTAGTGTTCAGATGAACAAAATCTTACGGGTTTGAAAACGACACGAGGGCGAATAATTTATGACAAAATTTAAATGTTTGGGTGAATTTTCATCCTTTAAGGTGCAAGGAAGACATTTGATTACTTTTTAGTTGATAGTTAAACAATACAACGTTTTCAGATTAAATTTAATATTAAAGTTATTCTTGAAAATAGTGTGTTCCTTGCTTCTTAATAAATAGTAAAGTTGGCTCATGTGTTTTAACCTTTAACCAACACTCCATTGCCATAACACTGACCCAACAACAAATTTAGTCTGTTCCTCATGCAACGCTATCATATCACTTCAGAAGACTTGAAATATACTCCACAAGTTGTTTATGGAGCTTTATTGGGGATGATTATTCTTGCCCCAAATTTCCCCCATTGTTTTCCACAGAAACAAATATCATCCTCAACAGATTTGGAACAAAACTGGGCTTAATTAATAATGACTGGTTTTTCACAACTAAAGAAGTTCCAATACACAAAATACAAAAATATAACATTATAATTTCTAGCACAGCATTTATAACATTTATTAACATTCCATCAGAAATACCAGAAACTGCTGGAAAAAAAAACGACACTACATTTTCAGGATTACTCGCCCCAAAATGTTTACATAAAAAAACCTGTGTGTTTACATTACTGCGACTTATTTATTTCTCAGATAAATTTATTTTTTTCTGCTGTTCATCTGTTATCGGCCAACACTCCAACAACGAAGCCTCTCAACTGAGCGGCACAGCAAGTAAATAACAAACGGCGCTAGAAAGTTAATGGATGTGTATTGTCAGCCATGGAGGGAACGGCGGTCCATTGAAGATACACACAAGCAAGCCATTATAGCAAGACCAGATAATGAAAGCACAATCACAGTTTAAGAGCGCCACGGGCAGGTCATTTTTCCTCGTTCCTAAGCTCTTTGTGTGCAGAGCCCAGATTTACCGGAATAATGGGCAGCCGAGATTTAGAAGAATTCCACTCCCGAGAGCCGCAGTCAAAGGCCTGAATCCTTCACGGCTTCAGAGAGCACACAGAAGGATGGATGAGGTGTTAGAGGAGGAGAGGGCAGGCGGGGAGACGCTTGGTGTTTTAGCTTTACTTCCCGGGCTAACAGCCAGCTTTGGTATTAAATTATGAGTGCCCAACTAAAACTGAGAGAGGCGGCGAGCAGTGATCAGGAGCATTAATGATGACAAGCCCAACCACTTCCAGCTTCTTAACTCTGATAGCCATCTTAAGCACTTTTCCTGTGTCTTTCCCAGAACACAAAATCAATTGGTGTTTATCAAGCTTCTATCCCTGTGCCGTCTGGTATATCGAGTTGTGGTCTTTTAGCATGCAGTGTGCACAGGTTCAGGGATTGATGGCAATCCGAGTTGCTGCGCCTGGCGAAATTGCAGAATCTGCAAGAGGCTCATCTGAGCGCTTGACAGCCGCTGAGAACGAGTATAAAACCACCCTGTTCTTCCACCTGAGGGCTGACATTACATTCTAATCTCACAAGCATTTTTGTTTAAATGAGAAAACACTACAGACAAAACAGAGCCACACTTCCATCACGCTTCCAATTTAAAGGTGTCGTTGTTGCCAGGAGCAGGCAATTCTCAGGGGCTGATGGAACATCTCTAAAAAGACATGCCTCAAACTGTCTCGCCGCTGTACATATTGGGCTACCATTCTTAATGCAAAGCACATAAACACTGAAGATGGAAAATCTGCCTGATGGGTTCATTGAGACAGAATGGACATATTAGGAGCAGAGGACGAGAAAAGCAGAGTAACATAGAATGACCATAACAATTATATTTCTTAATAAATTGTCATGGTCTTATTGCGCACAATTCATCAGTCCATGTTGATCTTAAGACAATTTTTTTCTCATAATCTTTCATCAAAATGTAATCACTTTCTCTGCCTCTGAAACAACTTTATGCTGATGTAACCAAGATTGCGCTGGGAAAAATAATACATAAGGGATAATGTAATGAACATTATTTTCTGCTGTTTATTCTGCTTCCCTCAGAAATACACAATTGTATTGCATCACACATGCAGTTCCATGTTGTCTAATACTACAGAAGTGTAGCAAGGTTTAAAGCAATAAATGCAGCTGCAAAAAGCTGGATATTGCACTATACCATCCTAACTTGGTACAACCAACTGGTAGCTGCTTTGTTGCTGGTCAAGCTAATGAACACAGTTTACTAATGAACAGTTACTAATGAACACAGGAAAACCAATTGGCATTCTTAGAGCAGCTAATAATAACTGGCTTGGAATAATTCATAACCATTTTAGACCAGCTACTGACAATATCAGACCAGTTAATGACCAGCTTGAACTAGCTACTTACAATCTTGGAGCAAAAAACAAAAACTAAACAAAAAAGAAACTTGGACCAACCAATAATATACATTTTATACCTGCTAATGTCAAATTTTGACAAATTAATAAACATTTATACCAGATACTGACTAGCTTGGACAAATTAATAACAAATTAGGCCTGCTACTGACAATCTTAGTGCACCAAAAACTAGCTTGGACCAATGAATAACCATTTTATGCCAGCATATGACCAGTGTGGAGCAATTAACCATTTTAGGCCAGCAAATGGCCATCTCAGGCAAGCTAGTAACCAACTTGAACTAGCTAACAACAATCTTAGTGCACCAAAATCTAGCTTGGACCAAGTTATATCCATTTTAGACCAGCTAATGACCATATCCGACCAGATAGTGACTTGCTTGAACTAGCTAATGACAATCTTAGAGCAGCAAAAAAACAGCTTGGACCACCTAAACGCCATTTTAAACTTGCTAATTACCACCTTGGGCAATTTAATAACCATTTTATACCAGCTATAGACCATCTCAGACCAGCTAATGTCCAGCTTGAACAATCTCAGAGCAATGAAAACTGCTTGGACCAACCAATACCATTTCAAACAAGCTAATGACCAGCTTGGACCAATTAATAACCACTATTAATGACCACTTTTGGTCTATTAACGACAATCTCAGCACAAATCAGCAAAAATAGCTTTGACCAATTAATTAATAACTATTTTAGACCTGCTAATGACCAGCCTGGATCAGCTAGAAGCCAGACACAAAAAAACACACAGCTATTACAGCTATCTGAACCCAAGTATCTGAATTTTGCTTCAGTTGCTTGGCTGAGTTGTAAAGAGGCCAGTATTAACTGGAAATAATCAGAATCTCATTTGGGCTTTTGAGTCACCAGGTGTGCTCTGGCTTTGCCATCTCCTCTCGAAAGTTATCCTCTCAGACAAACTCCTCTTAACTTTTGACTCTTAACATTTGACTAATGAATCTCAGCAGAGTTGTTCTCTTCCTACATGCACAGCGCTGAAGGCTTTTGGAAAGGCTTTATGTTTTGAATCGAGTTTCAGGAGTTAAAAGACTTTTGGGAATTTTGACTAGATGAAGTCGAAAACAGTTTCTAGATGTGATAATCTGGCAGCTGCTGGAGTCTGATCAACAAATCTAGTGAGAATGAGAAAAAACAAACGGCGACACAAACAAAGAAACAGTGAGAGAGGGAGAGAGAGAAAGAGATATGGAGAAAACTAATTCTGTCAACTCTCCATCTGTGTCTACTTAAACAAACTGGATGTGCCACAGAAACGACCACAATAACAGTGCAGCTCTTCACAGCTTTCAATTTTGGGCTCTTTCCACAGAGTTCAACAACAACAACAACAACCTAAGAATACACCGCGCCCCCCCTTGCGGCAACTGTCACTCTCTTAATTAAAACAGCCTGCTGCTCATTAAAACGTCATTTACTGGTGACACATGATTCATAATAGAATTGCTGTTGATTTAGAATCTTTTATTTAGCTGACAGATGAATGGTTTATTTTTTCTTGTTTTTCTTGTTTTGTAGCATTCTGTCTTCTAGAATTCAAAAGTGCTCAATTTCAGACCCTGAACAGCAGAAGTGCTTGTCACTTATGGCATAATAGGGCAAAAATGCATTTAGCTAATTAAGGTAAATTAAAAAGAGAAAGAAATATTAATCATCAGTCAATATTATAACATTACTTTTTATCACTTCTAATATATTGTAAACATTTATTCTATTGCTATACATTGCTTTTCCAATGCATTTTTTTGTATTATTATGAAACACAAATGTGAGTCCAGTAAGCCCTATAGCTACTGTATATGAATACTTCCTATATATTGGAAAACATTCTGAGATTTGAACCTCTTGAGGAGACCCTTTCTTTTTATTCCTCTGGTACAATGTTAGTGAACCCATCATCTTCTCTGTACGGTTTCTAAAACTGTATCTACTTCATAAATATAACAAATGCATAAACAGCATTTAGTGGATTGTGGTCTTGGTGGAATACGGGTGGATGGTGGTGGCTTTCCAGGATAAAGGGCTTTTAAAAAAAGACTAGACTTGTTTTTCCCTTTCGTATACTGCAAACTGTTCACTGCTGGAACTGAATTCGAAGATTCTTTCTGGCCCTTCCGTGTATCAGAGTTATACTTCTACACTGAGGTCCCTGGAAGCTATTTTCAGTCTAGGCTCCAAACACAAGTAACACTCTCAGGCCTCTCAATGGTGTTTGCTTGATTACTGCAAAACTTTCTCCTATAGTTCCAGGAAAAGCACGACGTGCTTGAAGAACCTGTCAGCAATTGGGAGCAAGTGCTGAAACACTCTCAAATAAAGCCATTTAGGCAAGATTGCTGAGGGCCTTTAGCACCATTATAACACATCATTTTGTTCCACCTCTAACTGTGAGCTGAGTTGGGAAGAAAAACATCTTTGTCCATGGCAGTTCAGGTGTGCCTTGAAGCATAACAGTTCATGAAAAAGACAACGGCTAAATGTCCAGGAAAACTGCAGCTAGGACTGAGCTATGTATTGAATATTCACAGTATGTTCACTTTGGTTTATCTGACAACATAAAGTGGAGCGACATGCAATGATTTTATAAAGCTTTTAATTTGGCCATTAGGTTTCATAAAGATTTGAAAGTATGAGAGCATAAAAATTTTAATAGTTTTAATAGTGTCTCTGAATTAAACTTCAGTAGCACAAGCTGTTCTACTGTTTAATTCATGAATAATTTCTGTCCTTTTTAATAAACTGATTAAAATCACTGATTTAGGCATTAAATCTTTATGAAAATTATGTTTTTATTACTATATATAGTATGATTTATTGTATAGTATTATATATTAAGATGGTGAATATTGTTCATTTAATGCAAAATGTGGAAAGCATGCCTTAGATATTTTTAAATATAGCATATTTACTAGATATTTTTGTTCTAAAATAATACGAATCTGTTGGCAACAATGGCTGTTTGCTTAAATCGCCTACCTAAAGAAACACACATTTACTTTCAGACCAAAATCATAAATATTGAAATAAACACTGAATATGACCAAAATCCTGAGAAATATTATTTTAGCTTCATTAACCAGCACTAATTGCCGCTCTGCAGAAGCAGGGTGAAAAAGCCAAGCTGTAGGATTACATTCCATCAGCTTTGACCAAGTGACACCTGACCCGATGATCAGAGATCTGACTATATCATGGCTAGAATGAGCAAAAAGAAAGGGTTTGTGTAGAAAATAATGATTCCTACACTCCTTCATGCTAGAGAAAAGAGCATAATTAAGATGTAGTTGGAGCATATTCCAGTACTAGTGTAACTTTGAGAAGTCTTGGCCTCTCTTTACTTATTCTTCTTCATTAAGACATAGCTCTTAGTCCCACGCTTAAGTGTGGGATGGTATTCCTTCATTTATTAAAGTTTTGTCATTTTACTTGGAGGTAAAGCGGCAGTTTGAGATATCCAAATGCTTTTTCTTCTTGTAAATTGAGATTAGAAGTGAAATCTACCACTATGGCACTGATTTAATGACCACAAAGTACGGGAATGAATCAATTTTTTTCTAATGTGCGCTGAAATTTTCCTTGGCTAATTTAAATGTATTCATCCATAACATTTAGCACAATTGAAAACACAGCACATCTAAATTAATCTACCATTAGCATGAGCGGAAATACAAGTTACATTTTTTAGCACCTACAGTATGCACGATTAATTACACAAACAGGTTGGCATAATCACAGACATTAAATCTCCCTGTTCAATTAGGGTGCAATTACTGATGGAAATTTTAATAAAGCATGTACGTTACGATGTGAAGTGCCTTAACCTGCGTGGGTCTTAAAGATGTTCTGTCTCTTCTGTAAGATATTACTGGCAACACATTACTGTTCTTTGTCTCTAACCTTATTCTTTAGAGTCTCGCTTCTGAGGCTGAATGTGCAGGTTATTGCACATTTCTGCACATCCCAGATTACTGGGGCCTGACGTGCTGTCAGGGAAGTTGTATCTGTTCTTTCCATTAACACGAGAGGATTAATGAACTTGTCTGGAGATAATCTCAAGCTCAAAGCCTAGAGATCACCGATTTGTCAGTTCGTGTGGGCCATTACTATATACTCCATTCTTTTTCTCATTCAGTTTCTTGAATCTGCTAATAAAATAGAGTCACTGAAAAAGATTTCAGAACAAGAAATTGGTAAAAAAAGTATCAGGGGCTGTCAAGGTAAAAAAAAAAGCACCAAACTCATACAGAGCTCTTATGGTGCTTTTCTACCATCCTAATTTGTGTTTTACAGAAGAAAGAAAAATGCATGAAGAGTAAATAAGATATTTGGGTGAACTGGTGCCATCGGCTTTATCAAAATCTGTGATGTGTAGATGTCATCAAACAAAGAATGCATTGGGCGGTCATGTACTTACAGTGGAAGTATGCGGGTCAATGCACAACACTTCCACATAGACTTCCACTGTAAATATATTTCTGTCAACATGTTTTTTGTTTGTACAAACTGGAGATGAGTCAAAATGTGGTAGTCGGCAGCCTGCCACAGATGATGTTGATTTAACTTTATTTGTATTAAATATGGAGCATTTCTTTAAGCTACCAGAAGCACTCTGTGGCTTTAAGCACTCTGTGGCTTTACAAGATAGACTTACATTGCTTTTCATAAATTAAACAACAGAAGGGGAAAGCATCTGGAAAGTCAGCTGCAAAAGAGGGTAGTACAAATAGACTGTAAATAGTTTTTGAATATGCATTGCTTTTCATAAATTAAACAACAGAAGGGGAAAGCATCTGGAAATCTTACAAAAGAAGGGTAGACATTCTGTAAATAGTTTTGAATAATGTGGGCAAGGTGATATGGGTTGGAAATAAAAATACAAGATGAGACAAAGACCTTAGCCAGAACAGGTCCTGTTTTAATGGCACTGAAAAAAACAAGATGGAAAGAAATTTCATTTGAGGAATGTTTTGGTAGCACAAGATGATTAGAACTGTGAGTTTGACTGGCATCTGCTGTGATGAGAGAGGATGGACAGATCAATCTTAATGCAGCTATAATACACAATGGACCATCTGCTTTCTCAGCCATCTTTCATGATGGACAGATCACAGATGGATCAGGGTAGATGTTATAATGATATGACAACTATGCTCAAAACTTTTAAAAAATCTCATTATAATGCTCTGGAAACGTTTTTAAAATGCATTTTGATGACTGGGATGAGAAACTTTACTGTAAAAAGTCCACAGTGCTGTTTCAGTGCTTTAGTAGTTACTCTTATTTCGTTGTCTGCAGGGGTGAGATTGCTGAAGTTTTTATTGTTCAAGTTCAGTGATTAATTCAGACACACATTTCCCTTTGTCACATACAATTCAGCAGATCTAAGGGGAAGAGAGCAGGGACGCAAGTTAAGATATGAGACAGAACAAGAGCTGAAGAGAAAGGAAGAGAGACAGTTAAAGAGGGTAAGAGAAAGAGACAGGTAGAATAAAAGGAAGAGAGACAGGAAGGAGAGAAAGAGACAGGAAGAGGAGGAAACATGTGAAGAAGAATAGAGAGAGAGAAGGGTAAAGTGGGAGGGTGAGAGAAAAAGTGAAAAGTGAGGAAGACAGGTAAAGAGAGAGACAGGTAGAGAGGAAGGAAGGGAGGAAAAGAGTGAGACAGACATGTAGAGACAGGAAGAGTGATAGAAAGAGACAGACAGGTAGATAAAGTCATGTAGGCTGAAAAGAGAGAAAGAAACAAGTAGACAAAGACAAAAATGAAAAATTATGGATAGAGAGATAGGTAGAGAGGGGAGGTATGAGACAGGTAGACAGGAAGAAAGACAAGTAAAAAAGGTAGAGAGGGACAGTTAGAAAGGGAGGAAGAGAGAGAGAGACGTAGATTGGAAATAGTGAAAGGCAGAGACAAGTAAAATGACAGATAGAGAGAGACAGGTAAAGAGTGAGGAAGAGAGAGACAGGTGGACTAGAAGAAGTGAAAGAGACAGTAAAATAGAGAGAGATAGGTAGAGTTGGAGAAAGAGACATAGAAAGGGAAGAAGACTTATTGACTAGTGGAGAACAGAAGAAGAGAAACAAGCAAATAAGACTAGACAGAAAGGAAGAAAGAGGGAGAACCAGGTAAAGAGGGGGAAAGGTAGAGAGGAAGAAAGACAGGTGGAGAGAGACAGGGGAGAGAGGGACAAACAAGAGGGAGAAAAACAAATGAGAGAGAAAGAAAAAGAGAGAACCATGTAAGAAAGGAGGGAGAGTTGGAGAGGTAGAAAGATAAGCAGATTGAGAGGGTCAGAAAGATAACTTGAGAGGCAGTGAGAAAAAGAGAGATAGTTGTGGAGAGGGAGGATAAAAGTTGTGAATAGGCTAACAAAGAGAGGCAGGAAGAGAAGCAAAGAAAAGGAGAAAGAGAAGCAGAGAGGGAGGGGATGGTGAGCGCAACAGGTAGCGAAGGAGGCAAGTCAACAATTATGGAGAGACTTGAAAATGTACTGTAGGGACATAAGAAGGGAGACGGAGTGAAACCGGTAGGTTGGGAAAAATGAAGGCAGGCAGAGAGACAAGTGGACATGGAGAGAGACAGGTAGACAGGGACAGAATGAGACAGACAGGGAAAGAGGAACTGACATGTCTGTCATACAAAGTCAGTGAGCGTATGCTCATGAGAGAGAGAGAAAGAGAGAGGGTTGTTATCTGAGCGTGTTTTGACTGCTTGCCATCTTACAGATGGAATCACAAAGAGGGGAATGAGAGATGAGGGGGTGGGCAGAGGGTCACATTCGCTGAGCAGCCCAAACTGAAACTAAAACACAATGCGGAGATTGTGAAGCAGGAACCGTTCGACTCTACAGCAGACATGGTTCCCAGCATTATATGCGGCATGTGAAGCATGACTGATGGGGGAGGGGTGGAGAAATCTGACCAAAATAAAACACAACATGTGACCAACATGTTTCAAATATATAAATAAGATGGTTCCAAGTCAATCACAAGATCTGAAGATGCTAGTTTCACAAACATGCAGAAGACAGGGGGTGGAGAAATCTGACCAAAACAAAACACAATATGTGACCAACATGTTTCAAATAAAATAAATAAGCAGAGCATATGTTCTTAGCTCCAAACATAGTGATGAACTGAGACAGAGATCTTTGACAGTATGTACTATGAAATAACACCATCACAAATTGATCCTAAGGAATTCAAAAAAAATCCAGCACCATAAGTTACCAACAAGAAAGGTGAAAATAACGTGACAACAGAGAAATCTGAGTATGTATTGAACAAAATCAGGTTGATCTAATGTGCACCACAGTATCAAAAATAATTGTAAGGTGAAAACTCTCTAACGTGACAATCGTCTGTGAAATCTGACTCTATGTTGTTTGATAGCACAACTCCTGTTGGTTGTCTCCCTGGTGCATAACAACATACTATCAGGGATATAAATTGTACTGTGGTTGTTCTCAAGGAAGATGAGGAGGAACTGAAAGAACAAGGGCCAGAGCTCACAGAATTCAGAGCTAGCATCAGATTTCGTCTTCGTCATTGAAGCTGAGTCACCATAGTGCAGCAGGACTGCCCACGTTTACAATGGCCTTCGAGAAGTATTTTTCCTGTTCGTATTCATATTAATAGGAATAAAAGGAAGAAGAAGAAGACAAAGGTACCTTTGAAAATGCAATGAAAACTCATGAAGTATTGTGAATTATGTAATCAAATCAGCAACAGTATACGACACTTTGCTATGAATCAAGGGTGTCCAATCCTGCTCCTGGAGGGCCGCGTAGCTCCAAACCCAATTAAACACACCTGAACCAGCTAACCAAGGTGATATTAGCATACTAGAAACTTCCAGGCATGTGAATAGAGGCAAGTTGGAGCTAAACTCTGCAGGACAGTGGCCCTCCAGGTAGCAGAACCTGATTTTACCAATTGCGACATGTTCCTGGGTCAACATCTTTGTTGACCCTGGAATAACATTGTTATTAACCAATCAGATTTGAAGAACAAGTTTATAATTTTTGTGAAGTTTAGGCTTACAATCAGTGTTTGTTGCTTGTACATCAGTGTCATTCATCTATCATTTCCTCTGATTTTAGGGATTACTCATGGGTAAGGTTAGGTTTAGGTGTAGGGAAATGGTCAAGATAAATTTTTGGATTAAAATGTTGTTCCAGGAACACATCTAAGCTATCGATGATCGATTAAGCGGTTTCATTTTGGGATGCGTGCGGCTCATGCACAGAACACGTGCAAATGGCTGTGAGTGACGGTGAAGGGGCTGGATCTTACAAGAAAATAATTTACTAATGTACAAACTACGCTTTTAATATGATCCAATATGTTTTAAAACAGATACAGTACAAAGTTATTTTGTATTGAAATGTAGTAATAAGTCATGTTCAATTATAATTTCCCTAGATAATTGTTGTATATCGGGCACTTCGCTTTGACAGGGCTGCTGACGCGAGCAGGACAGATATAGGCTATTTTTTCCTACAACTTGTTAATTCGTTCCTACAACATATTAATTTGTGGCAGCTGTCCATGTTTCATTATTTTTTTCCCTAGAAAACCCATGATTTAACTTAAATGCGGGTACAATTTAAGTCATAGTAGCGAATTCTTAATTCATGGCCACGAAATCTTTAATTTCCCCCACACGTTTACCACAGTAAGAGGTGCGAAAACAGTGATTAAAAGTGAACAACAATAAAATAAACCTGCAAATCTAGAGGGTGAGAGAGTGAGGATTTGGGAAAAGAAACAATAAATAATATTAAATTCGTGACCATCCGGAAAAACAGAACACGAAGCCGCATATGGCTTGATTTAAATGTATGCGCTCGGCATGAATCAAAAAGCATGGTCGCGATGTAACATTTGCCTGCTAACCAATTATTTATCTTATTAACAAAGCTTTGTACCTCACTTGTGTCATAATACTCACATTAAAATGTTTCAAATGGGTAACAGTGTGTTTTGCTGTAGCAACGCCGTTGGTTCTGGAAGCGGATCACTGATCGCACGTCAAGAGGTCTGCACGGGTTTAAAATTGAAGCCCGTACCCGAGATCGTCTGACCCGACCCGACCCGACCCGCACAATTCAATTTAGAGCCCGAAACCGAATTTTTTTTTCCCCCACAACGAATTGCCAATAAACAAAAAAAGGCTGCATTTCACGATTGCATGCAACGGTCAGTAAACAAATACACAAAGAAACAGATTCATCAAGGCTCGGCCATTTCACAAGGCAAAATAAAAAACACTTACCAGTTATGAAAGTTTGTGAACATCAGGTGCAGCAATCGCATACATTCTGCCGAGTTTATGAATGGTTGTATGGACAAGACGATAATCCTTCCAACGTGAAAATTATGGTAATTTTTGTCAGTTAAGGTTTGTTAGCATTCGTTAGCAAATCAGACACGGAGATGTAGTGCAGTAAGATTGTATTTATTTGAATTAATTAATCATTTATTTGTTTATAAACAAACGGTTGTTCAGGTAAACCTGAAGCCTCCCATGCTGGTTGACACTGGTTCAAATCCTGTCTGTTGTGGCATGAGTAGGACCAGTTTAAATGGTGCCATGACCCGGATGGGAATGAGCTTTAGGGGTGAGTGATGGAGGCCAGTTAGTAAGTGAAAAAAAAGTGAATGTGATGTGACATATGGCCAAGTATGGTGACCCATACTCGGAATTTGTGCTCTGCAATTAACTCATCCAAAGTGCACACACACACAGCAGTGAACACACCCGGAGCAGTGGGCAGCCATTTATGCTGCGGCACCCGGGGAGCAGTTGGGGGTTCGGTGCTTTGCCCAAGGGCACCTTGTTGTGGTATTGAAGGTGGAGAGAGTACTGTACATTCACTCCCCCACCTACAATTCTTGCCGGCCAGAGACTCGAACTCACAACCTTTGGATTACAAGGCCAACTCTCTAACCATTAGGCCACAACTTACGAGTCTTACGAGTAAGAGGGTGTGCTGGGGACTGACACCAAAGTTTGTGTGCTTTAGCCACCCATGCAGGTTGACTCTGGTTCAAATCCCATTCTCAGTGGTGCGAGTAGGACGAGATAAAACTATAGCTATTGAAACAACTGAAAATCTGTGGCAACCAAGGGGTCAAGGTGGGGCTGATTAGATGACCCCATTAGCCCCTGCAGGTGCATTCTGAAACTACACCATGCAGAAGCTAAAGCATATTTTGTTACTGGCAGCCATTTAAAATTGTATAATTATTCTGGCTAAATAAAAATGGAAAGAAACATTTATTAAATAATAGACTTTTACAAGTGCTGTTTTTTATTTCCAGTATTATAGACCTTATTAAGTATAATGAGCAAAACTATTGTATATTTATTAAATATAGTTACAATGTTAATGCTTTTGTGAAGGAAGTTTTTCAAAATAGCACTTTCAGTCTTAAGATCTCAACACTTCTGATTCACCACACACACGCACACACTCCAAGTCCCCATTCTGCTGAGCAGAGAAACAGACCTCCCTCTGTATACAGAACCTGGATCAGTGCAGAAAGCCGTGCAGCTGTGCAAGACAGCTGTCAGGAATAAGGCAGACAATGTGCTTTGACATGTTGATTCACTGCTTGCTGGCTACGAGCAGCCTGCGTCGCTTCAGAAATGCATGCATTAATGGAGGTTTCTTCCACCCTCCTCGGGGGCTCCAACATAAATGATTTCTGCTTGAAGGACTTGGAAAACATACAGACACGACTGGATGGCTTGGATTTAACCACCAACTTTGCCGGGTTGTTCTTGTGGGAAGCAGGCAAACCAAAATAAACTGAACAAATTTAAGCAGGAAAAATCTAACACTAACATTTGTCTTCCTTTTACAGATATGAAAGTAATGTGGAAAAATCTAACAGCAAAAAAGCAGTTTCATGTGGGAAAAGCAATTAGTCATTAACACATGGCATGGCATTTAAATTCTCAAGAGACTTTAAAAAAAAAAAAAAACACACACACAAAATAAAAGTGGTATTGCTTGGCTTGCAATACTAAAAAATAGCCAATATACATGGATACTTTTGAAAGGCCATCAGTGGAGAAAGATGCTAATGGTAACCATGACAAACCTTCAGCCCTTGGTCCATAGATTCAACATTTTGTCCTTTTCTCATTAGGGTTTACCAGAATTTTATGTTGTCTACATCTGACTGCATCATCAACAATCTGTTGCAGTCAGATTTGACATTCTGTAATCCCCAAACATCATGTCTTTCAGCAGGTCCCACGTCTGCCACTCTTAAAAATCCTACCCTTTTCCACACACAACGCATACATGCATCACTTCAGCTTAACTTCCTGCCACGGCTGAGGGCTCAGACAGCATGCTCTAAACATTAACCCAGTTGTCATATTTCATGGAGTTTGACATGTGAACTGCCATAACAGGATTTGAACCTAAAATATTCTAAGCCTCTTTCACTATATCAGAATATTTCAATATGAGATCCAATATAGTGTGGCAAATGTAATGTTTTTATTTATTTATTTTAAATACGCTTATCCATTGACCATACAACATTTTTTATCATGCATCTTTTTTTATTCCTGCCTATATTTTTAATCAGCAAATTCTCTAAATGTTTCATTTTAGATGACAAAACGCATTTGAAGCTGGGAATAAACCTGGATTTTCCATCTGCATTCTAAAACAACACGGATAAACTCTGCTTAGTCTGAAAGCCCCCAATGCAGGTTTTAACATGCATTGTGCTTCAGCAAAATAATTTCCCATCTCATAAATCATGGATTAATAACATAAAGGTACATGCAATCTGTCCTAATGCGTACCATGAAGAAACTTGGTTTGTGTATAGCCCAAAACAGAACCTACTAGAAGCTGGAACCACAGAGATACCATAGAGTTCAGGCTGCTGAACACTCAGAACTGACACTTCCACAGCACACCTCTCTGTCCATACCATTCACCATGCACTTTAACTCCACCACCACCACAATTTTTTACCAACTGGACTTCAATGTAGCATGCACTGCACTTTAACACAATAACACTCTGCCAACATCTATTTACCAACCATTACATCTACAACCACTCTGTGTACATTTGTGCATTATATGTATTATGTTTGTATTTTTTGTATTTTACGGCATATTGCTTGATATAGTATATATACTGCATATAAAAGTATACTCTTATTTGTAACATGTCCAAACATGTATAATGTTATTTGTTAAACGTGTATTTGTTATTTGTTAAACGTGTCAATTGTATTCTGCACCGTCTGGAGCACGCTCCCAAGCTTTTCACTCACCACGGCACAGGTGCTGTTGGTGATGTGACAATAAAAGTGATTTAATTTGATTTGATATGAGTTAGAGTGACAATCAGAGAGAGTATGGGGGCAATGGTATCTCCCTGGGTGAGCTGCATGTAATATTCTACATGACATGAACATATTCTGCATTATAGCGTTGAATGCACAACAGCTGTAGCCGAAAATACTTTCTCTGTTGCTGCTGTGAGAGTTCATATCAAAGCACTGCAGCAATTTCAGAACCATGAACTACGAGGGAAAAAAAATCATTAACATCAAAGGAGTGGAAAACTCAAACTTGGCTCTAAGATCCACAAGCTATTTTGCTGTGTGAGAGTTTTTGTTCCTGTTAAGGCACATCTAGTCTGGCATACACTTTAAAGAGCTGCTCACCGACCAAACTTCTAGCTTGTGAATAAACGAGAGCTGTTTGAGGGTACATAAGAGTGTCTTACACAAACATGTTTAGTGGGACATGTTCCTCAAGCAACAGTCTATACGGTCCTGCAACAATACTCCTATTAACCAGTTATTGGCCTTTTAGAGGTTAGGATAAGTTCCTGGAGTCAGAGAGTGAATTATGGATGGATCTGATAATAAATTGAGGAAGTCAAAACAAAAAGTTGTCATACATAAGCACTTTGCATGTTTATCAGTTCACATTCCCTCAAAATCGAAATGAGCAAAAATAAATATTACAAGCCTGAACACTGCAGAAATGAGAATAAATTGATAAACACCACTGTATGCAATATATAAACAATCATTTTTATCTCAAATCTAGTTGTGTTTATGAATTGTGTGACCTACACGCCTTTTTTTGGACTTCTATTAAAGTGTGGTGAGTCTCTGGTTGTTTTTTGCCCTGTGAATCAAACCTTTGACTTCGATATTGCTAACATTCATTCTAAAAATGAGAATATGTAAGTAATTACATATTAACATTTCAGTAACCACAAAATTTAAGATTAGAGGTCACTAATGCTAACAGTCAAGTTCAGTTAATGAGATTTATGTTCAAATGCTTCCGGGACATACGTTGATAAAATCATCCATCATTATTTTTCACTTAACTAGATATAAAAAGTATATGACAGATATGGTTTTTAGATATGAGTTTCAATACTTGT
Organism: Ptychobarbus kaznakovi; assembly: GCA_027422405.1. Classification (NCBI taxonomy): domain Eukaryota; kingdom Metazoa; phylum Chordata; class Actinopteri; order Cypriniformes; family Cyprinidae; genus Ptychobarbus; species Ptychobarbus kaznakovi. Next base: position 22,654,697 of record CM049807.1, read on the forward strand.
TGTTTGGCTAACTGCTAGGGGTGGCACAAGACAATGTGGTTGTGTGAGATGAATTGACAATGAACATACCCTGAAAATGTATGACAGACAGCGAACCTCTTTTAAATTTGTTGAAGGAGGAATCTTGAGGAACTTTCCCATGAACAAATCATGTTAAAGTGTCATTGTTAGGGTTAGCGCTAATGCTAACACTAGTTGACAAGAACGTTGTTACATGAACAACAAAAGATGTTGATTCAGGAACATGTCCTGGTAAATCATGTTGAGTAAACACATGCAAACAATCTCAGCATCTGATTCACAGTCTCTCATTGTTGTAACTTGACGGATCACTGGAAGGAATCTTGATTGTCAAGTTTGTAAATCTACTCCAAACAACAACTTGTCTCCTTCCTTCTCTTGTGAAAGAAGTTAACTTATTTGTATTGAATGTGCACTTTTTTAATCTTAAAAGTAAATTTTTAAAAACATACGTACTTGCAGATACTATAATTAGTGCTGTCAAATGATTAATCGTGATTAATCGCATCCAACATACATTTTTTTGTTTACATAATATATGTGTGTACTGTGTTTATTTATAATTTATATATAAAGACACACACATACACCATGTATTTGGAAAACATTTACATGCATTTACATGTATATATTTATATTCATATAAATTATATCATATATAAATATATTTAATATATGCGTAACATATTTTTCTTAAATATACACATGCATGGGTGTGTATTTATATATACATAATAAATATATACAGCACACATACATATATTATGTAAACAAAAACTTTTATTTTTGATGTGATTAAATTGCGATTAATCGTTTGACAGCACTAATTATAATATGAATGAAATAAAAAGCCACTTAAGTGTATTTAAAGACTGTAGCCTATACGGTCTCTTAACACACTTGAGTAGACTTTTAAAGAGCATTTTTTAGTAATGGCAAAATAAAAGTTTGACATAAAAAGTACAATATGCAAAATAATTGTTTTAATAATCTTTTGCCATGCTTTTAAGAAGTAAACTTATTTTGATGTGTTAACTAACATACGAAACACATGTAAAGTACTTGATTATAAATTTAACTGGCAAATTTAAAATTAATACATTTTAAAAGTAGTAAACTGCCTATTTATTACAAATTTGCATTTACACATAATTAAATGCATGATATAAAAATTATTTCATATAATATAAGTGTAAACTATAATCCTTTTTTAATTTAATTATAAATAACATGAAATTAAGTGTCTGAAAACATTACATTCAGATCACACTTAAGGTTATTATTTTTTAAGTATATTATTTCTGTAATAAGTTCTCCTTTTAAAAGGGTACTTCTTTTGCACAAGGGCTTTTTTCTGTCTCTCTGTGTTTTTTAAATCTTATCTCTCTCTCCTTTCTTATTCCATGGCGATCAGTAGCATCCATTGCTGTGGTGTGGAATAATTAAACCATTCAGTGAGTATGGCTTTCCTGTAAAATACAGCTACTCCTTCCTCATTTTGATGGGACGAGTGCTTTTCCGTGGCACAAGTCCCACCGGCTGGTCTCTGAATGAACATGGAGAAGGTAGAGTGAAAGGTTGCACAATGATTTATTGCTGCATTTGCACCTAGATCCCAGTCAGATGACTCAAGTTCAATAAACTCCTCTCACATACACACACGGCTTTCTAAGACTGCAGGAACCGGAGCTGTTAGCCCTCCATGCGCCTGCAGATAGATTAGCATCCAGCTCAAAGCAGCAGCACATCAAAAGAAGCTTTGATGCTTAGTACGGCTGCACAGAGGGGCAGGTGAGGGAAAGGGTGGCCCCGTGCTGTCAACGAGGATTCTGGGAAATACTCCCTGCTTTTATAGCTGGAGAAATCTATAGCCTTCTCAGAGTGGGAGATAGATGTAGAGCCTGGGAAAAGGGGTACACCTGCAGCTCTATTTGGGATGAAAAAGCACCTGCTTGCTGCAGTGAGGGTGGCCGTGTGCTCTGGATGTTCAGGGGCCATATGGACTGGAATGAGTGGGACCATATGGAAGGCCATTCATGATATGATGAACAGATGATTCTTCAAGCTTAGTACTTGGTATTTGCTTTTTAGCAGTGATCATTCAAAGCATAAACGAAGAAATGAATGCCAAAAGTTAATTAACACTTCCAAAGTATAATTGTTCAAAACTGTGAAATGCAGCTAAAGAGAACTCTGTGTGTCAGTCTAATCTGTCAGTTGTTGTCTCTGTCTAAATTATTGTTTAATTATTGCTTTTATTACATGCATTGTTAAACACTCCACTACAATATTGTCTCCTTTCATGATCTTTCTTGAGAACTAGATGAAATCTGGGATTTCAACAGAAAATATGCAATAAACAGTGTTTATTTTTTTGTATCCATAGCATAAGTTATCCTAGCAAATGTGTATCATATACATCCAAACCAAGATTTCCTCCTGAATCATAAAGAGACAGCCATCGCCTTCTCAGATCTAGTCATGAACTTAATGTCAAAGAAAAGTTAATTCGATACAGTAATGTGAACATTTTTAGTCCCGTGTGAAAAAAAATCTGTAAATTGAGGATTTAAAAAAAACAATCATGTCAAAAGTAGATTGTAACAATTTACTTCTATTTACTACTTGTATTAACTAAATTAAATCAAAATTTGTTATGAGCATCCTTTGCCTTCAAAACAGCTTTTGTCCTTGGTACACTTGCGCACAGTTTTAAAAGTGCAGTATGTAATAATGTTTGAAATGGGTACTGCGGTCCAAATTAAAAACATTGTTTCTAAAATTAAATTAAAGCTAAATTAAATTAAAGCTGAATTACTCAAAATCTGCTGTGATGAAGAAACAAACTCATCTAGATCTTGAATGGCCTGAGGATGAGTACATTATCAGCTTTTTTTTTTTTGGGTGAACTATGCCTTTAATGGAAAAACGACTGTTTGGAAATCACAATTTCCTACTGGTACACAAAAGCAAAAGATTAAAAATAACCATCTTAAAAAAAAAAAAAAAAATTCTAACTTCCCTAAGATTTCTGCACAATATTGTATTGTACACCCCTACATCAAACAAGAAGTAATTTATCTTGGCCTAAACCAGTCATTTTTTTTCAGCAGGGAGTGCTAATCCAAACATGCATAAGCCGCCTTGTCTGGTGTGTGAATTGTTCATCTCCTGATGCTAATGTTGCGCAATAACTGTGTGTTTTTAGCCGTCAACTATTTGTGTCTGTACCCACCAAGAAGGACTAAGAAATCACAGATGGCAATGACAAAGCATAATCAAAGAAAACAATGCCGAAAAAGGTTTTCCTCTGGGTGGAAGCAATCAAGCATCCCCTAGCAATTATTTGATCACGAATGAGTCAGGTAACCCGGGCAGTGTTGTTTCAACAGAGGGAATATGACAGACACACTCCGTCGATCCGCCCTGTTTTATGTGTGGCTGTTACAGCTTCTGCTGGCAAATATGCCCGAGAGCGTGTGATAGTGTCTCGCAGTTTTTAATTAATGCGTAAGCCTGGTGATGTTAATTAAAACCAGACTGATCATTACCCACCAGCAAAGATCATATGGATGCTTGTAATGCAGGCCAACAAATGTTCGAACACAACTGAGGAGTTACTCTAATAAGCATTAAGCTTAGGTGCAGTCTTTAGGGGCTTAAATCATTATTATTATTTTAATAGGGTTTTTTAGGTAAATAACTGCTTATTCAATTTATCTATGCTTTGTTAAATATCCTAATAAGGGGGCTTAAAGGAACAGTCCACCCCAAAATTTTGTGAAAATGATTTAGCCACCCTCATGTGATTCCAAACCTGTATGTATTTCAGATTTTATCATTTTTTTCCATGTAGAACACAAAAGAAGATATTTTGAAGAATGCTGGTAAGCAAAACTATATTTTATAGAATGTTGGTAACCAAAAATATATTTAGAATAATGTCAGTAACCAACAAAGATATATTGAAGAATGTTGGTGACCAAAAGTACATTTTTAAGAATATTGGTAACCAAAAATATATTTTGAATAATAGTGGTAACAAAAAATATAAATTGAATGATAGTAATGTTGAATGTCAGTAGTTAGAATGTTAGTAACCAAAAGTATATTTTAAAGAATTTTGTTAAAAAAAGTGTATTTCGAAGAATGTTTTTTTCAACCAAAATGATTTTTTTGGAAAATGTTGGCAACAAAAGTTTATTTTGAAGAATGCTGGTAACCAAAAATATATTTTGAAGAATGTTGGTAACCAAAAATATATTTTGAAGAATGTTGGTAACCAAAAATATATTTTGAAGGATGGTGGCAACCAAACATTCAGGTTCAAAATTACTTCCATAGTATATTTTGTCCATACCATGGAAGTGAACATGACTCAACAACCAAACAATTTGGTTATCAACATTCTTCAAAATATATTGTTGATTACCAGCATTCTTCAAAATATCTTCTTCTTATTTTGCTCCCCAAATGAAAAAAACATATAGGTTTAGAACGAAATGAGGGTGAATAAATGATGACAGAATTTTCATTTTTGGATGGACTATACCTTTAAGGCCTAAGAGTTAATAAAATTATGTGAGTTAAAACTGATTGTGTCTTTTGTTAACCTCATTCTATTTTTAACATACTTCTCATATTTTACAGATGTAGAAAGACTACATCTACATATACCATAATCATATTGGACAACATCCAAAAGCAGAAAAACATGTTTTTGTTGAAACACAAAAGGCTTAGTCCACGCCTCTTAAATACACTTAAAATGAAAGTATATAGGGTAAATTCTGAAAACAAACTGGTTCTCCACTGGGCGTGCATTCATTAAGTTGAAAGATTGCAGTATCACTTACTTCATAGGTTTGAACAGGGCTTGTCCGTAGTTCTGGAATGACATGATGAGCTTCAGCTGAGTGCCACCTGACTTCATAGCTGTGAAGGAAACATAATTACTGTAACACCAGCCGACCAGCTTTCTAAAAACAAGACAATATGCACACACACACACACACACACACACACACACACACACACACACACACACACACACACACACACACACACACACACACACACACACACACACACACACACACACACACACACACACACACACACACACACACACACACACACACACACACACACACACGCTTACACAATCTTCTCTTCCAGCATCTTCTCTTCATGCTAAAAACTTTCGCTCTAACTCACACAAGCATGTATTAGCAGCGATGTTTTGCAGTCCTGTAAACAGTAGTGATGATTTTCTTAGTGTATTTCATCAGACTGTCAGAAAATCTCATGAATATACGTAGATTCCCACGACTGGCTAAGCAACCATCTGCTGTTTATGAGAGTGGAAGAGTTAAATGGTTGAAACATCAGTAACGAGTTATGGCGCATATTTGTGAGTTACTGCAATATGATGGTCTCATGGCACTTCAAATGAAGGGTCAATGACATGACACTTTTTTGTTTTGTAATTCACACCAGGGTTATTATAGTTAAAACAAAAATAGTAAAAAACAAAAAAAAACTCAAAAGTATTTTATGATTTAGAAATTAATTAAGATATATTTTCTTTACATTACAATGTATACATACATACACATTTTATATATACCACATGTCTGGACTAGGGATGTGTACCGAGAACCGGTCTTTTTTTGGACCGGTACTTAATTGGGTCAATACCGGACTACCGGTAAGCTTCAGGACAAACGATACCGTTATCAATACTTGCATTGTTTTATCTCCGTATACTTCGATGTTAATGACAAATTAGAAGCTGCTGCTTGACATTATCCTTCACTGAATGATGTGGCTGAGGTTTGCTCAACATGCGTTTGATTTTCATGCGCATGTGTGCTGTGTGTGTTTGCGTGCAATCAGTGGCGGCAAGAGTGAAACATTTGAAAGTGAGGGCTTATGTTACAAAACTAAGAGAAAGCATCAGTCGTCAGATGCAATATATGCAGTAGTGTAGTAGTGAACAAAGGAGGCAACCAGAGCTGATCCTCCCTATACGCAGAATACGCAAGCTGCGTAGGGCCACCGAAATACCAGGGGGCCCCCTTGCTCTCAAAGATGTTTTAATTTTCCTTACACTGGCTTCCGGTTACATTTAGGATTGATTTTAAAGTACTTTTACTCGTTTATAAATCACTCAATGGTCTAAGACCTAAATACATGGTAGATATGCTCACTGAATATAAACCTAACAGACCACTCAGATCAGTAGGATCGAGTCAGTTAGAAATACCAAGGGTTCACACAAAACAAGGGGAGTCCGATTTTAGCTATTATGCCGCCCGCAGTTGTAATCAGCTTCCAGAAGAGATCAGATGTGCTAAAACATTAGCCACATTTAAATCCAGACTCAAAACTCATCTGTTTAGCTGTGCTTTTTTTGAATGAGCACTGTGCTACGCCCGAACTGATTGCACTATGTATAATAATTTTCTATTCTTAACAGTTTTAAATTAATTTAAAATAAAATTTTTATATCATTTTGTTTTATAATTATTATTAATGTCTATTTCACTTCCTTTTATGTAAAGCACTTTTAATTACCATGTATGAAATGTGCTATATATATAAACTTGCCTTACCTTGCCTTGCCTAGGCCTACATTATATTTTAGAAGGATTATATTTCTACTTAAAATACATGCTAAAATATGTGATTGTTTCTTGAGGACTGTGTGAGCAGTACCACATCTTCGTAATCATGAAAAACGTCCTCACGGTGACCTAAGAACTGCATGTATTAAACAGCCCCTGATATCCCCTCAAAGGAAGGTAAACAGACTATCATAAGAATGAACCAATGAATCATATGGGCTTTTCATCACAAATGAAGTCCCTTGCAAGTGTGCACAAGCGATTTGTGTGTGCATAGGCCTTTGGCAGCTTAAGTTAGTCACAATAAATCATATTTACTACAAAGCGAATAATCCCCCAAAATTACACCATACTGTCTACAGTGAAGTGGTGTTTCTCATGGCTTTCCCAGCAGGGGCTGTGTCAGTGCATGTCTCGCAATATATTTTTAAATGCCAGATCCAGACAGTCTAGTTCTGGAAGTCTTAAAACTATGAGAGAAGTCATGATGCTGACCTTAGATCAGCAGAAAACTATTTTGTCAGGCTGATTAATGAGATTGGACAGCAAAGATGGCTGATACGGATTTACGTTGAGTAATCAAAAAATTCTGTATAATATTTCCCCAGAGGGCACCTGTGCAATTCTGCAGCAGTAAAGTCTTATTGAACTCATTAGTTGAGCAGAGACACATCAGTTGGAACCAAGCCATAATGCCGTAGTTCTTAGTGTTGTTATCTGGTGGATCTGGGTCTACACATACACAAATAAATATTGTTAAATCACACATATTTTGATTTGTTTCAATCCCTGGAGAACTGCTCTATTTATTTGATTAAATCCATCCTATTTGTGCTAAATGTTTCCAGCAAAACACTATTTTATAGTTATTTTTGAAAGCACTGCAATCACGATAGAGTCATTCACTGAGTGCTAAATTTATAAACTTAATTAATCCTAATATGACAGAAATTACCTCCAGCAAAGTGCTATTTGCTTTCAGAGGCTGCACTGAACCATACTGTAAAAAGTGAACAAAAACAATTCTTATTCTACCATAGGGGGTTAAGACTGATTTTTTATGTTAAATATCTTCTCCTATCCCTGTTTAATATGCAGAAAACTATAATTAAGCCATTTGTAACTTTATGAAAAGTTAATATATTTGAATGTATTAAATTACAACTTTATCATTAGAAATTGTGCAATTACAAATATATATTTTAATACGGCAGCACACTTTAACCATATTTCAAAGACAAAATAAGTAATTATGAAATTACATATAAGTGGGTCGAAAAAGAACACAAGTTCAGCTAATTTATTTTAGTATGAATTTACACTATAATACATTTTCATTTAATCGCAAATAACATGCAATTAAGTGTCTTAAAACATTACATTAATCTCAAACCTATTCTTTTAAACTATATTATTTATCAAATAAATCCTTTTCATTTAGATGTTAGCTACCACACAAGGCAAAAGGAATTAGATGTTTCATAAGAGCATCACAATACAGATGTCTCACACAGCAAAGGGCTGGTAAAAATAAGTCCCGTAAGATCTTCAGGTGGACTTTCAGAGACTAATGGAGGAAGAGTAGTTGTCAATCATACTCTCTCTTGGGAATAAAAGGACGTGCGCGTCTGCCGCTTTTGCCTTTATTCTGCCTACAGTAATAGGTCCTGATGTTCACTAGCCATCTCAAGTGCCTGAGTGCATGCACACATAAACATGTCTATGTGGATTATTCTGTACACCTCACAAGCTTCTAAATAAAATACTTCCAAAGGACACTTTCCACGAATAGGGGACAAAATACGGTCTGAAACTCTTGAAACTGAAGTCGAATTTTTCCTTTTTCAGCATATAAATAGATAGATGCTGCTTAAACTTCAGAAATCTCAACCTCAGACTAAATATAAATATATTTTAGAAGCAGTTTTTAAGTATGGAAGCCCATTTCTGCCACATAAGAAATACAATTGTGTTAAAAAGTCAAAAAATATATAACATTTATTATAAAAATATTAGTTTTTATAAAAGTCATAATTATGAAATAAAAAGTTCAAATGATGACTTTAAAGGTCAAAATTATGACATACTAAATCGAAATTATGCAATGAAAAGTCTTTACAAGTCGAAATTATGATTTAATGACTTTATATTCGTCTGACACAACACAAGTGGTCTCATGAATTGTGAAGAGTAATATGTTGGACATTCTAAAATGAATTCGCTAAAATGAAAAGTTCAGCACACACCTTAATAAATAATATTACTTATATAATCAATAATTAATAAAGCATTCTGTTTACAGACAAGCAGAATATACCTCAAATTATGAACACAGTGCTTTGAATTTGCACGTTAAGCATTTTCTTCCCCATATAAAACCATTATAAAGAATGAAACACTTAACGTGGCTTAATCTTGTGTCGTGTCTTATCTGACAAGGTCATAATTTTTATTTGGTATGTCATAATTTCCTTTTTATGTCAAAGTTTTGACTTTTTATATTCAATTTCAACTTAAATTAATATTTTTATCTCATAATTTTGACTTTTTTATGACATATGTTTGTATGTATGTCATGATTCTTTTTTATGACTTAAGTATATGGTGCAAATTGGCTTCCATATGTAAGAGATTTGTGAATTTGTTACCATAATTTAGTACTTTTACCAACCCAGATTTGTATGATTTTTGTTTTTGTGCATTTTTATTTTCGAGATTTTCTAAATTAAACAAAGGTTCTTTTATGCACCCAATTGGCAACAGAGTTGGAGATTTAGCCAAAATAAAGTTATAAATAAGTAGGGGCAAACTAGTTTAGGACAAAATGTTTATATATAGTTCATTAATATATTAATTTCATTTGTTTAACCTAGTTCGAACAATAGATTTGTTAAATTGGTTATATTTATTGACAAGCTTTTATTTTTATATTTTTAATGTACTATTTGAATACAAACATACAGTGTTTAAAACAACCTATTAAAACAATCCATATTCATCTTATGTAAGATAATAATCTTATAATAATTTATGTAAAATATAACAGTTCTGACTGCTAAAAACATGGGATTTGTGCATCTAATGCTTTTAAAAAGTAACGATAGAGTGTACTCTATTAATGGAAAGTGGCAAATATTCCCAAGCAATCCCAGCTACCCCATTCCTCATCCACAAAAATAAAGCCCATCTAGCCCTTAAAATGAATTGTAATTCAATCATAATTACACTTTGCAAACTATTGACCTACTTGGCTCATGTCATTCATACAATAGCTCTAAACCACTTGGCAATAATTGCTTTTGGGATGGCAGCACAGGGCCTAGAGCCTTCCCACTTGGGCTGCTTCATTAGACAGGAGCAGGTCCTGTACCCGAACTCACCTACGCTGGTGATCTTCTGGGAGACCAGGTCTTTCAGCAGGGCCCCGATGACGGGATTGTGTCTGGAGTAGAGCTCGTATCGGTTAATCCCGATGTGGAATCGAAGCCAGTTGGGATATGACTCAGCAGTGGCCTCCCCTGTCGGACTATACTCCTCCTCCACGTTCCCCTCGTTATGCCTGCCAGTAAAGGACAGTGGAGGACATTAGTCACTACTAACACACATGCTGCCTGACAAATACGAATTTCTTTATTTATTTTTAAACATACAAGAACGTTCTAACATTTAAGAAATTAAACATCAAACTTTGTAAGTGTCTTTGAACAAATGTTGATATATTTATATATGAACTAAAGCAATATAATAGTGCAGTGTAATAAAGGCCCGTTCACACCAAGCACAAATACTACAGTATAAAGATAACGATAAAGATGTAGTTCTAAAAATCATTGTATATAACAATAAAGGCCCATAGAAATGATTTCGTTGGAATCACTTTCAGAACAATTTTTTTTCCAGCTGATAAACAATACAAACATTGACAGCCAATCAGAATCCATGCTGCTATAACGAGCTGGAGAATTTAAAGCGGCAGACGAGCATGTGCTTAGAACAAACAGACAATATCGTTTGCTGGTGTGGACGCTAATATCGTTATGTTTGTTTATAGTTATCATTCTTGGTGTGAACGGGGCTTTAGTGTCCATATAATTACTAGGCCTAGATCTATTCTGTATATAATTTCCACTGATTTGCTAGGGAAATTAGTTCAAAGGATTTCAACATGATAAAACAAAGCTGAAATTACTCAATTTTCATTTCACAATGCAAGCAAAACTGAATTAGCCAAAAGAAGTACACGTCAGCTTTCAAACAGAGCACTTTCTATGGAAATAATATACTTTGAATGAACCTACCTAATTGTGAACTGAATGTAATGTTTTAGACACTTAACTGCATATTATTTATAATGCAATGAAAATGTAATATAGTTTACATTTATATTAAAAGCAACTGGCCGAACCTGAGAGTGATTTTTTTTTACCCAGTTAAGTTTTTATTAATTAAACAGATATGCACTGCTGAATGTATTGACAAGCATTGATAATAAACCAAACTATACTTTAATGTCATTTCTATTGAAACTTGATGTATTCAAGCTTCATGTATTTAAATGTATTTGTAGTTACACATTTGTTATGAGGAAGTTGACATTTAGTATATTTAAAATATATTAACTTTAAAAGTAACATCAAACAACACACTATAATTAAAATAATAATCAAGTACTTTATATCTGCTGTAACATATAATTCTGCACGGTTTTCAATGTAATCAAAAGCAGCTTCATTTGAGTTACAATTACTCACTTTATCCAATTTATATTATTTTATCCAAAGAGCATTCTTTTTTAAGTTTTATTTAAATTGTTTGATGTTTTATTTATTTATTTATTGAAATTATATTAAATATGATCATGTTTGAATGTGATTGATGCCATGCAAAGATAATACCGTGACGACAGTGGACTGACTGAATACCTCAGCTGTACTTCATTTCCCTGAGGCCCCTGACCTCACAAGAATACACAAGCATGAGTTCAGTCTATTAAAACATTGTGTCCCATCAAAACATGAAAAGGAATATTAAACAGTAATGTGAGAGCATCTGGATGACAAGCTTGTCACATGCATTTTCAGTGATTAACAAAACACGGTTAAATCGGCCTTTTAACTCAACTATTAATGTTTAGTTCATCTGGATCTGGATCCGGATCAGTCAGGCATGGTTAAAAATCATGTTTAGTTAAATCAGGCATAGTTAAAAGCAGTGAGAATAAGCTATCCCTGGAGGACTCGAGAGCTTGCCGGGTGAAGAACAAAAAGAGAGGACACAGGAGCAAACAAAGGGCATGACACCAACAAAAAACCTTTCAGCTTAATGCATCTGACAGCTCTGAAGAAAACAACACATCACACCAGAGGAACATAGATGTGTCCTAGCAGCAAAGCTTTTAACACTCACAATGAGTCAGTATGAACTGGAAATTATAAAAAGCACCCAAGCCACAGTATCATTTCTTTCCAAAACATATGCACTCTTATTTTTACCTCTAGATTCTAAAACACATGCACCTCTCTCCTAAATTATTGCTTTTAATCTCTATTTCCATTGAGAATCTGACTTTATTATGATTATTATTTACTCAGAATGAGAAAACTATGACCCCCTGGGTGTGATGTGAGAAACATTTCTTCCTAGCTGAAAGTTGTTTGTGAAGCTCTTAATTGCCCTGGTGCTTTAGAATAAACACATTTACAACACTCTTCTCAGTTTCTGTACACATACTGTAGGTTCTTGAAGAGAAAAAAAACTATACCAGGGCATGTTGTCACAATGGGTGACAACACAAATATGATCTACTATCTAAAATTAAAATGTATTTTTCCACAGCTATCTCTATTTAGAGTATTTAACATACCTTTCAGCTAAATTTAAACAAGAAACCACAAAATACAAAACAATTCATGAAACAACACAAATTATCTTAATATGACATTTGGTGCTTAATACCGCTGCAAGATAAAACTCACATTTTGTCTAATTGGAACTTATTGTTGTGACAACTTAACAACTAGTCTCCATTCATATTTTAATTATACAAATAACTGGGATATAAAAATAATTTCATATGCATAACAACATGCATTCATGTCATTCTTCTTTTCTGGCCGCTTTGGGACAAAATATGAGCAATCACCTTTAATGCTTTTCTTTATATTATCTCTTTAGAAGAAAGACTGGGGCAAGTTGTCACATTTTTTTTAATGCTGTGAATATTTCTCAGCACAGGTTCTTTTTCTTTTACCAGACACACCTGGTTTTGTCAACGAACAAAACATTGTGAATCGTTTAGCAAGGAATGTTGTCACTAGAATATGTGGTTGTCACAATGAAACATTCAGTTTATTAACACTGATTTAAGAAAAAGTATTGTGTTGAAATCTTCTCCAGCACCCGGTCTTTTTTTAATTATGCACATAACCGGGACTTCAAAGCAATTTTTTTATGTATATAACAGCATGTATTTCACGCCAGGTTTAAAAAAGCACTTGCCATTCTTGTTGTCCCGCAGCTTTGGGGTAGAATCTGATATCATTGTCGAGGTTGAACAAGGTGTCATCTTCAGAGAGATGAGACAGGTCGGTCTTATAGAGGGGCTGCTCATAGAGCGCCTTCAGTCTGGAGGAACCCTGGACAGCTCTCTGCTTCGCCGTATCTCTCATCAAACCCCTCTTCTCCGAGCCCAGCTGCAGCTGTCTCACTCTCTTTTCAGATTCGGCTCTCTCCGTCACCTTCTCCCGTGAGTGCGAAGTGAGATTGGAGTTGGGTTCATTGCTAAAATCCTGCAGTAATCTCAAAGAGTGTTTATTAGGCCACCCCGGTTCGGCGGCGGCGGCTCTGGCGCGCTGTTTAGCCCAGGATCGAGGCTCCTCGCCCGGTGTGTGAGCGCAGGTGCAGCCACTTCCACCTCCAGCGCTGGAGCTCGATCCCGCCGCGCGCTTCTCCAGCTTGGGTAACAGGTCTATCATGATGTGCATGGTGCAGGCGACGAGAAACACCATTAAAATCAACACGCGAAATTTACGAAATAGGATCATCTTTATAGGCTACCTAAAAAACTTGCCACAATATGATACAAGCTCCGATAAAGAGATTCAGGGGCGCATGTGGTGTCCTATTGTAATCCGCGTTATGATTTGAGATCCATGTTCAAATAGGTGCGGAAATCTTCTTCCGCATCCTGCGGTTTCCAGATGTATCAAGAAAGATTTATTTTCGGCATAGTTGAGAGTAGCGCGAGTTTGATATTAGGTGAGGTTCAGATGTCCTGTCGCATCCTTATAGGTTCATGATAAAGCGCATCTGCAAAATGTCCCGGTAAATAATGACAAAACACGAGGAAATCGCCGCTGTGACTTCTCAAGAACCGCACGGATGTCGGATCGGCAGTCCCATGTGTGAATATCTTCAGTAGGCTATGTGAGGAGGGAGGTAAAGTGCATTAGTTCTTCACGAGGAGCAGTCAGTGACAGGTGTAGATGTATCAGTGCCCTGTGTGTTAAATATTGGGATCCTGCCTCTCCTCGTCACAGCATTCAGATTGGCTAAATGCATGATGAGACTCAAGGAAGAGCGTCTCAAAGATATTCGGCTTGGAATGTCAGTGTAGCTTCTTTAAAAGACAGAGGGCGCTGATGCGCATTAGACTGACATTACTGGCGATTGGTGGCGGTAACGCTATTCTAAATTCCATTAATGGAAAGCTAAATAACGTTTAATAGATCAGAGCATACTATATGACTATTAAGGCAAACATATGAGCTACAGGCTCTTGGTATTTTGAATCTGTATTTGTTAAAGAAATCAGTCAAAATAAAACTCATGTCATTTATTTTTTCCTCACCGAGGAAAGAAATGCATACAGGTTTGGAACGGCACAAGGGTGAGTGATTTAATAATGTTTGTTTATGTTATTCATGAAAAGTTTCAGTGTGTGATGTTTTGGGATTGATCTGTTCAAGCTCAGCATTTAAGTTTTTTAAAGCCCAATACTATATTGCGACATGCTAGAGCTATCCATACACGGTTGGGAAAGATCAGTTTAAAGTACTTTATAGACAATTTGAATATAATTTACCAAACTGATAGTTTTCAAAGAGATTTTCAAAAGTGGAGGCTAGAAACCAGGCAATTGTCAGTATTTTCATCAGAACAATGGTAGGATTTTATCACCACTATAACACTACACTACACTACTTGATTAAGAGTTATGAATTTGATATGGCAGTCTGCCATGGTTTACATCTGGGGCATGTATTTGGATGAGAAAGCATTTATCTTCTTTGCTTTGTCTTAATAAGGATTATTACTCAAAACAAGCAGATGAAAAATGATGTCTCAAAATTAATTAAAAAAAGTTTAACACAGAGTCCTGAGGGTGATGCGAGATAATGTTATATTTTTAATAAATCTGATTTAAATGTAACATTTAGAAAAAAAATTATGGGGGGAAATCTATGCAATTATGCCAGAAACATTAGATGATTGTTCTTGAACATAAACTTTTCAGCTCCAGGAAGTGTTTGAAAACATGATTTAAATCAGAAAAGTAATTTTACTTTTCCTTCTTTACCTCGTTATGGATGATTTTTTAAATAACAGTACACTATCCATGTCTGCAAGCTGCTGCTAGTGTTAAATAGAATTCAGTGCTATATGTCAGTGTTATAAGTCCTGCTGTAGGCCCACGTGTTGCCTCTATTCACTCCCTCTTCCCTTATCTGTGCTGCAGGATCTAGCAGCTGTTGCTAAAATTATCCCTAATATTTCCTAGATCTGCTGTTGAAGTATTTGCTGGAAAAACAGCCAAAATAGTTTTGCAGAAAAACACGTGTGGGTGTTTCTTCAACTACTTTATTAAAACTAACAGATAAACTGAACTTTTTGTTATGTGTTATGTTAAACTCTTAAAAAGTACATATTTTGTCGGAGAGATATGAATATGGTGTAGGAGAGATATGAATATGGTTTATATGAATATACCAAGACATGATGTGTTCTGTCCACTCTTGTAAGCAGAATACTTGTAGTACATAATAAATGGTAGTTATATCCTCATACAATTCTCAGTGGACAAGTATGAAAAGACTTGCAGATTATGTAAGGTGTGCTGTATGTAAAATGTATTCTCTGTTGACATTTTCATGCCAGTGTAGTCAGAGCTAACATAGAGGATAAAGCTCCTAAATTTTCTATATATAGAACACATTTATGAATACAGCATGAGGGTGAAATAAATCAGGGTTATAAGTAGGCCAGGACCTCTTTGTTCAACTGCTAAATGACTTTAATGAACGTTTCCATATTTTGCACTGTCCTCCTTCATGTAAGCCAATTTCAGCCCCTTTTCAAGATATAACAAAGGATCTGGAGCAGTAAAGATGTTATCCTTTCAGCTTCTATCCTTCGCCGTTATACTCATCTGACATGATCCGAGAAATCTGAGAGCTTGTAAGAACACGCCATTGTGTTTATTATGAATCAGACAGTAGAGTGCTTCATTAATAGCTGGCCAAAGGAAGTGTAACAAAAGGAAAACACCCTTTGTCCCTCTCATCTTTTGACATCATCTCCTCATCACAACCTGCATATAAAACATGTTTACCATGTAGATTGGCTCGTGATACTGTCCATGTTGTGAAGTTTTCAGTTGGTAAGTCACAACACAAAATCGCGCCACAGGTCAGGGCTGCGTTTCCCGAAACCTTCTTAACGCTACGTCATTCTTAAGTTGTACCTTAAGCTATACCTTAACGTTAATACGTGTTTCCCAAAACGTTCTTAGTTAAGCATACCTTCTGTAAGTCATTCTTTCGTAAGGTTGGTCTGGCTGCTCTTAGCTATACCTTAGCACTGTTCACAGTTCACTCCGCTAGTGGCCACAACTGCGCAAAAAAAGCTTCTTCACTTTTCAGTCGATACGATTGTAATTCTCTGGCAAGACAAAGTGCAGAACCACATAAATATAACAAATCTAAAGTTGTAATACACCCAGTGTTCAATTAATTGAAGTGTTTTATGCAAAAAAAAAAAATTGTATAATACTGATGGTTGTTAGTTTTTCCATTATAATACACAAAGGCACATCGGCTGGCAAATGATTAGGAAGCACATAATTAGGAGTCTATTTAAAGGGAATGAATGTGATGGGAGTTTGGTCAAACTAAATGGCAGTGAGACAGCGAATAGTTGTCCTAAATCAAAGACGGCTGCGTCCGCAGAGCCAGTAAGTGTATGTGCATTATTTCATAAAAGAAAACTTTAGTCCCCTGGCTAGCATCCCTGTCAGAAGATAAAACGCTACAAAAAATTTGCCTGCCACTGAAGCAAATTCAGCAGCTTTTACATCTTGCTGGTCCAACTTTGTCAAGACAAACTCGATGGAGCTACCCCCTGAGCCCCGGAATTCAGCTGCTGGCGGCTCTCCGTTTTTATGCTGTTGGGAGTTTGCTGGAGGTGGTTGGGGATGGATATGGGCTGAGTAAGACTTTGGTGTGGCGGCGCGTTCACTCAGTCACAAACATCCTGCTCCATCACGCCACCGTTTATATATGTCTGCCTTTAGCCAGGCATGAAGTGATGGAGGCACATCAAGGCTTACATGCCATTGCGGGTGTCCCGCGAGTAATTGGCCTTGTGGACGGGACACTTGTCCCCATCGCCACCCCATCAGCGCTCGACCAGGCCTTCATAATACATATGATCATGATAATATAAATGACCCTTTCAAAAGCAAGCGAAGCCAAACATCCAGTTAATGTAGCTGGTTAAGGCAGAATAGCCTACTTTTGGCCGGGATGTTGCGGGTTCGCACACTTGCAAAATTATACATACATAGCATATATATATATATATATATATATATATATATATATATACTTTATATATTTATATATTATATCGAAGGTTGCATTTAGTTTGCAATTGAATTATTTTATAAATGCAGTGAGCCCCAATAAATGCAATTTCTATTTCTAAAGTGCTTTATAATGAACATCGCTTTCTCAATACTTTACCCACTCTATAACGCAGTGAAGGAGCTAGAAGCTCCTGTATATAGTGAACAATCGATTCTCGAGCAATCGATATCAACCTATTCAGCACCACCGCCATGGACAGCACCTGCTAACGTCGCACGTACAAAGGTTTACCTTAAGCAACATCCTAAGGTATAGTTCGGGGAACACACCTAGGAAAGGTATAGCCCTAGTTAAGGTGTACCCTTAGAGTCTTCGTAGCGCACTAAGAGACACCGTTATCGGGAAACGCAGCCCTGTTCTGTTTAGACTGAAGGAAAACAACAACAACAAATACAATGCTTATTGCAGATAAGTAATCATATTATCGGTTAGGCTAGAAAATGTAATACATTTTAAAGGAACAGTTCTTCCAAAAATGAAAATTTGCTGAAAATGCACTCACCCACAGGCCATCCAAGATTTAGTTTTTGAAGTTTGTTTCTCCATCTGTACAGAAATGTAGTATTACATCACTTGCTCACAAATGAATCATCTGTAGTGAATGGGTGCCGTCAGAATGAGAGTCCAAACAGCTGATAAAAGCATCACAAAAACAAAAAAACAACCTTCAAACCATTGCATCTCTCTGAAATACGAGTCCATAATCCATTATATTGCTTTCTCAAGTGAAAATTGTCTAATCTGAATAATGAGAGAACTATGCACAGATCAAGCACCGTTTACAAGCGAAAGCAGTTCAAAGCAGCTCTAAACAAATATGTCAGAGGATTTTGATGTGTGAGGACAACAGGGACTTGTGCTATAGTATTGGCCAGAAGGGACCAGTTTAAACTTAACGTGCTAAATTCAACTTTAAATGTTAAAAGATGCAGCTTTTTAATTTACAAGATGTTAATTGATGGACTGGGGTTGTGTGGATCACTTGTGGATTTTTGTGATGCTTTTATCAGCAGTTTGGGCTCTCTTTCTGACGGCACCCATTCACTGCAGAGGATCATTGCTCATTAGTTAGCAAGTGATGTAATGCTACATTTCTCCAAATCTGTACAGATGAAGAAACAAACTCATATACATCTTGCATGGCATGAGGGTGAGTACATTTTCAGCAAATTTTCATTTTTATTGCCTTTACATCCATTTGTTTTATTAAATACTTCCCAGATTGTTTACATCAGAAACCACATGTCCAATAAAACTCAGTATTAATACATTTCAATGTTTCATTTAAATATTATTTTTATATATTAAAAAAAAAACGAATTTTAGTATTTTTCCAAAGTAAAACCTGGGTCCTGTAGCGAAACAATGCGATAAGCGCTACTTAAAAGCACAAAGGTGTTGCCCTCTTTGTGACTGAGCCAGAAAAAAAAATGATGAAATGAATTCCAGTGTCTCGCAACAGTTTGAAGGCAAACAAAGTGTCAGCATTTCACAACTCTGCCTCAAATTGATTAACATTCCTTTTTGTCAAGATTATTCATGGCAGCGCGAGATGGATTTTTTCAATGCAGGCTAGAATACAGTGTTGAGGGGGTGTACCGGCCTAAATAAAGCATTGTAATCATCCTTGCTGTTGCAACAAGATTTCATTACCTCTCAAACAGGTCTGTGAAAATCGCAAACACACGCATTTCCTTGAAGCCTCCGACAAGAAACATGAACGTTCTTTGTAAACCCAGAATGTTGATGAGCCAGTTGGATGAGCTTGTTGGCAGACTTTACCATTTCTATTTGATATATGCTCACGATATCTTTTTATATTCTTGGTTTGGATAGCAGAACCTGGCCCCTGAGATGGCCAAAAGAGCAATGTAAAGTCATCCGTCACAACATTCACAACATAAAGTGGCATAGCATCATTCATTTAGATTCATATACCAGTTTTATGGGAGCAATAGTAATTTCTATGACTAAAAATCCTGCAAGGAAAATAAAACAGGTTTTCTGAAGAGATAACTAGAAAATGTGAGTAGTGCTTGCCTAAGCAAACAAGTCACCACCACTATGCTGGAGTGCTGTGGGTGGTTGTCAGAATGCTGTAGTAATGTGGTTGCTTAGCTTGTCAGAGTGCTTTCTAGCATGTCGGTATGTTAGCATTGCTAAAACGTTCTGGGTGGTTGCTAGAGCAGAGCTACAAGATTGCTAAGATGTTTTGAGTGGTTTTAGCATATTGCTAGCATGTTTTAGATTGCTTATGCAATAATATATGGTTGCTAGTTTTGCAATACTGGTAAAACTGTCAAAAAAGCCACCTTACAATGTTCTCTTCTCTAGATATGGCTAGTATCCCTTCTTCAGTGTAAAGGTACAGTCATATTTACAGTTGCGCTGCAAAATTCCACCTATAATTTCAGTAGGAATCCATGCGATATGAAGTTTCAAGTTGGTCATGCGAATTCGCTGGACTGAGCAACAGAAAATGTCTTGTTTTTTCTGTGAGCTTCGGGCATTGTCACACTGTTGACGTTTGACGATGTATATTATTTGCTTCTGAAATTTCGCTGCACCTGCACCAGTGACTGCACCTTAAGTCTATGGGATGTTTTGTCTGTTTTCATAGTCTGCCGCCCACACTACTGAGAGTGACGTTTCGATGATGTTTAGATGATAATGTGCTGCGCGCTTTCCTTTCAATAACAAAAATAAATATGCAACGAAAATCAGAGCAGTGAGAAAACAGCAGTTAAGAAAGCATCTGATCATAACAACGTGGATATGTTTGCACTAGCTCTACAATTTCTTCACTCCAGTCCAGTTACGTCACATTTATATATATATAGCGCTTTATACAATAGATTGCTTTAGAGCAAACAGCTTTATAGTATTAAACATGAAAAAGAAAAAATAGCTACAAAGTAGCTCTCCAGTGTGTTGGTATTTTTCCTTGACAGACTGAACAGATGACCAATATGGAATCACCATTGACCAATAGAAATTCAAAGCTGATACCTGCGAACCTTTGGGGAAAGTTCGCTTTGGCAAGCTGTTTAGAAGTCTTTAAAGTAGCTCCAAAGGAACTTTGATATGTCCTGATTTTGTTCGGACTTCACACCACTACATTCTACTAATTCATTTGAAGTATATCAGGAAGTATTCAGGGGTCATTTAAATCTATAATCCTAAGTGTGCAAAAGTAATACTGATATTTGCCTTAAGGTTGGAATACATTACATGAGTTTTGCTCAGATTTTTGCCAAAATGTACTATTTGGAGGAGTCAATGCTAGTTCCCAAAAGTCAGAGTCAGTCTGAAGATTTGAATTGACAGATTTCGCAGTAAATCACGAAGTGTGATGGGCACAGACATTTGACATTTTGAGCTGATTTTAATACACATATTGTTTTAATTGGCCATGCATCTCCTAGCAATGAGGCACATGTTTCTGTGTGAGTGTGTTGTGTTTGGAACGACTTGAAAATCATGTGTAATCCTTACTCAATGTAATCGTCTGTAATTCTTACTCATTTAGTATATGATCTCCAGTTTTTATCTGTAACCATTTACAAAGTCAACAAGCAATGATGTCTAGTGTTTTTGTGTAGTGTATTCCAGCTTTTAGCAAGGAACTGAGACTAATTCTTACTTTGATGCCCACATACTATGATTCAGCATTATGAAGACTTCCTGAGTCACTGAGGGGTGTATATTCACACGCATCCCAATGGAAAATATGTTAGAATAACAGATGCTTTACACAGTGGGTCTGTTCAACAATTAGGTATCTATCTTTTTGAACCATGGTAAAAACCTAATCCAGAATGCATAATTCCCATATTTGTTTTACATTGTGCCTTAAAGACTCTATTTTATGCATGCCAGTAAGTGTTTTATATAGAGAGAGGTCAATGAGGTGAAACTTAGCATTTTTCCATTCGCCTCCTCAGCTATGCTTTTCCCAGGATGATGTCATAGTGTCATATTTATAAGTTGTTGTCGCCAAAGGTTGATGACCTTTGGTCTTCTACAATGAGTGCGAGCTGAGCCGTGGAGCGTTCGAGCTAGAGGTGAGATGGCTCATTCTTGGCATTGATCCGAGGTGGACTCTTTGCCAAGTCTGGGAGGTATTTCAAGAATGGATTGTTCCTCCTCCAGGAGAAGAAAATTGGAATGTGGGAATAAAACTTTGAAGAGGGCTGGTGTCAGTGGATCAATGTGTATTCATAATTGCACACCATCCAGGTCCAGTTGGGTCTACTTCAGAAGAACTCTCAGTATCTCTATTGTTTTTTTTTCATAGTCCTCGCAGGGTTTCGGTGCATCAGTTTGACTGACATCCAGACTGTTTAGATGCATGTCCCTGAGTAAAATGAGGTTTATTGTAGCATTGTGAGGTGGATAATTGAATTTCTCTCATGTTTTTGTGGCCTTTTCTCTTCGTCACACAGAGCGTAATGTTCCTTTTTCTGAGACTTTGACATGGAGGTCCACAGTGTTCCCAGCAGTATTTGAAGTCTGCAATGTGAGCTGTCTGACAACTTGATTGAGTCCAAGGTGCAAATTGTAGCTAATCTTCAAATGTTGTTAAAAAAGAATAGTGTGGTTCAGAAAGAAGTCGCAATTAAAATGAATTAATGTCAGGATTGCATGACAAGTGAGCCCGAGGAAAGTTTTAGACTAGGGGTCTATCTATCTATCTTAATTTTTTTCTGTTTGATAAGCAGTTACATTTGTTTGTTTACACATAGAGAAAAGGAAATTTGTTGAAATTTTAGTCCAAGAATAAAATGATTAATTTAGCCTACTCAACATGTTAAAATTGATTAACATAACTTTTTTTTGCTCTTTTCTAACAGTTTGGACTTGAATAAAGAAAGAAAACTTGCACTTAATCTTTTCACAGGCATTTTGTTTAGACAAATATTGTGATGTATCATTATTAGATTTTCTAGAAATATATAGATTATCGCAGAATTGCTATATTGTGATATTACAGTTATCGTGGGCCATGTATCGTGATTATATCGCATCGTGAGGTACCCTGCGATTCCCACCCCTATTTTAGACTATAGAGGTCACAAAGTTTTTTTATTAACTTCAACATAATATGTGGCAAATACAGTTTTGAAAATGCCCTTTTCTTTATGTTTTAACTGTTGTTAAGGAAATCTGAGAAACACAATAACAGTCATGTTTTTGTAAAGGTAATATTTTACACAAGAGACTGACTATTTGATGCATGTTTGCTGGTATAGTAAAACCAACAAGCACAAACAAACAGCTAATTAATCCCTTTGTCATAACACATAATTAAAATGTATATATATATTTTAAATTAATAATGTACACATTTTGTATATGTATAATCAAGTTTATTTTATTTTATTTTATTTTTCTGGTAAACCTTCTAAATATGTTTGTCATTGGCAGGCCTGAGAAAATGTAATTTTGGTCTCTAGTGGCAGTGACAAATCAGCCAGGAAGGAGCAGGTACAGTGGACACGAAAAACCACAAATCGCTTACATCTATAAAGCATCCACAAGATCACATTACATTCCAGTCAGAATCTGGCTGCTCATTTCCAGTTGTCTCACAAGAACAAAGAATGAAACAAAGAAAGGAAGGAATGGAAGAGTTTAATAACTGGCATGATCTCAAGGGATCCGCTTTCATTTTGGACTGACAAATGTCTCTTTGAGCTGGCATTTATTTGTCCCTCTGTAAACGATGATCTCAACTTGAGCTTCAGCCCGAGGCAGATGAATTCTTTACATTATTGATAACTGCAGTGGCTGACCTTTTACATGCACACAGACACAATCCGTAGAGCTTTATTTATTTATAACCAGCCGAATACATTCACTGTTAGTTGAAATAAAAAAAGCATCTCTTTTCAGCATTATAATTGTGATGAAAATGTGTTTGTATCCTTGGCCACAAAGTTTAAATCCAAGAGTCCTCATGCAGGCTTGATTTTGAATTTCCAAGCAAATAGTGCTTTAAATAGCATATAAATAACACAATCATCATATACCATCGGTGGTGACCTTGACTTCTGAACACATGCATACACTGAACATGCAGCAATAAAGAGCATCCACACACTCAAACGTGACAGCCACAGGGTGTAAATTATCGCCTATAGAGACAGTGTGACTCATGCCTTGCCAATCTAACATCACTTCATCCAAGCATCCATCAACTAAGATGAGTCCAGCTTTCTTCCACTATTCATCTTCCCTGCACTCGTCACAATAATGGAGCATACTCAACAGTACAACACTTATGCCCTTGATGAGACACCATATCGAACATATGACAGCACTCTCATTTGATTACCTTCATTGGTCTTCATTGGTCACCTGTCACTTTTTAAATTTTGTCATAATATTTTTTAAAAATATTTTATTTATTGTGATGCATAAATAATGCATTATTTAAAATAAAATACAAACTGATTGAATCATTTAACGATTAAATCATTGCATGTTCTCCTCAAGGTCCTGCATAGGTCAAAGCAGTTACGAGGACTTCAAGAGCCACACTTTTTTATTTTGTCTTTTGTTTCTTTATGTTGTACTTGTACATAATTTGTTTTGTTTTTTTTCTTTGTTTTCTGTTCATGGTTGTAAAGCAAAGACTCTCATCTGTAGGTTATCTCTACGCCAGCCCCACTAGTCACTATTGTCTCTTGATATCAGTATCTGATCAGGACATGTGTGTGACACTGCACAGCTGATCGGTGATAGCATTCGAAATTGTTCTTTTCAAATACCAGCGGGTTGTCGCTGGAGATTGTAGACTGTATAGATCTGAGACTCTGAGGAGGGTTAAACTAAAAGAGCTTAAAGAACAAGTCCTTTCAGGTTGGTACTGGTGTTAATCCAATTGATTCAGCCGTGAGATGAGTGAAGTATTATAGAGATGTCGGCAATAGAGGTGAACTGACACAACAGTGTTGTTCATGATCAAGACAATAGGTGGAAAAGTCAAATAGGGGAAAACAAATATGATAATGACATTTAAAAAAAACTAACAAAATTGTATTAAGCAAGGATGCATTAAATTAATCAAAAGTAAATGTAAAAAAAAGTAAACGTATAACGTGACACTGAGGACTGGAGTAATGGTGCTGAAAATTCAGCTTTGCATCACAGGCGTATAATCACAAATAGTTAATATAATAACATAGAAAACAGTTATTTTAAATTATAATAATTGTTTCACATTATTACAATTTTACTGTATTTTTAATCAAATAAATGCAGCCTTGGTGAGCATAAGATATTTTTTTTAATATATTATAAAATCCCTGTAATGTATATATGTTCCAGGTTCCATACCCTACATATGACAAACAGTTTGGAAAATGGATAGATAGATTAACAATTGTTAAAATCTCAAAAAGGAATAACCAAGTACACATTTAGAAGATGAATTTTAGGCTATGTGATATTTTAACTGTTCACAGTTTTCCATTTCAGAACATGTGGATAAGAAGATCTGGACAATGGAAAAACATTTTGAATTGAGAAAGAATGACATACTAGAGAATAAAAAACAGATTTTGATCACTCCACATCAAACGAGTGGCACAGTGCCATGTCATTGCACTGTGTACAAGTGCATGGTGTTCAAGAAATAAATATACGCAGGTGTGTTTTCTATCGTCTCCCTACCTAAATAAAAAGAAAATATCAAATACAATGTAACATTGCTCAGAAGAACAGAGCTGTTCAAGGTCATAGTACTGCTGTCACTGGTCTGGTCTTAAACTGGCAGTCTCGTTCAAGTGTGCTGATTCAGTCGTGAAATGAGGCGATGTGTCCTCCCAGTGTACTTTAGCTAAAGCCTGGGATGAAGAAAGGCATAGAAATCCCCTCAGTTGAGGTTAAATCCTGTCATTTTAACCTTTCTCAGATTTCCAGCAGGACATCTGCAGTGCAAAGGGCAAAGCAAAACACTTTTCTCTACCAAAGGATTACACTATATTGAGCAGGCAGGTGGCTGTAGAGAATGTAATTCTGCCCAGTGTAAAAAATAAAATAAAATAAAATGTAATAAAAATGTAATAAACATATATAATAATAGATTTAATAGAGCTAGATTTTTGCATTTTAAGATGACGTGTGCCAAGATGCTTAGATGTACAAAGAGTCGCCATGAGGGTGCTATGTATTGTTAATAGGGAGGTTGCGGTTACTAGGATATTAAAGCTTTAAAGCCAGACATATGATATAATAGTCAGTCAGTCAGTAATAAATAAATAAATGTGTTATTATTACTATTATTTAAGCAAAATCTTAAGAACAAAAATTGCATATATATTTTGATGAGTATCATATTTGATACATCTTTTGTGGCTTTTGTGGCTCATATAGTATAATAGGAAAATATGAAGCCCATTTTTATGGACACAAAACTGAGCAAAAATATGCAGTTTGGTACAGATGCGGATATTCATATGGACAAAAAGTAAGATGGATATCAACTGTCACTCCATATCTTAATATATATATATATATATATATATATATAACATGATTTTTCTAAACAATTATTTATGAATAATTAAGTAAACTACTTGCTTCAGTCAGTTTTCATAGTTAAATTATACTAACGATGTAAAATTATTCTTATGTTTATGTTATAAAAAGAGAAAGTGTAAAATGACTTCAAGGTAGACATTTTTACAATTATACTACTTGCTAAAAAGTATAAACTCAATCAGACAACAGAAGGCATGTAGTAGATTGTACAGAGCAGGGTTGCAAGGGTTACAACAGGGTTAAAATACTTTCTAGGGTTAAAACAGCCTGTCCAATCCATGACCTCCCCTTTATGACTTCCTCATAGTTCAGACAGATAGGGCAGTACATTTTCTGATCTTTTAAGCTCATACCACACACTGGAAAGTAACGCATGGACATTCAAGAGTCATGACCTGACATTTTTTTATTGAAGGACAGATTGACCCAAACTGTCTCAGTTTGAACTTCAATCAGTCAACATTTGCTCTGATTAAAGTATCATGATAATGCAGAAAGGGATCCAGGCAGTCAGGCCCATAAGAGGTGGCAATCCTGTGGGCAGATATTACACAACCATTTAGCACTGACTTCCTGTCAGACACATGTAAGAAGTGGCTGTTGTGAAACTGGCTGGGCTCAGCCACAGCTGCCGTGGGCTGCTTCCTGACTTTTTTTCTACTTGTGTTTATATATGGGTTGGTGTGGGACGGTCTCACCTCCAGACTCACATTCGACATCATTGCTCAGACGGAGCATGACTGGAGCAGAAGGGAAGGAGCAACGGTCTGCTGAAAACAGCGGACTCTGTGTCTCATGTGTTGCCAGTCACTGGCATGTTGTGCTTGGCTTGGGCTCTCCCTCCTACCCTGAATGCCCCATAATTAGACAGGAGCGGATACACTCTCAGTAGGAAGAGGTTAAGATGATGTTTGCTTTATGGTTTGTGCGGAATTAGTGGGCTGAGCGGTCACAGGAAGTTACAATACCCATATTAGCTAAAAGGAAAGGGAAGTGACTGAGAACTACACTACTGGTCAAAAGTTGGAAATTATGATTGAATTTTTTTTTTTTTTTTTGAAAGACGTCTCTTCTGCTCACCATCGCTGCATTTATTTGATAAAAAATACAGTTAAAACTATTTAAAATAAATGTTTTATAATATACATTTTTTTTTTCAAATGCAATTTATTTCTGTGATACGAAGTTGAATTTTCAGCATCATTACCCCAGTCTTCAGTGTCACATGATCTTCAGAAATCACTATAATAAATCAGCATGATTTATTATAAGATCTGTTAATAATATTGTGTTTTATTATTAATAATAGTTCTTCTTATTGTCAGTTTCTGCTGAATAAATTCAAACTGAATACTGGAAAATTTTATTTTTTTTCAAGATTCTTTGATGAGTAAAAACAATCAAATGAAAATATTTATCATTATTTACTTTTTTGGAAATAGGAATCTTTTGTAATATTATATGTCTTTACTGTAGATTTTGATCAATTTGATGCATTCTTGCTGAATAAAAGTATTAATATTTTTATTCAGCAAGGATTCAAAAAGTGTTTTTGTTTCTTTCATTTTTGTATTAGTTTTTTTGATTTTGAATGGTGGAGTATCAAGGTTTTCACAAAAATAAAGCAGCACAAATATTTTCAACATTAATGATAAGAAATGTTTTTGAGCAGCACAACATATGATTTCTGAAGGATCCCGTGACACTGAAGACTGGAGTAATGGTGCTGAAAATGTATCTTTGCATCACAGGAATAAATTACATGTTACAATATATAAAAAAAATAGCTGTTTTAAATTGTATAATAACATTTCACAATATTACTGATTTTACAGGACTTTTGATCAAATAAATGCAGCCTTGGTAAGCATAAAAGTCGGCAATTTTGAATTATTCTATGCTTTTGACCTTTAGTGTAAATTATGTTGTAAAGCATATCTGGCATCCTTTTAGCTTGTGGGTTTTTAAATTCAAGGTTATTGTACAAATAAGTTCAGAGCAGATAACCGGACAATTCAGCTTTACATTGTGTCCTAATCAGGTGTGACAGGATGAAGAGTCAAGTAATAAATCCTATCTCTTCCATTTAAGTTTTTGTCCTAACCATCTGTGACAAGCGACGTGACAAGATATGTAAGGGCCGTTCAGTGACATTGATTAAATCAATGCAGGTCACTAAGCCTCTGTTCTGTTTCTAGTAGGTGTTCATACTTTGATGTTTCAGGTGGTGGACCATGAGAAGTTCACTGTTGTCATTCTCCATCGTGTCGCTGCACAGTTTTTATTAAAACTCTGCTCAACTTTTGCAGATTGGCAAAGGTCATTGTCACTCATGTTGCCTCAAATGGCCAACTGTCATTGAAAATAAATTGACTTCCAGTCCTTTTGTTTCTGATTTTGCTGTCATTGTTGACGCCCCTGTAGACGATCACTGGCTATCTATTCCTGTCATGGCTTGACAAAGTGAAACGTCAGTGGTCCAGAGATTCTTCCTCATAACTGTAATATGCAATATGTTGTAATTAGTTGTAGTGTGTGGTGAGTCATTAGCAATCCCAGACTTGGTTATTTTAAGCATCCAGTTATAGACATAACATTGTGAATGGAGAAGTGCACTTGGATGTGCTGAATCTTAAAATTATATTTAGTCATATTGCTTCTACTAGCAAATAACATATTATTAATTAAATAAAAGGCCACTTAAGTGTACTTAAAGATAGTACAATTTCAGGACTATTACTTAACACACTTAAACTTAAAAAAAAAAAAAAATATCATCAAATTAAATATTTATTTTAAAATACATTAAATTACATTTACATTATAGTATATTTTAGTTGACCACAAATCCTTGTCAGTACCAGCAGCCATATCACCCTGCAGCCCAAGACCGGTTACCCACTGAAGCTAAGCAGGGCTGAGCCTGGCCAGTATCTGGATGGGAGACCTCCTGGGAAAACTAGGTTGCTGCTGGAAGAGGTGTTAGTGAGACCAGCAGGGGGTGCTCACCCTGTGGTCTGTGTAGGTCCTAACGCCCCAGTATAGTGACGGGGACACTATACTGTAAAAAGCACCGTCCTTCAGATGAGACGTTAAACCGAGGTCCTGACTCTCTTTGGTCATTAAAAATCCCAGGATGTCCTTTCGAAAAAGAGTAGGGGTGTTACCCCGGCATCCTGGCCAAATTTGCCCATTGGCCTCTGACCATCATGGCCTCCTAATTATTCCCCTACACTGATTGGCTTCATCACTTTGTCTCCTCTCCATCAGTAAGCTGGTGTGTGGTGGGCGTTCTGGCGCAATATGGCTGCCGTCGCATCATCCAGGTGGATGCTGCACATTGGTGGTGGTTGAGGAGATTCCCCCTTCTATGTAAAGCGCTTTGTGTACCCAGAAAAGCGCTATATAAATGTAACAATTATTATTATTATTAGTACATTTAGCAGTATATTTTAACCATATTCAAAGGCAATACAATTATGAAATTACATATAAAGTGTACTGAAGTCCTACTTAAGTGGTTCAAAAAAGCACTCGTTAAATGTAAATTGTAATACATATTCATTTGATTTTGAATGCAATTTGATTAAAATGCAATTAAGTGTATGTAGAAGCGATATGAAATATTTCAACATTATGCCAACAAATCCACAGAGAAAAAGAAAGAAAGAAAGAAAGAAAGAAAAATAAAGAAAGAAAGAAAGAAAGAAAAGTTTTCTATTGAATTACAGAACAGAGTGCCAAAAATGACCATAAAATACCATCAAACATAGCAAAACACCATAAAAATGGTCCATACAGCTTTTGCACATTTTGTGAAAGGAACAAACTGGAATATATATAAAAAACATAACAAAGTGGCATTACAGACCACTTTTATAACGTGTTTTTCTTCTTCTTCTAAAGTTTAAAAGCCAACACTCACTCACTATAATGGTTGTTTGTTGTATGGAAAGAGCTGTGTTAAGATTCTTCTGAAATTCTCATCTTTTCAGTTTTGGGTGAACTGTTTCTTTAAAATTGATTGTGATGGGTACAGCTAGACACAATTAAAATCGAATTGCTGTAACGCTCAAAAACATTTGCTTCTTACATTAAATAAAGAAAGAAATCTATTTTGGACTTCAAATGCTTTCAAAACTGATTGGTCACAGCTATCAGGAAGGGACACATAGTGTAGTGTTGAATGTGTTAAAACAAATGCTTAACAAATGTTAATATAACATCCGCTTTAATATGTCATTTAATGTTTAAAAAAATTACCTGAACCCAAACTGTTTAAAATGAACTTTATCACATATTTATTTATCTTTTGCTGACACAGAGGTCATCTCTTTCTCTACCTATAAATCAATAAGTCTTTTGGTCTTTGCTGTTTGTGTGTGAGACTGATATTCCTCGTTGGCCTGATGGGTGTGAGCCAACCAACAAACCTAGACAATAGTTTTGATTCATCCGATCTCTACAGACCTTCTTACAACAGCTGACTATAGGATGTCTTCTCACAAAAGAACATGTTCTGGTTTCCATTTCACTGAGGAGATTTTCCTTCCCTTATCGGTCATCCTGGCAGCCTCTACTAGGTCATGATGGTCTGGTGACCACGTCCTGAACACAGACCAGTCAGTAAACAACAAGCAGGATCAGTTGGTTCCTGTGGCTACAATGTCACTTTTCAGTTTGATAAAAAAATCTGGATATACTATTCACTTTCCTTATGGAAAATGCTATCATACTGTCATAATACAGTGTTGTAATAGAGCAGATGCTGCACTTGTCATAATTAAAATGAACACACACACACACACACTGTTGGTTTAATGGTTTACAGGGACTTTCCCACGTAATGGTTTTTTATACTGTACACATGTGCAATTGCCACACCACACACTAAACAGCCCTCACAGGAGACGGTGCATTTCATTTTCCCCTCAAAAAACCTCACGTAAATGATTTATAACGTTTTAAATTAAGGGGACACTGAAAATGTCCGCATAAACACCTTCTCCTTGTAATACATGTCATACACATGTCATTATACAAATTTGTGTCCTCATAAACACATAAACATGCCCCACACACACACACACAACACACACACACACACCACACACACACACACACCACACACACACACACACACACACACACACACACACACACACACACACACACAACACACACACACAACACACAACAACACACACACACACACACACACACAGACACAGAAGTGTGAAGTAAACCATGCCTGGTATTTTTTTAAAAGTGTTTGCTGCTTATTTCCATAGATTCAAGAAAAATGGCTCTATCATCAGTAGTCATGGAGCTATTTACCATATTTGAGCCCAGTGTAGTTGAACATCAGATGTTAATAATATTACATAAGGCAAGAGTTCAATTTTTTTTATATTAGCGCATGAGCAAATGTAATTTTCATTTTATAAAACAACAAAAAAAACAGAAGTTAATACTGAGGGAGTTTTTTTCCCATAACAAAGCAAGAGCAGAACATTTGTGCATCTCAGAGCAACACTGCAGTGTTTCACTCCTAAATAAGTAATTGAGTCAATAAAAAAAAAAAACATTTATAAAAAAAACAATCAATTTGCTTTATTTCCATTGTGAATGAACCGTTTGAATGAAAGATTCAATGAATCACTCATTAAGGAACTTGCCGCCACCTAATGGCAGATTTAGTATCATATTTATTTATCCTTGACAGGCCTAAACCAGCCATGGTACCAGCATAAAAACACACTAAGCAAAATATTGTTTAATTATCTTTAGCGAAAAAAAAACCCATTTTGTTGAGTAATTACAGTCATGATGTTCTTGTTGTTCTGTGAATTTCTTGGGCGAGAGTTCCTCATGCAGATTTTATAACGTGATATTCATCACATTGACCAACTGAAAGCTGCTTGGTTTGAAAGTTACTTCTGTAGGAGTTCTTCATACATCGCTACACTATCACCTTTATTGCCCACTAAATTTGGCTAATGAGAATGCATCCAAACTCTTTCAAATATGTTCAGAGCCATGGCCTCACACATGGACTGACACATATATGTTGTGAATCTCACTTCTTGTCTTATGAAAACTCGAAAAAAAACAGAAAAGAAAAGAAAAACGGTGATAAAATGATTTGAATAAAAGCTTTTTCAATTTTTTTTTTTCATTTCAAGGTATTTAATGTTTTATTCATACCAACAGGAAGACTGTACAGAGGAGAGTCTAATTGGAGCCCTTCAGTCAGAAAAGACAACGAGACACTTTTAGAGCTGGATTCTGCCCAATATGGCACCATGTGGGTGAAAGTAACTAATTAACCACAAGGTCAAACTGGTTCAGATGATCCTGATACAAGCACAGCCTGTATACATTACCCCTTTACAATGACACATTTGAGTTGATTTTAAATCTGTTGGGGATAGCCTTCACTTTTTATCACAAGTGGACAACAAAAACAACCTTGATATGGTTAAAATGGATTGTGAATATTTCTTCCCAGAGGCTACAATTTTGATATTTAGAAGATATACTTGTAAGAATAGATACATTTGCATGTAAATAAGTACAAATGTGTTTACAGTGATTGGTTCAACTTCTCTGTAAGTGGGCAGCATCAAACAACCAATCAAAATGAATCAAGCAATAGTTCTTTTGACATGCAAAGAGTGCCGTTTGTCCGTCCCGTCTTGTTTTCATGTTTACCTCTAGGGAGTGTCTCAGAGAAATAAGTATGTTAAAATGTAAAAGGCTCATTCAGGTTAATACTTTTTTCATATGCTTCAACTCTCTGCTGTGTTCGAATGCTCCAGCAGCTGTTGTTCCTGTTCAATCAAAGGGAATCTGTTGAGGTATTGGATAAACATGTGAGTGACAGCTTCAACGAGCCAAAAGTGAAGAGCCAAATCGAAAGTTAGAGGAAAGAACTGAAGCTTTGACATATTCGTCAAAGTAGCAAAAGGAGGTTGAAAAGGTTGATATTGAAATATGGTAATGTCGAGGCGAGCTATTTCGGCTTTCAATGTTTATGAAAAATGGGGAAAAATGAGGTTTGATTCAGCATTCTGTTAGTGCACAATGACATGCGCCTCCGTTCTCGGACACTCATTTCAAAGCTCACATCAAGATACGCTGGAAAGTTTTCAAATCCAATGCATTTTCAGAGGCAAAATGCTTGATTTAGATTTTGAATTGCACATTATTCAATTATGAGACACATTCTGACTGATAAACACATTGTAAGTCTTTGTTAATCCTGATGCATTTGATGGTAAATGGCTTTAGATGACGTCTTGTGTCCACACTGAGGGTCCTTTAATGTTTGCCCTAAACAGTTCTAATAAACTGCAAAAAGGTTAAGTATAATTTAAGAAGGACGTCTTTGGGCTGGCTTATTAAAAGCTAATTGGTTCAGATTAGCATGCTGTGAATATGGTTAATGGCCTTAATTGTGCTAAGAGCAAAGCCATTAATCCTGTTCTATATACCCCAGCCTGTTCTAAATATACAAAATTTTTCTTTCTTATTGCCCTTGTAACATACTTAATAAAATGTAATGTTTTTAACAAACACACACACACACACACACACACACACACACACACACACACACACACGTTGGTTTTTATGGTTTACGGGGACTTTCCATAGGCATAATGGTTTTTATACTGTACAAACCGTTATGAGCTATTGCCCTACACCTACCCTACACCTAAAACTTAGCCTCACAGGAGACGGTGCATTTCTATTTTCCTCAAAAAAACTCACTCTGTATGATTTATAAGCGTTTTAAATTATGGGGACACTGAAAATGTCCTCATAAATCACCTTCTCCTTGTAATACCTATGTCATACCCATTCACTTATACAAATTTGTGTCTCATAAACATGCCCCACACACACACCACACAAAATAATTTCAATGGTAGTTTATTTGAACAGTAAGAGACAGAATAACAACAACAAAATCAACATTTCAAAAAAGTTATAAACAGATTTGCATTAATGAGTGAAATGAGTATTTGACCCCATCACAAAACATGACTTAGTACTTGGTGGCAAAACGTCTAGGTTACGTACGTAACCCCCGTTCCTTGATGGAGGGAACGGAGACATTAAGTTGGGACGACATATGGAATTTACTTGGAAGCCCCAATCATCTCTGACTTTAAGAGAAAACGGCAATGAAATTGGCTAGTAGATTTTGTATACCTGAGCCACTCCCCATGCATACGGGTATAAAAGGGCAACAGGTGCATCCACTCATTAGGTTTTATGCTGAGGAGCCGAGAACGAGTCCCTGGCAACCAGCGATGGTTCACGATTGTGGCATGGGGACATAACGTCTCCGTTCCTTCCATCAGGGAACAGGGGATATGTTCGAACCTAGAAGTTCCCTATCTGTCGGTCACTACGAGTTATGTCTTGACGACATAGAGGTCTATGGAAAGTGCCACAAGGTTGTGACGGGGTTCAGTTTGTGGAGCTGTAGATGCTGACAAGCGAGCGTGTGACAGACAAATACCATGCAAGACGTTGCAACCTTCCCATCACCCCAGCGCAAATTCGCTAACCTTGGTGCCCGCAGGGACCACTGAGTACATCACTGCTGGAGATAGCCAAGCCGCTGTTCCTTTCCCCACAGAAATCGAAAGGGATTTCAACCTTCAGTGAAAGATAGCTTCAAGTCTTTCCTATTTGTTGTTACAGTTTGGACAGTAACGACAGGGAAGCGAGCCTTCTGGAGAAGGGTGCTACAGAGGCCACATCCTGCCCGAAGGGAGGTAACATGTAGAAACACTGATATGGACTGACCCAGGCTTGGGGCAGTACTACATACAACTGGACTCTGGGGCAGATCCTACCTAGGTGTAGGGAGGAGAGCTGCCAGCAGAGCATGACAGAGAGCTCTGTCAAAGGGAAGACACAGGTTTACCATGAGGGAAACCTTACCGTGGAAGAATAACCGGCGAGCTAACACCAGTACTGGGCCTGGCGTCAGACTGCTCCGCCCAGTTTGACTGCCGGGGGTGCTGGAGGAACTCCACCAGGGTTCGCCATCCGGGGAACTGAACTGGAGGAAAAAGGCGCTCGCATCCCCGGGTGAGGGGGAATGGCGCAGGAAAGACAAAGAGTGAAAGCCTCAGAGCTTCTGAAGCTCCAGGTGCGGTCCACGTATATGCCAATGCACTTACGGGACACAGCAACGCTAAGGCTGGATCTGTCTCCTCCGAGGGCAGTGCTTGCAGGTTCACCACCTGATAGCCAAAGGGCTAGTTGGGAACCTTGGGAACGTATCCAGGCTGGGGTCTCAAGACAACGTGAGAGTAGGCCAGCCCGAACACAAGGCACTCTTCGCTTACCGAAAATGCTTGGAGGTCCTCGACCCTTTTGATGGAAGTGAGTGCGGTCAGGAGCGCTGTCTTAGCCGACAGGAATTTCAGCTCAACTGAGTCCAGCGGTTTAAAGGGACCCTTCTGAAGTCTAGCCAGGACGATAGAGAGGTCCCATGAGGGCATCAGGGGTGACCTAGAGGGATTCATCCTCCTGGCACCCCTCAGGAGCCTCACGATGAGATCATGCTTTCCCAGGGACCGGCCGTCCACTGCATCGTGATGGGTCATGATTCCACAGATCTGGACACGAGTGCCATATGGTGCCGAGCCCCTGTGAAAGGAGGTCCTTCCTCAGAGGAATGCACCAGGGAGGGGCTGCGCGAGGGAAATGAGTTTGAGAAACCAGGTCCGGGTTGGACAGTAGCCAGCGTGCACACCTGCTCC
>CM049807.1:22690706-22768612 GCA_027422405.1 Ptychobarbus kaznakovi
TCTGATGATATTCACAGCATTAAACTACTTGGCACAAGCTAATTTGTTCATGTAGCATACAAAGCCAATGAGCTTACTGCTTTACATTTAATTGGCTGGTTAGCATCCTCTAGAGAATTTCACAGTGCACATTCAGAATTCCTCTGAAACCCTCAACCTCCACAGCTCCACTTGTATATATCTGCCACGGGTTATTATACATGATACTTGTGCTGTAGCAGTATGTCTTAAATACTTACAGCACCGTACTGGCATATGTATTTGCAGTAGCAAGCTCCTGTACTTAAACAGCGATAACCATCAGCTGCAGCGTAGCAGATCTATTCAGCAGAGACACCCTGAAGGAGACAATTGTTGTTGTTTTTTTCTATGGAAAAAGTGTCTGCTTTTCTGTGCTTTCCGTGATCCCAGGGCATACTCAACCACATCGATGGATTGGTTAATGTTAGCTCAATTAGAGCTTGAGGCGATTCAACATCGAGATGTCGTTCTTGCTCGTATGAAAGAGCTGGGGGTTAAGACTAAACGCCAAGAAAGATGTGCTTTCTCCATTACAGAGGACCACTTATCTCAGCATGGTTTGGGATTCGACCACGATGCAGGCACGATTGTCTCCTGCTCGGTTCGAGTCGATCCTCATGACAGTCAAGAGGGGGAAAGAAGGCTGGTCACTCACTGCCAAGCAGTTTCAGGACTGCTGGGTCTGATGGCGGCTGCGTCCAATGTTGTTACTTTTGGCCTGCTGTACATGAGATCCCTATAATGGTGGCTCAAGACCAAGGCGTTCTCCCTGAGGGGAATCCTGTGGAGGATTCAGCCAGAGGTCTGTGGAGTGGTCGCCATCTCACGTGGCACGTCAACTGCCTGGAGATGCTGCCCATATTTCTAGCATTAAAAACTTTCTCCTGGAATTAAGAGATCGCCATGTGTTGGTGCGTACCGTCAACACAGTGGTGGTCTCTCATATCAACCACCAAGGAGGTCTACGTTCACGCCCCCTGGACAGGCTGGCGCACCAGATCCTTAGGTGGTCCGAGGGCAAACTCTTCTCGCTGAGAACAGTTCATATTCCTGGGCATCTGAATATGGGAGCAGACATCGTGTCGAGGCAGGGGCCGAGGCCCGGGGAAGACCCTGAGGTGGTGAAGCAGACTTGGAGAGTTTTCCCAGGCTCAGGTGGACCTGTTTGCGACTCGAGATTGCACTGCCCCCTCTTGTTCTCTCTGACTCATCCAGCTCCTTGGGGGCTGGATGCCAAGGTACAGACATGGCCGAGGCTTCATCTGTACACCTTTCCCTGATCGCTCTGCTCCCGAGAGTTCTGCAGAGAGTGTGCCGGACGGGCAAAAGAGCCCCGTTCTGGCGGGCAGAGTATGCTCGTACCTGATTTCCTTTCTCGACGACTCTCTGTGGAGATTTCCTTCAGGAGGGATCTCCTCTCTCAGGCGGAGGGTACGATCTGTCACCCCACTCGGAGCGGGGAAGTTATGGACGTGACCCCCAAGGGGGCACATCTCGTAGCTTTCTGTCTCTCAACTGAGATTGTTGAGGCCATCCTCCAACCCAGAGCGCCCTCTACAAGGAAACTGTACGCCTTGAAGTGGAAGCTTTCACTTCTTGACGCGGAGACTGCCAGCTCGACCCAGTCAACTGCCCAGTTGGCACAGTTCTGAAGTTCCTGCAGGCTCGTTTCTCTGCAGGGTTGACCCACTCCATCCTAGAGGTCTACGTGGCAGCCATTGCGGCCTACCTCGCCCTTGTGGTGGCCAGTCAGTGGGCAGACACCCCCTTGTTACACATTTCCTCCACGGTGCGCTGAGGCTGAGGCCTCCGGCCAGAGAAGCTCATGATACAAAGTGGTGGATTAGGATGCTATTCCATAGCCTCGAGTCCTCTGATCTTCCCTTTCCTTGGGGGGTCAAGGCTTACTTTCCAGAAGTTGGCCTTCGGGACGTGGTCCCCGCCTACTTTTACCACTCCTGGCTCCCCTTTCTCTCGCCCTAGATGTGCTCTTCCACAAAAGGCAGGGATTTGAAAGTCTGGCGGCGTGGGCATCTCGTTCCCAAAGCATTCGACGCAGCTCGAGTTCCTGAAGAGGAACGTCTCAGGTTACGTATGTAACCCTAGTTCCTTGAGGGAATAATACGCTGCGTCTCGGGGCCACACTCTCGGCATCCCTGCAAGCGCTTGCTTCATTCCTACAAGCTGACGCCGGTTCCACCGCACGTGCTTTTATGCTTCCTGGTCTCTACGTCACCCCGCCCGTGACGTCTCGCCCATCCATTGGTCTGATTACACACGTTATTTAGAGCGTGGTCACGCTGAAGGCGTTCCCAAAGCATTTGACGCAGCGTCTCGTTCCCTCGAGGAACTAGGGTTACATACGTAACCTGAGACGTTTTCCACTATTTATGCCACTGTATGAATGCCTTTGTACCCAGACATGATTAATAAATTCCACAAGCAAAAGTGTCCAATAACAGGGAGGGTTACTGAGATAAAACACGTATTATTCAGCTTTTTATATGACTTAATGTGTTGATCCTCATGAGACAGCTCTCATGAGGCCACTTTGTGAGAGTATACATTATTTCCAACAGTAAAATAAAATGTGTTACTGCAACTTTAAGATATTTATAAGAGTGTTTGATCTGTACCTAACCTTTCTTGACTGTAAAATATCCTCTGACTTTTTTCAACAAAATGCATGGACAAAAACTCATCCATCCCTAATATAAACTTCCTTCAGATCTCTTTAATGTCGCACATGAAACTCCAACCGAGAGAATAACGAATGAATTGAATGAACTGCCAACAGTTGTGTTTACAGACTACAGAAGATTGTCAGAGGGGGATGGGTTGGGTAATTTGCAGGGATTTTTCTGTCGTTCATCGAGTTCTTAACTCTGGCCACGTTGGCACAATCTGTCCATGATGAGGGGCTAAATGGGTCTATAACTCATTTATACAGTATGATGATGTGCAACACAAACAGATCCAGTTCCTTGCGTGATAAATGGCTGAATATCCCTTTACTTATATGTAGAGGAGGGAAATGGGAGGTCTCAATTGAAATTTGCCTGGAAAATGGCAGGAAATACATTTCGTAACTGAGGCTAAAAGATGTACCCATTGTGGCTGAGAGAGTCTCATCTGATTTCCTTATCACATTGGACAGTAATTTAGAAGAGTGAATGTGTGCGGAAGCCATAGTGATTGGAATAATGGTGAAATTTGATAAAACTATCGGCCCATGAAATTTTATCGCTCACATTTTATGTTGATTTGTATGGTTTTAAGTTACTTTGTTGTGGAGCTAAAATGGTGCTTACCATTCTTAAATATCTAATGTCCCTGATAATGTGTATTTTAGAGTATAAAAGCATATAAGTATGTTAAGCAAAGTTTTGCCCAAAGAAAAATCAAGATCAATCTCTTTTTTTTTAAACATAAAAAAGTTTCTTAAAAATACTCCACATGACTCATGCTCAAAATTTCAAGTTTTCTGAATTCATATGTTACCTTTATGTGATGATCCAGACATAAATTTAAGCTGTTATTAACAGATTATCCATCTCCAGTGGGGAAAAATTTTTTTGATTGTGAACAAATCATTTAAATTACTTTTTGTGTACTGGATAAACTGATTAATTCAAAAGGATCTGACTTCAAAGAATAATTAATTCACATTGGACCTTCAAACTTCTCATTAATACGCCATTAAGACGGAATAATTAACTATTAAGTCAAAAACAACAAATTATGATCATATGGATTCAGAAGTCATAAAATATGCTTCACAGGACATGTGAATTATGCTATTTTAATGGTGTATTTGTAATTTGTCGAATGTGTCAGCCTATTAAATATATGAATGAGTGTTCCTGTGGCTCAGTGGTAGAGCATTGCATTAGCAGAGCAAAAGGTTGTGGGTTCAATTCCCAGGGAACACACATACTGACAAAAAATATATAGTCGGAATGCACTGTAAGTCGCTTTGGATAAAAGCGTCTGATAAATGTAAATGAATGGAATATTCTTCAGAATCAATGTTTGTGTTCCATTTTTTTATTTTTGGAGTGAAGCATTCCTAGAGTTAATATAAAAAATGTAGAATGAAATGTGGCATATTTTCATCAGTGATTGTAATTTAGCCAACACAGTCTGGTAAAATGTCTCTTTGCTGCCAAACAGTTTCTCTTTACAAAATGGCTTTGTTCTTCGGCTGTGAAGATCTCAGTGCCCGTGTCTGTGAGACTGACAGTGGGGAGAATTAAATATATGTTCTGGAGGCCGCTGTCAAGTTCCATTGTGTTCCCAAGCCGCTAATCCATTCATACCATTCTGCTGGGGATGTAATTGGACGTTAAAAATGTGACTTATAATCCATGGCTGGATGCGTGAATATTGACCGCTGTTGGTGTTACTATCATGACTAAATGTCAGCTGCTATAATTGTCTGATGCCTGAGCCCCAGGGTCTTGTGATCTTAAGTGGCTCTCACAGAGCTGAAAGCCCCATCTCATATGTTTTTACCTATCAGGCAAAGGTTAAAGCTGTAATTTTTGACCGACGTGGTGTAATTATTTTTTTATTTTATTGAGACTAAATCCATTATGCTAAGCCAAATATCCAAATGGACTGTTCTGTTGAAGCTTTCCACCAGATTTAGGGATTCTGGGAAGAAAAACTGGATGGATTTTAAAGGAATTTATTCAAAGCAAAACAGTCTTGTTAAAAAGGCCTGTAATGTTCTATAATGTGTCCAAACTGGATTATTAAAGGATTAGTGCTTTCAGAAACTACAATTAGGACATTGTTTGCTCACCCTTGGGTTGTTTTAAAACCACAAAAGGAGAAAATTTGAAGACTGGTTTCCAATATTTTCCTTTTCAATGAAGTAACATTGTTCAAAATTATGTGAAAGAACTATAAAAGTGTCATAACACTTTCATATGACTCATGCACTACACTCATTTACAAACATTTTAATCTATTT
Source organism: Ptychobarbus kaznakovi (assembly GCA_027422405.1). Taxonomy (NCBI): domain Eukaryota; kingdom Metazoa; phylum Chordata; class Actinopteri; order Cypriniformes; family Cyprinidae; genus Ptychobarbus; species Ptychobarbus kaznakovi. The sequence continues at coordinate 22,695,706 of CM049807.1, forward strand.
GATATCTTTGTTTGAAAGACTAAAATGTAATTTGTTATTCACTGATAATTCATGAACGAGTGAATTCAACGAGTTGAGCACGCTCTTCGGAAGACTCTCGTGCTGGTGGTATGGCACTACAGCGGTGGTGGTTCTTCCCGTGTCGAGTGGACTGCACACATCAGGCTGCACTACCCCTGTTTGTGTTGCAGATGACCATCTCCCTGTGTGCTTCAGCATGCTAAAATAGTTTTTTACGTTGTGTCTTTATAAAGACGAGTTGGGTCTTGCTTCAGACAACGTGTCACCCGTGCGTTTCTGGATGCGGTCGTTGCCTGGCGCTGGGTGATGGTCACGATCGCTGCTTCACGTGCCTGGGCAGTAAGCACGCTGAGGTGGCGTTCGTGGATGAGTCATCTTCTCTTTGTGGATGCTCATCTCGGAGTTGCGGCCAGGCTCCGTTACCTCGACAAAGGGGCGGAGCTGTTGCCTCCGTCTCTATCTAGTTCTCGTCCTGGCTGCAGACAGGCGAGGTCTACTTCAGACGGTAGCACGGCTGGTCTGAGGATTACAGTGGTGGCAAACCCTCAAGTCAAGGGACCATCGCTCCTCTTGCGCTCCGCAACCAGTTGAGCTGCCAATGGAACGTGCTGGGCCCTCTAAAAGGAGCGTACCAGCAGTATCCTTGGCACTCCTCCCGATGACCAGATGTCGATCGCTGCATCGGAGGGCGAGCCGGAGCTTCTGGAGAGGAAGATTCGGCTGCGCTGCTGCTCCGGCGGTAGTAATGCCTGAGTCGGATCTGGAAATGACGGCTATGCTTTCCCGGGCCGCCGAAAGGGTAGGGCTCGAGTGGACAAAGCCACCGTGTCCCGAACCCTCGAGGTTGGATGACTGGTTTCTCGGGGTAGATTGTGCTGGTTCTCAGGGTCCTGCCCCGGATGCCTCTCTCCCGGACGTGCATGTACACCTGGCCTTGAACCGTCTCAAGAGACGCTTACGAGGCGAGCACGTACTGGTCCGTACAGACAACACTGCGACCGTCGCGTACATCAACCGACAAGGTGGTCTACGCTCCCGTCGCATGTCGCAACTCGCCCGCCACCTCCTCCTCTGGAGTCGGAAGCATCTGAGGTCGCTTCGCGCCATTCATATTCCAGGCTTGCTCAACCGGACAGCCGACGAGCTGTCACGAGCTGTGCTCCCCGGAGAGTGGAGACTCCATCCCCAGATGGCCAGCTGATTTGGAGATGTTTCGGACTCGCACAGGTAGACCTGTTCGCGTCCCTAGAGACATCTCACTGCCAGTTGTTTCACTCCCTGACCGAAGGAACACTCGGCACGGACACACTGGCACTCAGCTGGCCGCGGGGCCTTCGCAAGTATGCATTTCCCCCAGTGAGCCTTCTCGCACAGACACTGTGCAAGATCAGGGAGGAAGAGGAAAAGATCCTGCTTGTGGCGCCATACTGGCCCACCCGGACTTGGTTCCTAGAGCTGATGCTCCTCGTGACAGCCCCTCCATGGCAGATTCCTCTGAGGAGGGATCTACTGACTCAGAGACGGGGCACCTTATGGCACCCGCGTCCAGACCTCTGGAAACTTCATGTCTGGTCCCTGGACGGGACGCAGAGGTTCTAGGTGACCTACCCCAAGAGGTGGTCGACACCATCACTTCGGCGAGAGCACCGTCTACGAGACATGCTTACGCCTTGAAGTGGAACCTGTTCGTCGAATGGTGCTCTTTTCACAGAGAAGACCCCTGGAGATGCCCGATCAGAGTCGTGCTGTCCTTCTTGCAGCGAGGGTTGGCGCGAAGGCTGTCTCCCTCCACCCTCAAGGTCTACGTGGCCACGATTGCTGCCAACCACGACCCTGTGGAAGGGAAGTCGGTGGGGAAGCATGACTGAGTCGTCAGGTTCCTTAGGGGGGCAAGAAGGCTGAATCCTCCACACCCCCCCTCTATACCCTCTGGGGACCTGTCTCTAGTTCTCAAAGGAGCACTACAACAGGGCCCGTTCGAGCCTTTGCAGACAGTTGAGCCAAAGTTCCTCTCAATGAAAACTCTGCTCCTGCTTGCACTGGCCTCCATTAAGAGTGTTGGGGACCTACACGCATTTTCGGTCGACGATTCGTGCCTACAGTTTGGACCGGCGGATTCCCAGATAATCCTGAGGCCCTGGCCCGGCTATGTGCCCAAGGTTCCCACTACTCCATTCAGAGACCAGGTGGTGAGCCTCCAAGCGCTGCCCCCGGAGGAGGCAGACCCAGCCCTTGCTTTGCTTTGTCCCATCTGAGCATTGAGATACTATGTTGACAGAACGCAAAGCTTCAGGACCTCAGACCAGCTCTTTGTCTGTCACGGAGGCCAGCAGAAAGGGAATGCCGTCTCCAAGCAGAGGATGGCCCACTGGATAGTGGATGCCATCACCCTGGCTTATCAGGCACAGGGTGTGCCTTGCCCGTTCAGGTTGAGAGCTCACTCTACAATGAGTGTGGCGTCCTCCTGGGCGCTGGCTCGTGGCGCCTCGCTGACAGATATTTGTAGGGCTGCGGGCTGGGCGACCCCCTAACACATTCGCTAGATTCTATAGCCTTCGTGTGGAACCGGTTTCCTCCTGTGTTCTCACCTTAAACGGGTAGAAGCACTGAGGGGCTCCGGTTTCGGGTCGGCTTGCTAAAAACTGCTCCAGAGAGTCCGTACTGTAGACCCTGTCGAGCTCCTCCGTCCCATCGGCAGCGGGATGTAGCGGAGCATCCGGCACCAGGCCCTCACTCGATGAATCCCTGAGAACCGGTAGAGGGCTGGGTTCCATATGTAGAGACCGTTCAGATCCCATATGTGTAAATTCCACGGTATAGCCTTAGAGCCCGTGTTTCCCGGCAGACTTCCTGCTACTTCCAAGAGGGTTACAATCACCTCCAATCTTCCATCTGCATCTGACTATTGTCCATATGTGTAACTGCTTCTGAACCTCCCTCGGGAAGGTAAGGGCTTCCACAGCGTTCCTGTTCTAAGCTGAACGGGTACGTTTTCCCAGTGTTATCCAGTCCTACTGAGTGGGTTGTGCCATAGCAACAGTAACTGGTCTGCCTATGGGGGCACTAACCTGCGCCAAAAAATAACGGCACAGGAGGCCTCCACGGGACACTGGAAGGGGCAGTATCCGTGGCCTTTTGGTAGGGATCCCAATTCGTCGGTCCTCCAACGTGACGTCGAGAGTGACCGACTGATAGGGAACGTCTCGGTTACGTATGTACCTCGGTTACGTCGCCACGGCTCCTGTACCACCGCTGAGTGGCCGGATCCCGACTCGGCTCCTCAGCGAAAACCTGAATATGCACTGCACCTGCTGCCTACTTATACTCACGCTGTGATCAGTGGCAGCTGGATGCAATAATTGCATGCCAATGTGCATTGGCTCGTTTAGTTTACACTCAAAGTAGATTGGTCTCTCTAAGCGAGATCCCAATTCGTCGGTCCTCCGACGTGACGTCTCCGTTCCCTCTTTCAGGGAACGAGGGTTACATACGTAACCGAGACGTTTTTGGGACATAATCCATTAGGATTTTTTGGTTTTAACAAGCCACCATTAGAAGTTGGCCAATTACCAGTAGAGACCAACAGGGTCCATTAAAGTTTCCAGTAAAAACAATACAAGTCCCATTATAACCAGTAAAACCATTACAAATTTTGTGATGGTGTCTATTATTTTCTCCAACATTACATGTTACAAATGCCTGGTAATTGCTGCTGTTACACTTACAGGACGATCATATCCTTGTTTAATAGGCTATTAACCAAACATTTAAATCAAATATACACTGAATATTTTTGCCACATTTTTGCTATAGATGACACAGCCTCTATAATTTCTTCAACAAAAAACATGTGGACATCACAACCCTTACAAAAATTAACCATGGTTTTCGTAGTAAAACTGCTTAAATTTTTTGTGTGATTTCTGAATGCTTAAGACCATAAAATCAATCAGACAACTCTATTACTGCCATAGGTAACTGTCTAGAGCTACAATTTTGTAAATAATACAATTTAATAATGATTAATTAATTCATTTATTTGTATATTTTATTAAAGTTATATTTTGACCCCTATACTGGGTGTTTTTTTTTACTCCCATAACATTTGAGGGAGGGGGCACAACAATACAATCCTTCATATTGGGCACCCATTTGGCCAGCAGCGGCCCTGGTAAAAATGTCTCCACGATCTGCTTTTGAAGAAATATTGTTGTTTCTTTCTACAGCGCCCATTCTATCAGCTGCAGTTCTGGCACCGCCGTATCAATATAGTGTACAGCGCCACATACAGTCACATCAGTGAGAAGATATTTAAAAAAATGTGGGTAACTAAACAGTCTCTGGTCCACATTGACTTTGATAGTAGGGAACACTGTGGACCAGCAACTGTTTGGTTTTCCACCTTCTTCAAAATAGCGTTTATGTTTAGCAGAAGAAGGAAAGTCAGGTTTAAAACTTTTGAGTAAATGAACATCTATTTATTAAATTGATTTTATTTTGTATAAAAATTAAGTTGGTATAGTATGTAAGAACATAAAATACTAGCCTATTTTAATTATTATCTTTTTTTTTTAGGGTGAATTATTAATTTAATGTTAGCGTCTGTTTTTTTTATAAAACACCAAACAGGTGAATTTAAGTTATAAATAAACAAAGAGAAAAATCCCTCACCACAGCACGCCGGTCTTGACTGAAAAAAGATATTTAAAAAAATGTGGGTAACTTTAATAAAGTTTGGACCAGCAACTTTAATAGGAAGCAGAAGAAGGAAAGTCAATTTTGAGTAAATGAAGGTATAAACTATATAGTATTTTAATTATTGTTTTATTTTTATAAAACACCAAACACAAAGAGAAAAATTTGTTTTAATAAAGTTTTTTTTAATAGGAATCACTATATAGTGTTTTATTTTTATATTTGTTCATTCAGTTTCTTGAATGCTCCTTCTAAATACACCTATTGTAGTAGCCTACCTGAAAATAAAACACAGTTTATTTTATTTGTATATTATGTGTCTTTGTTCTCATTTTTTTATAACAAAGATAAAATAATGACTGTGGCAACGGGAGCATGGTAGAGTGGAGTCTGCAGCGGGGGAATGAGTGCGGAGACGAGCGGTGATAAGGAGGCCAAGTGAATGATGACCAGTGTTGGGGGTAACACATTACAAGTAACGCGAGTTACGTAATAATATTACTTTTTTCAAGTAACTAGTAAAGTAACGCATTACTTTTTAATTTACTACAAATATCTGAGTTACTTTTTTTCCATTTATTGACTGAGAGTGCGCTGTGTGAACATGATCTTACTGTAGATCTAATCTAGACTAAATGTGAATGTGTATTAATTCATCCCACATTCAAAAAACAGATTCAGTATTCATTAAAATTAATTAAAACAGTGAAATGCAAACTCAGAATATGACGCAAACCTGCTATAATTAAATATGTTAAATAACACAAATATATCTAATCTCATTTTATTAACCAATGTGTTTGCTTCTGACCTTTGATGATCCAGTTCAACCATACTAATAAGCAAACATGACTTTAGATAAAATAACAATTGTGCTTCGTTGTTGTTTTTATTGCTGAAGAGTGTTGAACCTTCTTTTTCTGCGTTCTACTGTACAGACATGAATTTACTCTTCCTTCAGCCTGAGGTTTATTCATTACACTTCTTTGTGTGAAAGGGCTTTTACATTTGCTATAAATAGAACTTCTTGTATTAAAAACAAACAATCAAGCCCTGCTCATATTTAAAAAGTAACGCGAAAGTAACGCAAATGTAATATAACGCATTACTTTCCATAAAAAGTAACTAAGTAACGTAATTAGTTACTTTTTTAGGTAGTAACGCAATATTGTAATGCATTACTTTTAAAAGTAACTTTCCCCAACACTGATGATGACTAACACCTGTCGTAAATTCCAGTGATTGGTGAGGAGACGGATATAGCAGCCTGTTCACCTGTGAAGAGGAGGAGCGTTTGTGGAACGCGGAAGGCTGGGCTGAGAGACTGTGTCGGCAGGGAGCCTCACAATGACAAAGACTTTTATCTTCACCCACTTTGGCCTAAATATCTGCCATACTTTTAAATATTTTGTTACCTTGAAAAGCTTTGTCTTTATAATAGGGAAATGAGTTTGGCTGTAATGCTCAAACAGCTTGCAAAATAGAAAAAACCCAGTATCTGAATTAATAAGACAATTTATTAGAAAGACAAAAGGTGATGTCATTAAAGGTGGATAGGTGTCATTATACAGGTGCATCTCAATAAATTAGAATGTCATGGAAAAGTTCATTTATTTCAGTAATTCAACTCAAATTGTGAAACTCGTGTATTAAATAAATTCAATGCACACAGACTGAAGTAGTTAAGTCTTTGGTTCTTTTAATTTTGATGATTTTGGCTCACATTTAACAAAAACCCACCAATCAAAATAAAACTGAAACCATAAAATACATTTTTTTTTTAGATGCAAATAACCCCCCCCCCCCACACACACAAAACTTATACTTTAACTAGTTACACATCTATTTCTACACAAACATTTTTAAACACAATTTTATTTAGTTTAACTTGAAATAAATAATAAGTTATAAATACAATTTTAATTGCTGTGTTATAAATAAAAGTTATAAATAAAATAACAATAAAATAACAATATAATAAGTTATAAATAAAAGTTATAAATACAATTTTAACTATAAAATGACATATGAAAAATGATATAGACATACAAACAATTTGCGCTAAATCTAACAAAAATTATAATAAAACAGAAAAATAAAAAGTAATGGTTCTAACTATTAATAACAATAATATGACGTAATAATACAACTACTACAATAGTATTTAACAACACAAAAATAATTATTACTAAAATAAAAGGCCAATTTAGTGTACTTCAATAGAATTGCAAGGCATTGTTAACACATTTAAGTATACTTAAAAAAACAGTACATTGTAAATCATGTTTTGATAATTTTTGTCATGCTTTAAATACCCTTATTTTGATTTTTAAAAGTATCTGAAACTGTACTTTTTCCAAGTGCGGTATCATGTCATTTGCTTATTTGGTTCATATCAAGCTGAAAAATTGAAAAGAAGTCGTGTCGAATATCTAATATAATGCTAAGTCAGATTTCATATAGTTTCATATACTGTTCCTGTGGCTCAGTGGTAGAGCATTGTGTCATCAGCGCAAAATGTTGTGGGTTCAATTCCCAGGGAACAAACATACTGGAAAAAATGTATTCCCTGAATTCATTGTAAGTCACTTTGGATAAAAGCAGCTGATAAATGTAAATTAAACAGTATTTTAAAAACACTCACGTATTGCGGTTAATGTTAAAACTAAGCACTATAAGTTATAAGCATTACTAAATTGTGATTCTTTCAAGCAATCCCTTCGGACAGAATGAAGTGACATTTGCTGACCACACAGTGCCAGTTAAACACGTTTCCACTTTCCTCTCATTTTCAAACCTAATCTCTCCTCAAGAGCGCATAGGTAATTGATTTCATTTGTGCAACACAAGCTAATATTCCGTCACTGCTAGCCCTGACCTTTGGAGTGTGAAGCACTTAGCTGCACTAATTCCAGCGCCATTAGAGAGGCATTCTCTTCTGAAACCGCCTTCTGCCACAAGGCAATAATGGGTTATCTGCTTAGCCTGTTAAATGATGTGTAAAATGAAATGGCACATGATTTGTTTTTCATACTTAAAGCTATTTCTTAAGCAGAAGACAGCCATGTTTGCTAAATTAATCAACATTAACTTGGTTCTACAGTCATTGCTTCATTGATTCAGTTTCATCAAAATAAGTTTAGATTAAATATATGGATTTCAAAATGTAGATGATAACAGGGCTTTTATTTATTCATTTATTTAATTAAACTCTATTTAAACTTATCTATTTAAAATATATTTTTTAATCTATCCATAAAATTCATACAAATTTTTTTTCAAATTACTGTGAAACTGTTGTTTGATTTCATACTTGTTCAATGAAATCTATGTAATCTATAATATATATATATATATATATTTATATAAGCATAATAATAAAGTTATTTATATATTTTTTATTGAAGACTATAAAGTCAGAAATGTGAGGGTGAAACTGTCATGATATAATAAAAGAAAGAGAAAGTTACAATAAAAGAATGAGAGAGAGAGAGAGAGAGAGAAAATATTTAGTTATTTTTCAATTATTTCTTAGACAATAATTATATTATTTTAACAAAGCTGCTTTACTGTGTATTTAAAAAAAACATATCCACCAAATCAATGCCATGCATGTAGTGTGACTTCTGAAAAACAGAATGATAATTATGAATAATTCATACTATTTATATTTATAAATATATAAAAATGTAAAAGTATACCTTGAAAATATTTTTTTTATAATTTTGTTTTTGAAAATAATGATGAAGATATGCACATTTAAATGTACTGATGGAAGAAAAAATGCATGTGGTTAAAGTCATTAAATTTAAACATTTCTGGAAAATGTATATTCAAAAAATTGTCATTGCATAAAAGTCATTGCATAACTCAAAGATGTTATGTTCCCATAATGATAGTATAGCTTTGTACAATTTAATGCATATTTTTGACAGACTGATTACAGTGTAGTGCATTCTCTCAGGCTACTCCCAGCTTAAACTAATTGTAGGCTTTTTCCTCTAAAAATGTGTTTATTCTCTCTGGTCCCAAGGGAAACGTTAGGCTGTCTCCATATATTGTAATATTTGCAGTTTTTTCTTTATTTTTTATTAGTGAGGGGTCAATAGTTTCTCTACACAGATATCACATCAATATCCTGTCTATCCAATTTTTTATTAGTTTTTGATGTCAAACCTAAAACCTTAACCATCGTTACAGCAATCAATAGCGTAAATGACAAGGGCACAATACCAAGAGCAGAGTACAAAGATTTAAAAGCCATCATTTGTCCAGGCCATTCTCCACTGAGCCACGCATTTGTTTAACACGTATGTCACGCTACAGGATGAGGTGTTCAGTTCCACAAGAGCGATGACGTTTTGATAGCCACATTCTCTCACATGAGACGCTCTGACTTGCTTCAAAGATAAAACACGCAGCAATAATATCCTCAAATAATACTCATTGATGCTAAGAGAAGGCACAGTCTGCTTTATTGGATACCACATTTAATATAGAAAGTGGCTTAGTGTTTAAACATCGGAGCTGGTAAACAAAAACATGTAGGATTGAACTCCAGAATGGGAAATTCATGAGCTACCACCCGTGTGATTTTGATGACTTAAAGGGACCCAGAAAAGAAAAACGTGTCATCGTTTAAGGCTGTTTTGTCCAGATGTTTGCCATGATTTACAGTCTGGATGAGTCAATGTTGCCGAAAGTCTGAGTCAGATTTCTTTTTTTTAGCTTCAGACTATGTTTTTGGAGTTGGAGTTGATCAAACATGCTTGATATTTCGAGCCAATTTTAGAACACATACTGCTTTCATTTGTCATGCATCTCCAAGCTTGAGCCATGTTTTTGTGCAAGTTTGTTGTGTTGTTTTTGTGGCCCCTTTTTGACTTAATATGTTGTTTTGTGTTCTAAAAAAGAAAGAAAGTCACACAGGTTTGGAATGACATGACAGTGAGTAAATTATGACCGGATTTTCATTGTGGGGTGAATTTCCATGTGCAATCTTGCAATACTGTACGTGTACGCTGCTTTGGAAAGAACCGTCGACTAAATTACTATACTGTATAAATGTGTCTTTCTGTCACCAGTTCATCATACACTATGTTTCATTTCCATTTTCATATTTTGTTATTAAACTGGTAATTCACCACTGACAAGATGGGCCATTTTGAAAAGTTGGCTGTCTGTGCAGTATAATTTTTTTTTTTAATTAATTAATTTGTCTTATTATCAAAATATTTTTCCCTCCCAGAAAGGTAGGTAAACTTATAATGCACTAGGCATTTTTCGGCAGTTTGTGGATTTTGGACTAAACATGTTTTTTGAAAAAAAAAAAAATACATAAAACTAATAATCTTGACCAAATATTTGATATATAATGTAGGAAATTCATCCACCTTGTTACATTACTTTTTACACAATGTGTAACAGGATAGACCTTAACAGGGTAGACATTTAAAGCTAGTTACACCCATTACTAGCTAGGAGAGAATAACATGCTAGCAGAAGATTAATATGTAGGAAGACTTTTTATAGCTATATAAAACCTGTAAAAAAAACACACAATATATTCATTATCAGTATAACAGGGTGGATATGTTATCCTATTTTTATGCTATTAGTTAATGAGAAAAAGAGCTAAAGGTTTATGACTAATGCTTACTTTGTTCTTGGAGTTGCTTGGAGTCACTTCTAGCAAGTCATGTGGTCTAGGGTATTCACTTAAGTTAAATGGTAGATTGTAGAATGTTATCATTTATTTATTTATCTTAAGTATCACTCTGTAAACGGGGAACATATTTACATGGAAAACAATGTGGCATAAAAGCTGGTCATCATTTTAAGTAAAGCATTCAGTATTGTTTCATTGGGACGTAGAATTCACCCGAGTGTAGAAATGACCCAGATTCAAAAATGCAGAAGTAACATTTTTAGTTTTCACAGAAGTTCTGGAGCTGTCAAAAAATATGGATGATGTGTTTCTGCAATATTTGAGAGCGGGTAATAGAGAAAAAGTGCACATTGTTCATTTATAATTACTATTGACATTATAACAATACAAAGCTTGTTGAAAATCTGACAAAAAAGAGAAACATTCTTTCATCATTTAATGACCCTCTGCTTGTTCCAAATCTGTATTCTTTCTGCTGTTGAACACAAAAAGAAGATATTTTGAAGAATGCTGGTAACCAAACAGTTGCTAAAGCCATTGACTTCCATAATATTTTCAAGTCAATGGTTACTATCAACTGCTTCAAATCTTTCAAAATATCTACTTTGGTGTTCAAAAGAAGAAGGAAACTCAACTTGAGGATGAGTAAATGATGACATGATTTTCATTTTCTGGTGAACTATCCCTTTAAGTCTGACACAGGCCTCCAGAGATGAAACAGTAGATAGTGTATTAATGATGGTGTGAGACTCAAGTGGTGACTGACAGCAGTAATTACAGTGAGGCCTGTTTAATGTGCCGTATATACTGGAGGTTTGTGTTGAGCGCTGGTCCAGACGGGGTGGAGCTTCCTCTTCGTCATAAGCTGTCATCTCAGGTTAAAGTGAGAAGTGATGATAGACTGAGATAGAGAGCTAATAAAAGCCCAGACAGAGATAATGTCAAGTTTGCTAGCTAACACCATGAGGGGATCTTAACAAAGGAGGGGAACCACATACGCGTCTGACTAAGGGAGTGTCTGTCTCACATTTTTAACAATGTGCCTGTAAGCAGACATGGGCACATATACATCAAAATGTATTTAAAATAAAAATACAAAATACTGTGTGGAGAAATGTATTTAAATACAAATACAAAATACTATGTGGGGAAAATGTATTTAATGACAAATACAGTATTTTGTATTTTGAAAATACACAAAATACATTTGAAATTGGCTATCCAGTGAAGTAACACTATTGAGGCCTGTTTCCATTAAGAACGACAATTATAAAGGTAACTATATTAGTGCATTCTAAGTATACTATGCAGTTGTGTCATCTCTCACTAAATGCTCAAGCTCTTTAAAGCAGAAATTATTCCGATTGGCTGTCAATATTTTTATCATTCATCATTTTTTGTGCTGTTATGGTTATAGTTGTGGTGTACCCAGACTAGGGGATCTGATCCATGCTTGAGCACGATCGACCCCCAAAGTCCAGTTAATTTCACAAGTGTGACTGCTCTGTGCCGTGTCCAATACGGTTTGTTTAACCATGCCCTGTCCTGCTTGAAGAGGTGGCTCGCTCGTGTGTGGTACACATGTAGTGTGTTCTCTAACCAAGCCAGAGCATAGAACAGTTAATTTACTATTGTTGTATGCGCTGTTGTTATCATTATGACAGCAGAAATCTTTATAACTACTTGGATATCACACTTTTAAATTAATTGAATTCGAGTACCTTTAGATTTACAATGGGTCTGGTTTTCATCTTATTGATAAACAGGTTTTATAGTTTGTGAGTAAAGCTGCAAATTCCTCCATTATAATCAGATGTCTCTGTAATAATCCTGTGATATCTGTCTATTAGCGAAAGGACAATCGCGCTCTGGCTTTCTTACAAGGCAGTTGTGCCTAGAACAATTAAAAAACTTTTTTTTTCTTTATTATTATAGTTCCCCTTCATGGGAACTTCGAACTGCGTCCCCTAGGGGTCACTATGGGGAACGCCGTCAGCGTGACTCGTGTCTGAAGCATACATACAAAAACACAACTTGTTGGCCGGCGACAGCCTATGACGTCACTACCGGCGCGACCACAGTACAAAGGGCGCCGAGAGAATACATCATCCACATCTTTCGTCTTCACTGACTGCTTTGTTTGAAAAGTGCATTCTGTTAAGAGTGCAGTTTTCTATCTATTATCATGGCGAACACTAGTAAGACGTTTAAGAAGTGTATGGATCCGTGTCCTCGCTATTTGACACTCGATGACACACACAATTTTTGCATTTTTTGTTTGGGTGAGGAGCACGCACGTGATGTCCTCGAGGGGGAAATCTGCGTGCACTGTGAGTTTTTTCTATGAAAAAGCTCCGCTCTCATCTGTCCCTCTTTCCGAGGAAAGAGTGGCAGCCGTATACTTCCCGCGATTCGGGACCCACCGCTGCCGAGGCACGGAGGAGAATGAAATCGTGGCGTTCGCAGTTGGATCTGGCTGATGAGTTAGAGAGGGAGCTTTCCTTTGACATGCATCGGCCGAGAACGAGGGCAAGTGCTCTGCTGGGTTATGCCCAGGAAGAGCAGGAGATATTTGAGGGTGAGGAAGTTGAGACTGAACCCTCTCAATCCTCCTGCCCTGCGTATGACGAGTTATTGGAAGTTATGGAGCGTCAAAACATTTTCTGGCCATAAACCTCCAGCTCGAGTGAGCCTTCCTTTTCTTCCTGATCTCCATGCGTAGGTTGAGAAGGAGTGAAAAAAAGGAGAGCCATTTTTTCTCACATTCATAGGTTCAGCATACTAGTTATGCTGACATTGAAGGTATGCGTGAAAATGGCTATGAGGGAATGCCCCCTGTGGAAGAGATGATAGCCAGCTATCTCTCTGTGGGTGAGATATCCTCTCTCAATGCTCTCTCCTTGCCATCTAAGCCCCTCAATCTCGCTTAAATGGCAGGGCATGTGCAGCAGCAGGTCAGACCGTCGCTTCGTTGCACACTATGGCGGTGCTTCAGGCGTATCAGGCTGATCTGCTGAAAGACCTGGATATGGGTTTCCAATAAATTCCAGGTCTGAGCCCGAACAATGCAGGGGTCCTAGCCCATCTCAATCTGGGGATCAGAGATGGGCTCAGAAGGCTAGTGTCGCGACTCGTGCCCCTCCCCCACCTGCGGGTAGGGCTAGAGGGAGGCGCGGGTCAGAGAGAGGCAAAACCTGAGGGAGGTGTTCCAGACGAGGCATCCTAAACAACACTCTCGTCCGGATCAGAGTAAGAGCATCTACTCCTTTCCCTTAGGGGGCATCTGCCCTCATCTTCCTCTCTAATTCCCCTGCAACCACCGTTAACTCCACCTGACCGAGGTTAGGTGGAAACTTCCTGCGCTTAACATTGAAGTCTCTATACTGGACTTATGATGTTTTAGGTTAAGCTCTATGTTTCCTAGAAACTACCTTCCTGATGGTCCGGACCTGACTCTTCGGACTTCGCTCCGGGACTAATCTCATGCGCAGGTTACAATGGATGAGTACGATCCATTTCTAAAGGCTATCGGCTATCGCAGTGATTACTTCTCTCATAGATACTAGATCCAGGCTAGGATGAGAGCCCTGTTCCAACGACCTCTACCCCAGGATCATATGGCCAAGTCGTAGGTCTCTGTGAGAGCCTCCTTGGTCATAAGGGCACAGTGGTATGGCTAGCATTGCTCCCCTCACTATAGAGGGTCACCAATGAGCATGCCGCTCCCCTCTGAGCGTCTGAGTTCCCTCTCATTCTGAGGATTGAGTTCTCCGCTCCCCAGAGCTCTGTGATAGGTGCTCTCCTTGTTGGTTGGGCTAGCATTGCTCCCCTCACCTTAGAGGGTCACCTATGAGCATGCCGCTCCCTTCTGAGCGTCTGAGTTCCCTCTCATTCTGAGGAATGAGTTCTCTGCTTTCCAGAGCTGTCTTTCAGCAGCCTCAGGTTGTTGGGCCTCTTCATGCCTCCCTGTTGGTAGAGCTGGCATTGCTCCCCTCACGTTAGAGGGTCACCTATGAGCATGCCGCTCCCTTCTGAGCGTGTAAGTTCCCTCTCATTCTGAGAAATGAGTTCTCCGCTCTCCAGAGCTCATTGATGGTCGAGCTAGCACTGCTCCCCTCACCATAGAGGGTCACCTATGAGCATGCCGCTCCCTTCTGAGCATCTGAGTTCCCTCTCATTCTGAGGAATTATTTATCCGCTCTCCAGTCTCCGCTCCCCAGATCTCTGTGAAAGGCCTCTCATTGAGGAATGAGTTCTCTCCTTGTTGGTTGAGCTAGCACCTTGAGGAATGAGTTCTCTCCCAGATCACCTCCTTGTTGGTTGATAGAGCTCCCCTCACCATAGAGGGTCACCTATGAGCATGCCACTCCCTTCTGAGCGTGTGAGTTCCCTCTCATTCTGAGGAATTAGTTATCCGCTCTCCAGAGCTCATTGATGGTCGAGCTAGCACTGCTCCCCTCACCATAGAGGGTCAACCTATGAGCGCTCTCTTCTGAGCTCTGAGTTGCCTCTCATTCTGAGGAATGAGTTCTCCGCTCTCCAGAGCTCCTTGTGGTGGTGGCAAGCTAGCAGCTCCCCTCACCATAGGGGTCACCTATGAGCATGCCGCTCCCTTCTGAGTCTGTCTGAGGAATTCCTGCTCCAGAGCTCAGCAGCCTTTGTTGGGCTCTTCATGCCTCCCTGTTGGTAGGCTGGCATTGCTCCCCTCATGAGGGTCACCTATGTGCCGCTCCCGTGTAAGTTCCCTGAGAAATGAGTTCTCCCTCCCCTCACCATAGAGGGTCCTCCCCCACCTACTCATTCTGAGGGAGTCTCCGCTCCCAGATTCTGTGAAAGGTTGCTCTCCTTGTTGGTTGAAGAGCTCCCCTCACGCTGAGCGTGTGATTTCCCTCTCATTCTGAGGAATTAGTTATCAGAGCTCATTGATGGTCTCTCTCTTCTGTCTGAGTTGCCTCTCTCTGACTCCGCTTCCAGCACTGCTCCCTCAGAGGGTCATGCCGCTCCCTTCTGAGTGTCTGATTGCTCCCCTCACCATTGGGGCGTCTGAGTTCCCTCTCATTCTGGGAATGAGTTCTCTGCTCTCCAGAGCTTAGCATTGCCCCCACACCTTAGAGGGTCACCTATGAGCATACCGCTTGAGTCTAGTAGTTCTCGCTCTCGTTCCTCACTCTACCTTTTTGTCCCAATATTTTGGGTTTGAACAGTGTGTCGCTACCAAAGGGTCTGTTGAGACAGTTTGCCTCAGCGAGCTCGTGCAGAGCAAGCGGTAGCCCCTGGGTGACCGACAAGGACCTAGTTACTACCACTAGGCGCTTGGCCATATCCCCTTAAAGGATTCTTTTTCTGATTCCTAGCCTTTTAGCTCTACCCTGGGTCCGGTTGTCCCGGCACCTAACAGGTAAAGTTATAGGGTATGCAGCTCGGGTCTTTGGCCGAAGGGGATAAGGTCACTGACAGCCATCAACCGTCCCAGGGACAACTCCCTTAGCCTGGTAGAGTTGGCTTAGTACTCGCCTTTTGTATGAAATTGGCTTGCGCTCCCCTCAGCATGGTGGCGTGGGTATATCGTTCCCCATAGCAACCCCTAGGGGACGCAGTGTCTCGTTTCCCACTCGGGGAACCATGGTTACATACGTAACCTGAGACTTGGGGTACACATACACAGAAAGCTGCTTTTTACTAATTTATCCATGTTTCTTTATCGCTAAATGTTAATAGCTCTTGCTCACTAAAAGCTCCACAGATATATTTGCACATCACGACGATATACAAACACTATAGAAAAAGTTAAATTGATTTACACTTTATATCATCGCCTACATTTATATTGTCATATCACCATAGCAAGCAGTAATGATTAAAGTTTAAAAAACACATTTGACTAGTTGATAAAACCAAAATCGGACCAAAAAACAAACAAACAAAAAAACCTAACAAGACTGACTAGTGCTAATGCTAAAGTAGCATTAGCACTAAAAACCCTTGCAAGGTTTTTTTTTTTTTTACCTGCTGAGACAGGTATGCTTTTTTTCCCACAAAAGCAAGATCACCTTGTTTTAATGTTAAAGTCATGCACATAGTAGTGAAATAACCATTTCAAGCATTTTGTATGGTTTATACACAGCAAAACAGTATTGTTTGTATGCATTTAACTGAAATTCCAGAATCATCAACAAGCTAACTTTAAAGATAGCACTGTGAATTATGATATAGTTGTAAACAAATGCGATGCTACATTTGATTCAAAATGATATATCTTAAATATCTACGATTTTGACATTAATAAGGTTTTCCCAGATAACCAGGCATCCTCCATGATTCCTATTTTTTCCAACAGCAAAGTACTTGAATGTGACATCATGCTTGTAATCAGGACTTCTGAAATTTGAAATAGGACATTTTGATAGCACACGTAGGCAGTATTATTCCTTGTTTCCTTACAGTTATCCAGACAATTTCCATTACCCAATTCTAGATCATACAGCTGCAGCTCACATGCATGAAAGTCAAGTCTGAACTAGTTGATAGAGAAAACCAGAAGTCTAATAAAGAGGTTGATTGGCAAAAAGTATTTTATGTATTTTGAAAATAAAAAACAAATACTAAGATTAAATGAATTTAAATACAAAATACATTTTGGATTTTTTTAAAGGTATTTCAACACAAAATACAAAATAGTATTTTGGATTTCAAATACTTATTTTAAATATATGTATTTGAAATACTGCCCATCCCTGCCTGTAATAAACACTCTAATTTATGTGAAACTGTTGTACAGGAGGAATATTGTTAGAATATATAACACAATCACATTACTAATTTCTCGCAACACCTTTCTTTACAATAGCCTAAGCAGTGCTATAGATGATAATAGTTTTTGACTTTTAATAAAAATATCCTTTGAATAGAGTCAATAGAGTGAATAGTGAATAGAGTTTTTTTAGCACTACTTGTTCTAACTAAATTTGCATCTAACTGAGTCACTGAAAACATTTTTGTTGATGAGAGAGTGCTAAAATTAAATCAAAACATTTTTATAATTAATAATTTGTAAAATATTTTAAATATTTTAATATAAATTTTAAATAAAATTTCCTTTCACGACCGATTCCTGTAATAAGATGACTTCCTACTGCCATATTTGAGCGACCCCAGAGACCACAAACCACCCCAGAGGAGGGAAGAAAGACCCGCAGCAGCCACCGCGGCCCCTAGGCGGGAGCCCGACGCAAGGAGGAAGGTGTGGCCAGGTCCAGGGAAAAGGTGCCAGGGACAGTGAAGGAGCCCTCGTCGGGACACCGGCCTGCCAGCAGCCTCCAAGCCATCTTCTTGAGGGTGTCGTGAGGAGGGAGGAGTGCACCGGAAGCCCAGCTCCCAAGCGATTCAGAATTCCGTGCGATGCTCTCGAGTGCGACATTCATAATGCTTGTGTTCTTGCATGTCGTTCAATAAAAACGCATACATCCTCACAAAAGAGCTCTTTCCTCCTCACTCAGTCAGTGCGATGCAGCTCGCCCTGCCTCAGAGCAATGCAGAGCCACCACCCACACAAAGTATAGTAGCGCATCACTCGCCGGCTCATCCGTCGACCAAGCTATTAAAGCCGCTATGTCAGTCCCTGAACGCATGATAAGTTATTCCGGGGATCTCGCGCTGGCTACTCGGAGTGATAAAGCGCGGGTACACCATTCAATTCAGACGCAGACCATCCCGTTTCAATGGCGTGGTGCAGTCTCTAACATTGCCTTGAAACGCGCTGGTTCTGAGACAAGAGGTATGCAATCTGCTAGAAAAAGGAGCGATAGAGAAAGTCCCTCCGAGCGGGCAGCAGTGCGGGTTTTACAGTCGCTCTTTCGTGATACCCAAAAGAGATGGGGTGCTCCACCAGATCCTAGATCAGACACATCAACAGAGCGATTTGCAAGCTTCCGTTCAGGATGTTAACACTGAAACAGATCCTGGCACAAGTTTGCCCCGGGGACTGGTTTGCGTCCGTGTATTTAAAGGACGGGGAGTTCCCCTGGGCTTGGTAACGTTGTGCATTGTAGGCACGACGGACGCATCGACTCGCGGCTGGGGAGCAGTGTGCGAGGGCATGCCGGCTTCGAGGCTGTGGTCAGAACCTCAGAGTCGGTGGCATATAAACCGCTTGGAGCTGGAAGCAGTCTTCTTGGCTCTAAATGATTTTTGGCCGCAGCTTAAACAGCAGCATGTACTGATTCGCACCGATAACACGTCTGTGGTCTCATACATAAATCGCCAAGGCGGCGTACACTCCAGAGCTCTGTGCAAACAGGCAACGAATCTCCTGCTATAGGCGGATTGCCACTTCAACTCCATCAGAGCAGCACACATCCCCGGTCTCCTGAACCACGGGCGGACATGCCTTCAAGGAAGGGGATTCCTCAAGGAGAGTGGAGGTTGCACCAAGAGTCGGGTTCGGATGATTTGGAACTGCTTCAGGAGAGCGGAGGTGGATCTGTTCGCCACGAGCGAGAATGCGCACTGCCCGCTGTTCGTCTCACTCCCCGCTGGAAGGGGACGCGCTTACATCTCGCTGGCCAGCAGCCAGGCTGTATGCGTTTCCTCTAATCAAGATACTGTCACTGGTGTTATGCAAGATCATGGAGGAGCGGGCTTCAGTAATACTCATCGCCCCGAACTGGCCGAACCAGCCTTGGTTCCCAGATCTGACAGAACTGCTGGTGGCACCGCCCTGGCCGATCCCCATCTGGAGGGATCTACTATCCCAGGTGGATGGCTCGGTGTGGCAACCGAACCCGGAGTTGTGGAGCCTTCATGTGTGGCTGCTTCAGGAATATCAGAGAGGCTGAGCACCCTGCATTCTCATGTGCTCGACACGCACTCGGAGGCACGAGCACTCTCTACAAGACGTTTGTATGCCTTAAAATGGGGAGTGTTTGTGAAATGGTGCGGTCAGGCTCATAACGACCCGTCTACTTGCACCGTGTCAGATGTTCTGAGTTTTCTACAGTACAGGCTGGATAGTGGATCTCTACCATCAACTCTGAAGGTCTATTTGGCAGCTATTGCCTTGTTTCATTCCCCACAGGGCGGGCAATCGATCGGTAGGCACGTGCTGGGGATGAGTTTTCTTAAGGGAGCGAGAAGATTGCATCCCCCACGTCCGCCTTCAGTCCCGCCCTGGGACCTAGAGGTGGTGTTAAGAGCTCTTTCACAGCCACCGTTCGAGCCTTTAACATCCGTTGATTTGAAGGAGTTATCTCTCAAAACTGCACTCCTTCTTGCCCTCACTTCGGCTAAGCGCATAGGGGATTTACATGCGTTTTCTGTGGACAGCAGCTGTATTCGCTTCGGACCCGGTGACTGTAGCGTCACTCTCCGGCCGAGACCGGGCTACGTGCCTAAATCACTATCTAGCCCCTTCAGAACGCAGACCGTTTCACTGTCTGCCCTGTCTTCCGAGTCAACAGCCTTGCGTGATCCGGACGCTCATACTTCGGTGTGCCCCGTCAGGGTTTGCGGACTTACACCGACCGTTCGGCCAGTTTTCGGCAATCTGACCAGCTTTTCGTGTGCTATGGTGGTTGTGCGAAGGGCCGGGCCGTATCAAAACAGAGACTTTCTCACTGGATTGTGGAAGCTATCAAGGCTGCTTATATGAGCCAAGGTTTGGAATGCCCTTTGCACATTAGGGGCCACTCAACAAGGGCTATCGCCTCCTCCTTGCCATGGTCAAGAGGTATGTCTGAAAGGATCATATTCTTTTAGAATTAAAGACTATAAAAAAAAATAAAAAATAGAATTTAACCCACTGAGGTCAACGGATGTGTGCTACATATTTCTGTAAAGTTTACATTTATTTATTTTTATTTATTTTTGCTTTAGGGATAATAGTATATTCCCTCGTTACGTATTATAAACTTCACAGCGGCTCTGACAATAGTTTAATGATTTCTGCTGAGAGAGATGGTATTAAACCTTGGTATTAAATGGTTCCATGGCCACACTGCACCGTCTGACTCTCAATCACTCAAAGGCCAGATGAGAGCTCCATTGTGGGTCAGAGCTAGTGGGCACTAGAAAATGATTTTTTTTTTAGGATGAGTCCTTATTGATGAGCCTTGAACCATAGCTGATAGAAATCATGTTTTTAATGCAACCAATGCATGGCTACACCTGTCGAAAATTGAAGTCTCTCTCTTATGTTCTCCATCATATACACACACAATATTGCCACAGATGTCCCCTGACATTCCTATTGCTGCAGATATGAGTTCTGGCACAAAGATTTTCAACAAAAGGCTTGGTCGTGCTCTCAGATGCGTCATAAAAGCACATCAAGACCTGTAAGGGAATGCAAACAAATCAAGGTCAGATTGGTTCTCCTAGTTGAGTTGTACCTGTGCAAAGGAAGGTTTTAGAGCTTAAGCATGAAACTTAATTGTAAAAAAATGTGCAATTGTAGTGTACTTCAAATCTTAAAAGTATATTTAAGCATCTTTACAATGTTGCTAATTGGGGTCTCTGAAGCATTACTTCATCTGCCATTTCCTGCTTCCAGCAAACTCACTTCCTCTCTGTCCCTTTCATTCTGTGTAAGAAGACACTCTCTCCAAACGGTGTTCCAGACTTGTGCACAACTGGGACTTAAAGACAATTCTACTCACCAAAAGCTATTTTTGGGGTAAAATATAACCCAGACATTTTCTGACAGTTCTTTTAAAGCCTTACGTTAGATTTAAATTAGTATTGTCAAAGACTATTAGAATACCTAAGACATGTCACTCGTATAGTTTTGAATGGGGAAAAATGCAACGCTTAATATGGCTGCTCAATCGCAGGAAGCTCCGCCTTCTGAATGAAAGAGCCAATCGCTAATCGGTAAAGTCAGCGCGTCACTGCAGCTGCCGTTAGAAGGCCCGATTGCTATAGAAACAGTCACCACTCTGAGACGGGCGTTCAGGACTGTGCATGCCCACTGGCTGGTCTTGCCTGAAAAATAAGCTTTTTATAACGCTATTTGAGCAAAAGAAACAACATTTATGACACAGTTGTTGTCCGATTTCATTGGTGATTTCAAATAGGAAATTTAATCGTAAGCTTAGTGAACAGTTGGAGAATTTGATGTTTCCCCATACAACGTGATAGGAGCTACACTTGGATGCCCGGGAGGCGTTTCAAAGATGGCCGCCCAGTTACATGACTTGTCTTAAAGAGAATTTGTTTTATAAGATTGAAAGCAGGTTTACTTTTGTATGTATGTATGTATGTGTGTATATAAATATGCTATTCTAATGAGTAAGTTATGCATTGATTTTCTATGTAATAATGTAATGCTTCATACAGACATGACACATAATCATAAATTTCTCCAGCATGCTAAACAGACATTATACCTCTTTCTTCAGTCAAAGATTTGTCCACTCACACTTTCATCAAATGGAAAACAAACGTAGGCTAATATAATGTGCATGTTGTCTCCAAAAATCAGTTTTGTGAGTCAGACGGCCTTAGAACCTTTCATGAATGATGCATGATCTGACTCAAAGTGCTGGCCTCCATATGAAAGACTGAATATGAATCCAATGGCAAACAACGTTCAAAGCTCTGCTTTGGAAAAACATAAATATGCTGCCTATGTTGTGTAGAGTATGGAATGCATAATACAGAGCGTGACAAATCAGGACAGTATATTTCAATGTGTCTTTCTTATATAGACAACTTAAAGACTTTCTCTGATGCGCCATCCAAACCAGACATAAACTAGAAAACACTTTACATAAGTATACAAATGCAGGCTTGAATAGCTGGCTACATTGCAAGTGCAACTCACTAACAATGTTATAGCTCCCTTGCATTATTGTGTAATAAAATACTTGTTATTTATAAGTTACTTGCAAGGAAATGCATGTAGTCTGTAGTCTACTTTTGAATGACTGTCAATGGAGAAATATGTGTTTTGGCCACACAAGATACATAATAAGTGCTAATGTTAACCAGGCTAACACACTCTTTATCAGTAGAAAACCTCAGTACTTAATGGGGCAACGTAGTTACTTTCAAATGTTGTGCTATTAAACCAAATGTATTATTATTTAGGTAGCTGTGTAAACATGACAGATTATTTAACTTTAACTACCCCTGATTGTCAGGGTTGGGGTGAAGGGATGAGGCGAGGACTCAGTTGTACAGGAAAATGACCCTTTTATTCATAAAATAAAACAGAAACAACAACAAAAACTACCCCGTGGGGGAAAAACAGGAACAAAGCAAAAGGCTTGGCAAGGCTGGACAGGAAAGGACAGGATAGGACAGGGGCAGCAGGCAGGGCAGGGCAGGGCAGGGCAGGGCAGGGCAGGATACAAGCAGGGTTGCATCGACGACGAACTAACACAGGACTGCAAACACAAGGAGATTATTAAAGGGAGCAAATGAGGAGGGTAACGAGGTAAGACAGGCGGGGCAAATTAACCAATAATCAGGTAACAAGATGGGTGGGGTCAATACAATTGACCTGAGAGCACATGGCACACAGAAAACTAAGACAAAGCCATGTGCTCACACAAAACAAAAAACACAAGCACATGGCCAGCAAAACAAAATCACCAGCCATGTGCAAAACAGAACACGAACACGCAATAAGCTGTGTGTTCACACAAGGCATGACAACATGAAAGCACACAGTCAATGAAATACACAAGCTGCGTGCCACCCAGCACAAGACATAACATGAATGCGCTGATAAAAACAAGAACTGCGTGCAACACCACAAAACACACGTTGACAGAAGAGCGAGTGGCCGAGCGAACTCGAGACTGCACGCTCACACAAAGAGACAGAACACTGAGCGCGAGTGTCCGAATCCCGAAACAAAAACTGAAACTCAAGACATGAGTGCCGGGATCTGAACACCACGCTCCAACACGAAACAAGGCATGCAGACGATAGAGCACACGGCTTAAGCACGCTCGAAGCCGCACGTTCACATGAAAACAGGACATGACGGGAGTGTCAGGGCTCTGTCACAAAACCCATGAATGACACCAGACCGAAGTGACAGAAACCTGACACTAACCCCCCTCAAAAGGAACGAGGAAGACCAAAAACAAGACAGGAACATGACAGCACAAGAATATGACAAACATGACTACACAAGACCGACACACAACAGACAAGACAAGAAAAAAAAAAACACAGAGACAAAGAGGGGAGCTAAGCCAGTGCCTGCAGGACAGCCCAGAAAATCATAAAGGGAGCCAGGGAGGGGCGGGAGGATTAAGCCAGGAAAGCTCAGGCAGTTCAGGAGTCTCGGCAGGGGGTCAGGGCGGGGCCGGAGGGACAGACCAAGGAGGCTCCGGCCGAATAGGAACTCAGGCGAGCGGCCAGGGCGGGGCCAGAGGGACAGACCAGGCGGGCACTAGCACATCAGGAGTCTCGGCAGGAGGCCAGGGCGGAGCCAGCAACAGCAGGACAGGAAGCAAGGTTGGAGCCGGCAGGGCAAGGAGCTTGAGCTCGGGCAGGGGGCAAGGAGCTTGGGCGGAGCCGGCATGGCAAGAAGCTTGGGCGGCGTCAGCAAGGCAGGAAGCAAGGATGGCTCTGGGACGGCCTCCGGGCTGGCAGCGAGCTCCTGGATGGCCTCCAAGCCTTGTGAGACGGAGGAAGCCTTCCTCTTCCTCCTCCTCCTTTGAGAGCGAGGCAGTGGCATAACAGCCTCTGGAAGAGCTGTAGCAGCATAGTCGGCCACCTCTGGGGGAGCTGCCGTGGCGTAGTCGGCCGCATCTGGGGGTGCTGCAGCGTCTTGGGCGACCTCTGAGAGAGCTGCAGCATCTTGGGGCACCATTGGGGGTGCTGCAGCTTCATTAGCCATCTGTGGGGGCACTGTAGCCACTTTGGCTGCCTCTGGGAGCGCAGCTGCAGTATCGCCGGCCACCTCTCGGGGCGCCTCTCAGGCCCATTCTTCCTGGGGCTGGGGCTACCACTGACTTCAGGTGGAAAGGGGGGACAGTGAGTGGAGTGCGACTTCGCTTGGGGTGGGGGTTTAGGCTCCCCACAATGGTAGACATGGTAAACGAAGTCCCAGAAGCCAAGATTCCTTAGCTTCTCCATCTCCCACAGGCTGAGAGGCTGATTGAGGCAGATGTTGAAAACATCCTTAATATCAGCATCACTGTATTCCAGGTGGTCCCCTTCAATGAGGAAGTCGCATGCAAACTCCCTCACATCAGTCCCCTGCTGACGGAAGTAGCGAGAGTTTACATGCTGGGCCCTTAGCTGGCAGGTGGACAATACAGTGGTGGGAGACGGAAAAAGGAAGATGCCCATCTCTGCTGAGTCCTCTGTTGGAAAGTTTGTACTGTCAGGGGTATGGGGATGAAGGGATGAGGCGTGGACTCGCTGATGCAGGAGAATGTTTTTTATTGGAAAAATAAACAAAACAAACAAACTAAAACTACCCCGTAGGGTAAAAACAGGACTGCTGGCACTGGCCAGCCTTGTCTGTTGTTGCGTGTCAGTCTTGTGTAGTCACATTCTTGTGCTGTCATGTTCCTGTCTTGTTTTTGGTGTTTTGGACCAGGTGGCGTCCCTTTTGAGGGGGGGTGTGGGGGGGTAGTGTCAGGGTTCTGCCACCTCGGTCTGGTGTCATTCATGGGTTTTGTGACAGAGCCCTGACACTTCCGTCATGTCCTGTTTTCACGTGAGCATGCGGCTTTGAGCGTGCTCGAGCCGTGCGCTCTCTCATCTGCGTGCCTTGTTTCGTGTTGGAGCATGGTGTTCGGATACCGGCACTCATGTCTTGAGTTTCGGTTTCGTGACAGGGTTCAGACACTCACGCTTCATGTTCTGTCTCGTTTTCTTCTGTCCATATGTGTTGTGTTTTGTGTTGTTGCACTTGCACGCAGTTCGTGTTTTATCGGCTGCGTGCATTCATGTCTTGTGCTGTGTGGCATGCAGCTTGTGTTTTTCATTAGCTGCGTGTTCGTGTCCTGTTTTGCACATGGCTGGTGATTTGTTTTGCTGGCCATGTGCTTGTGTTTTTGTTTTGTGTGAGCACATGGCTTTTGTCTTAGTTTTCTGAGTGCCATGTTCTCTCATATCCATTGTCTTGACCCCACCCATCTTATTACCTAATTATTGGTTCATTTGCCTCATCTTTCCTCATTACCCTCCTCATTTGCTCCCTTTATAATCTCCTTGTACATGCAGTCCTGTGCCAGTTCGTCATTGTATCAACCCTGGTTGTGCCTTGCCTTGTCCTGCCAAGCCTTGTTGCCAGCTGTCCTGTTTTTCCATTACGGGGTAGTTTTAGTTTGTTTGTTTTGTTTATTTTTCCAATAAAAACCCATTCTCCTGCATCAGTGAGTCCTCGCTTCATCCCTTTATCCCCACCCCTGACACTGATTGGCAAGATTATCTCAATATAAGTTGCAATAAGTTGAGCATTTGTTTTTATGTACTTGCACTTAGTATGTTTATTTTGGAGTGATAGTTTTCTATGTAATGACTAAATGTGACCCTGGACCACAAAACCAGTCATAAGTAGCACGGGTATATTTGTAGCAATAGCCAACAATACATTGTGTGGGTCAAAATGATATATTTTTCTTTTTGCCAAAATCATTAGTATATCAAGTAAAGATCATGTTCCATGAATATATTTTGTAAATTCCCTATGGTAAATATATCAAAACTTTATTTTTGATTTGATGTGCATTGCTAAGAACTTAATTTGGACAACTTTAAAGGTGATTTTTTTTGCACCCTCAGGTTCCAGATTTTCAAATAGTCATATCTCAGCCAAATATAGTCCTATCCTAACAAACCATACATCAATGGAAAGTGTATTTATAAATATGATATTATAAATCTCAATTTTAAAAAAAACCCTTATGACTGGTTTTGTGGTCCAGGGTCACAAATATAAACACTGATAGATAATTACATATATATTAAAAAAACCTTGTAAACACATGCCTGTGGTGACATTTTGCGACACTTTCAAAGTAAAATATCCAGTGAGTGGCACTAAAAGCATGGTCAGTTTTATCTGAAACAGATAACGTGAATTTGGCAATGTTATTTTTTGTTGGATATTGTATGTAATGGGACGTTTGGAAGTGAGTGAGTTGTGTTAAAAAGGTTAATGATTTATCACGTTGGAAAATAACATACTAGCTACACTAAACCCCACCCTAAATTTAAACAATAGCGTTAACAAAAGCAAATGAGAGAAAAATGGCATGGCATTTTAGCTTGCTTATACAAGTTTATGTGCTCTTTTATTGTGAGACTCGTGTTGCAAGGAAATTACCCGAGTATCTGGCATCACAAGTGCAATGCTGTACCAGGTGAGCTACCTAGCAAGTTTACTATGTCAAAAAAGCCATACATATGGACTTATGTGATGGAAACGTCAAATCATGATAAAAGTGTTTTGAGGTCATAACATAGTATTGTTTTGAAAATAAAATACTTTTATCGTTGTTGGAGTTTTACTGCCACTAGTGTCCATTTTATTCTGAAACTTCAGTGAATTGTATATAGGTATTTTTTTTTTTTTTTTGGCACATTTTTAGAATGAGCCAAAGTTGGATTTTTTTTTAAGTACTTAGGTGACAAATCATGGGGTACTGGTGCTGCTTCAATTCCTCTCCTCTTTCTGTCATCAGACTCTATCTTACACTGGTCTAGTCTTATCCAGAGGGAATGCTGTCTGGCCTAATGTACTGTCCCTCAACAGATTGGACTTCTGCCTCTTTTTGATATTTCTGCTCCAGTGGAGAGTTAAATAAATATCCTGCTGGCCCGCAGCGCTATACTCAGCCCCAGCACTTGTCGTTCCAGGCTGCACTGCCTTTCCAATAGCCTTTTAATTTGGGTCAGAGTGATTTAGAGGCAAAGCTATGCATGACAAATTAAGCACCTCAGAAGCAAATGTCTCCCCAGTTGCCTGAAGTGAGTCTGCTTGGTTACACAATAGACTTCGGCTCCGCAAGGTGCAAGCAGCAATAAAAAGGTTCTCAAACGCAGCGGCTTATGGAGAAACAGCCTGTGTTTTGAGAGAATATAAATGTTTAGCCAATTTTGACAATGTGCAATGGCGGGTGAAAGCCAACCACTGTGTTGTAGACCAGCATAATGGCGGTTTTCTTTCTTGTGAAATCCTCCTACAAGCCTCACTCAAACAATGCCGATTGGGTGCATGTATCTGTGTTCAAATTAGCGTACCTGAGCAATGGAAGATACTTATTTATGTGTGTATAAATATGAGCAGCTATGCACAAGGGGCTATCAACCATAGATGCATCAATTTCCAGTCCCTTGCAAGACATTGTAAGGTCTTCAGGCTCCATCCAGCCCAATGCCCTTGAAGGAGCACAATGTTCTTAATTACAAGTGTCTGTAAACTGATGAATTGTTGAACGAAGAGTTGCTCTTGAGATATTGTAGCATAATTTTGAAGGGTTCTCTATCACAATGATGCTGGTTGAGGTTGAATTCCCCCTTTGAAGCAGTTGCTGGTGGTTTTACTTATATTTCCAGCAGCTATAAAAAAAAGTTAAAAGTTAAAATGTAAAACTTGATTAAATTGAGGAAGCATTTTCCCTAGAATTAAATGTAGCAATTTCTTAAACAAATAAAGCTATATTTCTATACATCCAGCTATATGAAATAAAATGCATGATGCAATAAAAATGTTTGCACATGCCCCACAACATATCTAGAAATGCACATAAAAGCTAAAAAACGTAGATATTTTGGTCTCTTTTTAGGAGTTAAAGCATTAAATGGCAAATTATGAGTCTTTTGTTTATTGAGTTAAGCTCTGGCAAAGTTTAAAGTATGGTTCTCGGCAATCATCTGATCAACACAAATGCCACTAACAATGATTGATACTTATTAGTTATGGCTACAAGCTTTAAGGACTATTAAACACTACACTTAACACACGCTGTTATAACCGGACATTCCTATCCTTATTCACGCAGGCAAATTATGAAAGTATGCATTTTCCAAGAAAATCCGTCCCTATAGCTCAAAAGTATGATCCATTATGATGGTCTTTTC
This sequence comes from Ptychobarbus kaznakovi, assembly GCA_027422405.1. Taxonomy (NCBI): domain Eukaryota; kingdom Metazoa; phylum Chordata; class Actinopteri; order Cypriniformes; family Cyprinidae; genus Ptychobarbus; species Ptychobarbus kaznakovi. The sequence continues at coordinate 22,724,141 of CM049807.1, forward strand.
TTGGTTAATCACAGTAAGACATAAGTTTACAAGAAGGACATGGTGTACTTGATCATCAATGACAGTTTGTTCATTTCAAACAAGAACATTTGACATAGTGTCCTCTGAGTAAATCAGGGCTGTATGTCAGTAATACAGGGGGTTTGGCGATTATTGTATTATCGCAAGCTGTTTTATGGATAAAAGGAAAATATGTGTATAATGTTAAAGGGATAGTTCACCCAAAAATGAAAATTCGGTCATTCTCACAATTCTGTCAGTTGACAGCGGTCATTGACTTCCATGGATTTTTTTTCCACATGGAAGTTAATGGCTACCGTCAGCTGTTTGGTTACTAACATTCTTCAGAATGTCTTCTTTTGTGCTCAACAGAAGAAAGAAACTGGAAGATAAGAAACAACTTGGTTTGGAGAACAACTTTTGGCTCAGGGCCAACTAACCAACTGAAAACTGCAAGTTCATCTTAAATTCAACCCTTAGATTTATGGTGGTTCTCAAAACTACAGGGGGCCAACTTCATTAAGTTAATATATATTAATATTATATATATATATATATATGTATGATGTGTTCAACCCTTAAGTTCAAAAAAACCATTTCAATGACTCGAGTTCATCTAAATTTCAACCCTTAGATTTATGGTGGTTCCATTCCTCGATCCAGCAAAAGCATTATATATATATATATATATATATATATATGTATGATGTGTTCTTAATGTTTGAAAAAAAAATTTGAACAAAAAAACCATAGCAATGACTGGGTGTTTTGACTACATCATTGCACATTGCCACTCGCCCTCCTTATAAATAAAAAAGCCGTCGTGGTGACACTTGCATCTCAAGTCAGCAACCGTCACCTGTGAGGATAACAAATTCGTCCATTCCTAATAAAAGATGCCTTATTTTTAACCTCTGTGTGCTTCGACTGGGACTCCAACTATTAGCTGTTTTTCTCCACCATCCGTGTCACCTTGTATGGATCAGTCACTTATGGGAGGAGAGCAGTCCAAGTGTCTAAGTGTCACACAGACTATCTATCAGCGAGCACTCTGGGTAAACCGAAAGCTGTGTTTGCATCAAATTAGGCGTGCGTGTCTCCTAGGGAGCTGGATGCTTGTCTTTCTTCTTTCCCCCCGCTTTGTGTCTCGCTGTACTGTGGAGATAGACTCGGGAGTGATGGAGGTCTTTCCTCTGTGTTGTGGAGATAAGTCTAATTCAAGTCCTGAATGCATTTAGGACTCCAGTCGCTGATAGAGCTCCTCTGATGAGCCCATTCAAATCTTAAAGGATGCCCTACTCCACCCATCCCAATGTCGGGCAGATTGCCACGCGATAGTTGCATAATCTTGTCGGAGTGGTAATGCCTCGTTTTTGATGTGCAGTATCCCATTATTTCTGGGCGGCTGATAGGAACTTAATTAGAAACATAATGGATCTGCCGCACATCAGACAAGGCTAATTAAGACGGGCCGGCGTGCAGGGATATTTGGGGTTTTTATCAAGACTTTGGGTCAGATGGACCCCTTTTTAAATGCCTGGCCTCACTGGTCTGCGGTGTCCAGGTCAGCCACTCATGAGTTCTGAGAGAGCACAACAGGCAGACACTTCCTTACTTCAACACTTGAAATGTGACATTTGACATGTGAACTGTGTAGTTTCTGTCTATGGTCAAATGTTTTCACCTATACCAGTTACTGCTTAGCCTTAGCGGTGCATTGTGTGCACATCGACATACTATATTTCGCTGATTAACCTTCTGGAGTCTGTGGTGGATGTGTTTTGACATGGCCTGACATTTGTGCTTATTTCAGTTACTTAACTATTTTAATAACTAATGTCTGATTACACTTTACAGTTTTGAATTATGCTTTAGTCTTATCTGCATAAATATAATAGTTGGAGCATTTATATTTATATTTTAACAGTGTTCTTTCCACTGTTAAGAAACTGTTGTTTTCAATGTTCAGGAAAAAAATTAAAGAATATGCAAATGTGCCTTCATCGAGGGTTAACAACTATAATGCAATGCCTCACTGGAGAAACTAACTAGCTATTTGCAACTGTTTCCTGTAACCTTAGTAACTGTCGCACATCCATCAATTGAAACATTTTGGTTCAACAATATAGAGCAGTTGTTAACAATGTCATTCCTCGGGGGTGAAATAATAGTGTTGTTTACATTTATACATAATTTATATATAATTATGTTTGTTAATGATAGTTTTGGGTATGAGTCCACCTAAGTCGTGTCTGAGTCTTCAACCAGTTGAGTCCAATTCAAGCCCATGAATGAGACAATGAATGACAGACTGTGATAGTAAGTAAAACTTTCTCAAGCTTACTGAGGGCAGGTAAACAGTCTAATTATTAATTATAAGCAAAAGCATAAATAAACATATTAATCACAAAATAGTTATTTTTAGTTTTTTTTCAGATTGGTCTATAGTAAAGGTTACTACGGAAACTGCCTACTAGAGACATTTAGTAATATGTAATATGTAAAATACAGTAATATGTACAAATAATTCTTAATTTTATTCATAAAATATAGATGATTCTTATTAAAGTTATAAAAGTGATTCATTCAAGAGCAGTGAGTTATTTTCTCTTTATCTTTGGTTGTTTGATTAATAGTTATGATGCAGTAGGCGGCAGTAGGATTATGCTGCTGTCACTTTAAGACCTGATGCACAGATCAAATATTTTGACACAACTGTATTTCTCCCCACTGTTCAGGTTCACTTAAGACAACATTTACACGAATAGTGTCCAAGACAGGCATTTTGACAGTACTTTTATGCAAGTGTGCAGCAATAGCATGCATTTGCTCGCTGACTGAAAGGCGCTTTCAGCGAGCATGCTTTTAAAAGTAATGCATTGCAATATTGCGGCGTAGTGCGACATAATACTATACAACTCATTATAGTCCGTCATGCTGTCTACACTGGATGTAGCGTGGTGTGACACGACAAATCCCCAACAGTAAACTGATGCCGCGTTCTATTTATGACATATTGACACAAATTTCAAATGATTTTCAATGGTCGCTTTGTAGCTTTGTTCACATCTGTGCAGAAGTTGGTGCAGCTAAAACCAACCTTTCTAAAAAAAAATGTGTTTATTATTATGGTTGAATTAGATAATTGAAGGTCAGCAAGCAGCAAAGGCACTAGTTAACAAAATGGGATTAAATACACAAAGGCTATGTTTGATAGGATATTTAATTTAACAAATGTAATTATTACAGGTTTGCATCATATTCTAAGTTTGCATTTTACTGTTTGTGCAAGTGAGATAAGTAAATGAATGTTCACATTTAGTCTAGAACTACAGTAAGCACTATGTTTACACAGCACAAAATGCCTAAGTGGCGTACTTATTTAAAAAAAAGTAACTCAGATATTTTCTTGTAATTTCAAAGTAATTACTTTACCAGTTACATAACTCACGTTGCTTGTAATGCGTTACCACCAACATCGTTCAACAGTGTTATTTTTTTGATTAAAAAACATGGGGCCAGATTTACTAAACAGAGAAAATTACCACAAGACCGCAATCCCATAAAGGTGCAGATGGGAGTGGAAATTTCTGGGGGTGATTTACTGACAATGAGTGAATTAAAGAACACAGAAGCAGCCAGCGCATTTCCATAATGGCCAATGCAATCTACCAAAAGCAGTGCAAATTAGCAACTATCGCAGTTAAAATGGTTTATGACATACATTTTTGGGCATCAAATAATGGTGAAAATACCCAACACACTGACAAAAGAAAACCTTAGTAAATCACGTTGCATCATTTATTCAAATACTCTCCTCCCATAAATTTTTCATCTGAAAGGGAAACTCCTACAAATGCATATGCAATAAGGTCAGCCGCAAAAGTAACTGGGTCTATGCATTTCCATCACTAATTTGTCACTGTGTGTCTCTAGTAAATCCTGACAGTAGTTTTTTAACACCAAAAGAGGGTTTGCTCAGGCAAGTTGTTAGTATATATGGCCTATATAATGACATTTGTATATGGATAGACAATATATTAAATATATTAATTGTACTGCATGTTATCTTGCTTAATTTGTTCTAGAGTATCATCTATTTAAGTCCACTTTAAGAAACTATGATTTAAACCACAGGTTGACAGCTGTAAATCTAACCACACAACTTTGTGATGATGTTCATGAATGTTCATTTTAACAATGCTTTCAGGGAACATCGAATCATTGAACTGGGTTGGTCATGAAGGAACTTGCCACAAAAGTTGGCTAACGATGCTTTTGGGAAAAACACATCAGCCCAACAAAGTAACACTGGCTCCTCCGATGGTTTGAATTTAGGGCAGAAATATTCAATGTCTTTGTTGTCTCTTTTCAAGTATTGGTGATCATACAAAAATAACCTGATAACTCAAAATTAAAATACATTTTCACTGCCATCATTTACTCACCCTAATCTTGTTGCAAACCAATATTGCTTTATTCCTTCCATGGATCACAAAAGAAGATTTTTAGGTGTGATGCTGATTGTATTCCTTCAAGTTCTTGAAGCAAAAATCACTGATATATGCATAGTATAGAAGCAAATATTAAACACCCAACAGTCCAATGAAAGGAAATGGCAGTAAAACTGTTTGAAACAATAATAATTAAATTGTTATTTTGCAATAATCCAGAAGTTGACTTTATTTTTTCTTGACCGTGGCTCAGCTTGGCTTTTCTTCTCTACCCTCTTTCCTCTAGTTCCTCCAATATTGGGTTTGTGAGAGCTTTCAAGATCTAGTGTGGTTTTGGCTTTTTACAAAAGTCATACTGCAGTGTATTCATAGAATTCATAGAGTTGTTATAGCACTCACAATGCACTTTACAAAATTAGAGTTGTTATATAAATAAATTAGATTTTTCTGCCAGTAATTTCAATAAAAAACTGGATTTTTTGTGGTTATTTTTTTTTTTTTGACAGCCAATTGAATATACTTCAGTGGATATGAGCAACTCAAGGCTGGTGGTGGACTCCAAGACACATTTCTTACTGTATCAGACTGAATAAAATATTGACCAACAAATGTTATCAGCAAACTGTTGTAGCAAATACAATCCTATATATGATCATTGGCTCAGTGGTAGAGCATTGCGTTAGCAGCACAAAAGGTTGTGGGTTTAATTCCCAGGGAACACACATACTGATAAAAAAAAATTATAGCCTGAATGCAGTGTAAATCGCTTTGGATAAAAGAGTTTGCTAAAAACATAAAAGTAAATGTAGGTTGCAATTCATTACAGTGTAATTACACAATATAACAATATAACACAATATAACACAAATATAACACAATATAACACAAATAAGCACAATTTACTGTTATTACTATTATAAATCTTGTTTTTTATACAATACAATTGCTTTTGGATATAATATTTTAAATATTTTATTATTGTTTAGGCATATTTTGATGTGCATGCTTCATATGTAACATTTAAAGGGTTACTCCTCCCAAAAATGAAAATTATGTCATTAATCACTTACCCCCCTGTTGTTTCAAACCCGTAAAACTTAGTTCGTCTTTGGAACACAATTTAAGATATTTTGGATGAAGACCGGGTGGCTTGTGACTGTCCCATTGACTCGCCATTTTGGAGAATATCTGCTGGACTCAATCAGCGTATGTCCTTCTGTGTCAACTGCACTGCACGGATACGTCTTCTCTGTTTATGTACTTTTTGATTTGAACAAAAACAGAGTATGCGGCTGACACAGAACAACATACGCTGCTTGCGTCCAGCGAATATTCTCCAAAAGGGCGCTACTGACACAGAAGGAGACAAATTGAATTAAGTCGTTGTTTTTATTTTCTTTGCGCAGAAAAAGTGTTCTCGTCACTTCATTAAATTCAGATTGAACCACTGATGGCAGATGGACTATTCTGATGATGCTTTTCATACTTTTCTGTGCCTTGACAGTGTTATTAACTCGGCAGTCAATGGGTGTAAGGTCTGTTTTTTGTTCTGTTCCATGTTCTTGTTTTCATGTCTTTTATTTTGAATTTAGTCATGGTTCTCGTTTGTGTCTTGCTTCCCTTGCCCTCATGTCTCTTTGCTATTGGTTCCTCTGTTCAATGTCTCATGTTCTGATTGGTTGTCATGTTCATTGTGTCATGTCCCCATTGGTCTGTTCTTGTCATGTGTCTCTCAGTGTTTGTTATAAGTAGCCATGTCCATGCATTTAGTTCTTGTCGTGTATTAATGTTGTTACCTGCTGTTGGTGAGTCTAGTCTGTTCATGCCATACCAAGTCTGTCTCTTGTCAAGTCTGTGTCAAGTCAAGTCAAGTCTGTCTTTGTTTGGAGTCTGTTTGGATATTTGGATCACCTTGTAAATAAACTGCACTTGGGTTCTCACTACGCTCGCCTTCAGTGGACTCTTTACAATGGGACAGTCACAAACCTCCCGGTTTTGATCCAAACTATCTTAAATTGTGTTCCAAAGACGAACAAAGCTTTTACGGGTTTGGAACAATGTGTTGTAAGTGATTAGTGACAATTTTCATTTTGGAGAGGAGTAGCCCTTTAAAACATCTATTTCTCATTAAAAAAGATTATAAATGTTTAGAAATATTATTGTTTAGGGCTGTCAGCTTATTTTGTACATTTATGTAATTGTATAGCTTGTATTAATCAATAATAAATAAAAGATGGTTCACTTTGTTTTTTCTTTGTGCTTCTTAAACATTGAAAAAATATGCAGAAAATATTAAAAGACACAGCGTCTCTCCTGATGCAGGCTTAAAGCTGAATTTAACCAGATACTACACTGCTACAGAAAGATAATACATACTAACACCACCTGTGCTTTATTAGAACAGTGTGTTATTGAAAACGGCAGTCTGAATTATTACATGATAATGTGTAAAATTATATATTAAATAGCAGGACCTGGGATTTCAAAAGATAGATAATGCTTTCCCATTGTGAAAAGAGAATTTATTTCACAACATGAGATGCAGGAAGGTCTGTGAGTTCTTGGGAGAGATTTCTATTACTCCACTGAGTGAACAAAATTAGGGGGCTGCAGTTTTGCTTGAGAAACCCTGTGGAGTTTCAAAGCACCAGCACCGATAACAAGATCATGTCCAAGCCTTTTATCAAATGAATGAATGGCGCAGGAGTTCAGAATCAGTGTCTGGGATAATTCATTATTTTTATATTCCCTGCTAACAATGATCAATGGCTGTCAATGGACGAACTGAGACCAAGCCTAACTTAAATAGATCTTATTGGTCTGATTGGAATGTGCGGCGGATCGACTGCTCTACTCTGATCAATACTAGTAAGATGGCCAGTGAGAGATTGCATTTTTGAGAGACCTGGGGTGTGTGTATTTGTGTGTCTCCATGTATTTGTGGACGGCGGAGGATACAGCAGGAGAATAAGCCTGGAGAACAAGCGCAGGAGAAAAAATGGATGAAACCCAGGTGACAAAGAGGCCTAATTAACTGTAATGGCTGCAGCTTTTATATGATCACAAAAGGCAATTATTGGGCAGTCACCCACAGAGGTGGAGTTTTGGCATATCCTTACATAGTCAGGATCTCTGCCAATCACAAATACATACTGTATATAAAACAGGAATGTGAATTCAGGCACAGATTCTAAGTGTATTGCGAAAATTTGCAACTGGTTAGTTACTCCCTTCAGAGTCCTTTATCACTAAGTGGTCATAAAATGAGCAATAATTGAGAAAAAGCAAGAAATTACAGTAAGTGCCGGGTTCTTGTGGTGTACGTTACAGATCATGTAAGATGGCCAAAATGCATAAAAGAAAATTAACTACTAAATTTAAAACCTTGATGTATATTTTAGGACAATAAATTATTGTATGTGTTATTACAACATTATTGTATTTACAATGGCCATCCAAGCAGAACAGAAGTAAGTCACAGGCAAAGCACAAACCAATGTCTTTGACATGGTCGGATGCGTCATAAGCTATCAAGGGAAACCATTGCGATTCTCTGCTCTCTTTGAAGTTCAAGTATCTGACCTCTTTTCGACAAAAGAAAGGCTGTCCATGGCCCCTATTATAGCTTTGCACGACCGCAACAGCCCAGTGCACTATAATATGACCCATCTATAACACGTCAAACAGAGTGCCTTAAAATGGGGTTTGTGTGTCACCTGGTGGGTGGTGGATGTGAATAATAATGATACTTTCCTGATCATGGTTATACGGTACACAAATTATAAAAAAAAATGGTCTAAAAATGGTCTAAAAGCGGGTATAAAAACAGTACACGCACTGGTTAAAATTGTAACTTTTTGAGACTATCAGGATTAAGTCATGGCAGATATTTTACGAGCTCTAATGCAATATTAAAACCAACAATATTCAAATAAAAAACAAAAATAGAAACTTAAAGACTTAAAATAACCTGCTTTCACAAGTAATACTCAGCTGAAACACCTTTTGCTTTGAATACAGCAGCAAGTCTTTTTGAATAAGAGTCTACCAACTGATTTGTCAATCCCCCTCCCCATTCTTCCTTTCAAAAGAGCTCCGTATCATATTGCGGGGATCTTCTGTGTACCACCCTGTTCATTCAAGTTTTTTCCAATGGATTTAGGGCTAGCTTCTGATGAAATTTCTCTTCATTTTAAGATTTCTAATGGAGGCCTGCATTTTTTTTTAAATGGTCTTTTATTATTAGCTGCTATCCTTGAATCCCTCTTGAATAATTTGCTAACCAAATTATTTTCAATCCTTCTTAACTTAACTTCTTAATCTTATCTGAATAGAAGCAAACCTATAGCATGATGCTTGCACCACCATGCAAGCAAGAAAATCCTACAGAGACAATAGATCTTTATTCAGTGTTAATCAGCATCACTTAAATTAGAGGATTGTAATTACGGAGTGTCTATTTGCCCGCCTTGTTGGCAGAGGCTATTTACACAAACTCCACCCACCAATCTGTGATTGGACAAGTCAACACTACAAAAGACACTTGTCTAACAACAGTACCAGTGTTTTAGATGTAAAAAAATGTGCTGTAGTCATTTTTTACACAATCAACCTGAGGTAAAATCCGCATTTTGCCAAACTTTTTTCGCTCTTTCAAATCTCATATCACATCAGAAAGACATTTATTTTCAATAAAAATGCAGTATATAATCGAAAAGTTGAAAATAAATATTATATTGACGCAGGTGGCATCCATTTAATAATTTGAATTAAAATTATACTTTATTATTGCATATTGTTTATAATGTATACTACAATAACCAGGTACAGATAATTGGCACTATTTTCAATAAGTAGCATACATAGCAGAAAATCCTGACATTTTACCATCTATAGCTATTTGCACTTAGTGTAAATAGCATATGGCAAAGAATAAACTATTATTTCCATTGCTTATATTTTTGAAATTCTTGGCTCAAGAACAATAAAGCATATAGGGTACAATGGGGCTAAAGGCCCATCTTAAGAAAGAAAATGTGCTATTCACTGCGCCAAAAAATTTATACTTGCAGAAAAAATATATACGTTGTATTGAACATTAATGGAGCAACAGATTGTGTGTGAAAATAAATAATTCAAGTTGTTTATTTTGTTTAAAAGTCTTAAAAATGTATGAGGTGGCAAGAGGGGCCTTTTACCCCACACACGGGGTAAAAAGCTCACCAGCATGGGGTAAAAGGCACACGGTATTGATACAAATACTTCAGCAAAAATAATGTTTTTTTTCATAATATCTAAGTTAGTACTTGTTAAAAAAAATCACTTTAGCAAAGTTTATACTATTTGCTACTTATTTTGAAAAATAAAATACTTTTTTTGTTCAATTAAATATACTGTCATTAAAATATGTTAATATAAAAAATATATTTTAAAATACAGAAGCAAAATAATTTTAATAAGTAAAGATTCTGAAAGTATTGAAGGCGATCCAATAATAATTGAATATATATTTACAGTAGTAACAACAAATTATATTTTATTCTATGATATGAGTAATGTCATATTTTAAACATGATGGTTTCATTCTAAACATGGTGATTATATCTAATATGGACACCCAACATAATATTGTCAGGTGTGGGTGATATAGGACTCAGATGCAGAGTTAGAGAAAGGGGAGATCTTTATTCTCGCCAAAAGACACAAAGTAACAAAAACAATATTTAACAGGATGCTGCTTTCAGGCTGCCCAAGCAGAGATGTCTGGCCGTGCTGCGGATGATCTCCGTCCTGCCGCACAAGGGAACAGAGGGGACAGTGAAAGTCACATGAAACACGAGCAAGAACAAAACAATCTACTCACAACGAGGAGTAGAAACACAGGAACATATATGGGAGAGGGGGAATGAACGACAGGTGAGGGAGAATGAGCTCGTGATCCGTGCACTCCTGCTGCACGATCAGCACTGATTGCCCAGACCACGAGCTGCCGAACGTGACAGGACAACAAGGGGAGCCGAGAAGGCACCCTGAACCGTGACAAATATAGCCTATGATATTTACCATCTGAATCATGTCAACAAATGGAAAAGTCAGCCATCTATTAACTATCATGTCAATTACTGTGGGCCTTTAGCCCCAACAGCTGGGACGCTTTTTACCCAAAATACCATAATTTTACACATTCTTTTTTATTTAAAAACTGTTGCTTTAAGATAATTAACAAGTATTATTAGTAGTGGGGCCATTAGCCAAACAGTTCCACAAAGTTTTGTTATGATCAACATTTGTTAACCTTAATGTCTAATAGCTGCAAAAAAAAAGTTATGTTTGTCGAGATATGTGACGTATTTCAGATGTAGTTATGGGACCTTGGACAAAGATAAGACAAAGTGTAGAACTTAAGCCAATCAGACCAACATAGTGAAAGCTAATTTCATGTCCTGTTAATGTTTTGTCTTGTTACAGTGCTAATAAGTGGCTAAGCTCTGACATTTCGTGCACCTCAGATTGAACGTAGCATTTTTGTTTAGGGACCAATTATCACTAATAACTAGTTACGTATTAGCATAAATATCACAAGTATGTTGGCTGTTTATTAGTACTTATACAGCACATTAATGTCTTATTCTGCATGAGCACGTTTTAGATCTCTTAACCCTACCCCAGAGGTCTTCAACCCTGTTCCTGGGGACCCACTATCCTGAAGAGTTTAGCTACAACCCTAATCAAACACACCTGAACCGGCCAATCAAGCTCCTCAAGAAAATTGCAGGCAGGTGTGCTGAAGCTGTTTGGAAATAAAATGTCCAGGAGAGTGGGTCCCCAGGAGCAGGGTTGAAGATTTCTGCCCAATCCCATACCTAAACTTAACAACTACCTCATTAACTATTAATAAGCAGCAGAGTTTATTGAGGTAAAAGACAAAAGTTAATAGTTAGGTAATAGTAAGAATTGGACCTTAAAATAAAGAGTGACCAAACATACATGAAGGTTCCTAACTTTTTTTTTTGTTATTCACTACTGTGCAAAAGTCTTAGGCTCACCAACGAAAACAAAAAATGGTTAGTTATTTCTATATTTTGCTGTAGTGTGAATTTTTTTGGTGAGATTTTTGTATGCAAAAGGAGCCTGACAACAGCCAGTGCTCCACACAGAGATCTGATCTCATCATCCTAAAGGGATAGTTCACCCAAAAATAAAAATTCTGTCATCATTTACTCAGCCTCAAGTAGTTCCAAACATGTATGTATTTCTTTGTTCTGCTGAACACAAAGGAATATATTCTGAAGAATGTCTGGGGCACCATTGACTTCCATAGTATTTTTTTCCTACTATGGAAGTCAATGTTGACCCAAAACAGCCTGGTTACAAACATTCTTCAAAATATCTTCCTTTGTGTTCAGCAGAACAAAGAAATTCATACAGGTTTGGAACTACTTGAGGGTGACTAAATGATGACAGAATTAAAATTTTTGGCTGAACTATTGCTTTAAGACCATTTTAATTTTTTGGGGGGTGAAAAAACTAATGGCCTAAGACTTTTTCACAGTCGTGTAGGGTACAACGGGGCTATAGGTGTCCCGGGGTAAATGGCGCCTTTGATATTATTTTCATCTAAACCACTAGATGGCACAAAAATGTGACTTAGCACTTTCCAAAACATCCAATCTTTGACTGATCTTTTACGCGATCACATGCAGCAGCGCACAGTTGATTCTGTGCTTACTTGATCTAATATTTTATGTTTTTTAAGATGTTGTAGATTTAAGTAGCAAATGAAAATCGCTAAAATTAATTCATATATTTTGAGACAAAGGTCTTCTTTATGATTTTCAGTTTTGTTTAAAAAAAGGTCTTGGTGTTGAAATTTGTGTTTGTTTATGATTGGGTATCGGTTTATTCTAAATAAAACCAATGATAACAAATGCTACAATTTTTAACCCAGGGTCAATACTATTTTCTAATCATTTGCTAACTGGCCACGGTACTTCTCACATGGGGGTCTGTAAAAGTATCTGCCTGTACTTTACAGAGTGAAATGGTGGCAGCCATCTTCTCTGTGCTCCTAGTTAGCAAAGCAACATGAAGAAGATTGATGAGTTTGGGTTGGTTGTGAGCATTAGCAGTCAAGCTCAGCAAGTGCCATGCCAGCAGATTGTGACTAGCCTAATGCAATTACATGGCCAGCCCTCCCAGGCCCCAGCCTTAAAAAACAGGGTTAGTGATTTGCCCTCTACTCCAGTGGTCAGGCTAGCTGCCATCACCGGCTAATCCCCATATTAGACACATGCTGGCAGAGATGAAGAAAAAGCTCAGTGAATTACAGCAACGGATACAGACCCTATGACGGTGTCCAGTGAAGTTTATACTGACATCTGTACAGAGGGACTTGCCTGGATCTGCGTTTCCCTGGTTCCCTTGAAATACATTAAGCGAGTTAATCCAGTTAGCCATGGACATGTGTAAACACACACTTATTATTGTGTGTGACAACCATTTAAATACAATGTACAAAAGGAAACTGAGGGATAACTTTTTTTCTGAATGCATGAACTAAATACACACATCGCACCACAACTTCCTCTATTTTAATAATTCCACTTCAGCAATGCTCTACTCAAGCCTTTATATACTGCATTATGTATGAATACATTATAGGATAAACATACTTTCTACTTTTATGGAAGCTTTTTTCAGCCACGGTTATCAAAAAAATATAAAAGGTAATTCAATTACTGTAATTGCGACAGTTCTGACTTTTTTGTGCTTGTATCTTGCAGTTCTTAGAAAAAAGGTGGAATTGCAAGATGTTAAAACTATTCTGATAAAGAATTGTGAGATAAAAAAATAACAATTTTCATCAGCTTTTCATGAAAAAAAAAACAGAATTGCAAGATGCAAACTCAGAATTTAGAGAAAAAAAACTCAGTTTATATCTTTAATTCTGACTTTTCTCAAAGTTGTGACCCTGGACCACAGAACCAGTCTTAAGTAGCATGGGCATTGTGGCGAGGGGGCGTGGGAATGAGAAGGCTGCAGCGGGAGAGCGGGTGAGGAGACGAGCGGTGATAAGGACGTCAAGTGAATAATGACTTACATCTGTCTCTTATTCCAGTGATTGGGGGGAGACGAAATAAAACCATCCCGCTAACCTGGGACAAGAGAGAGAGAGAGAGACTGATTCCCCAGGAGAGAGTATTGTTTGTTTGTGTGCAGAGCAAGAAGGTGAAGGCAGAGAGCCTGACAGCCGTTATTTTGTTTCTTTATTTTATGAACAATCAAAGCATTGCTTGCCACCCTTGACTTCCTCGTCCTTCCTCTTCATCAAACTTCATTACACTGGTGCCGAAACCCGAGACGAGGAAGTGAGCATGTCACCATGCAGTCAGCCAAACCAACGCCACTTGCGGAGCTTGTGAAGTCACTTGCTGGTCTTCACCAAACCCATCATCAGGCACTGATGGACCTAAAGCTCAAGGTCAAGGTTCAAGGTTCTTTTATTCGTCACATACTGAATTATACAGGATATAATCAGTAGTGAAATGTAAATCAGGACAGGTCCGCTCAATGGACAGTGCAAAAAAATGAAACATAACACAAGAGAATATATATAAATATAGGTAAGAATAAAATAAAATAAGGAGTAAAATGTGCAATGAAATAAAATGTGCAACACAGTATACTGTGGACTTCAAAAATAATAATATAAACAGGGATGTGCAAGAAGAATGTGCAAACAGGTTGTACCGGGTATGTACACATAGCAGCAATAGGGATGATGAGAATGGTGAATGTTTTACAGTTTATTAAATGGAGACCTGTAAATGTTACGAGACTGAGTTTGAGTTTAGGAGCCTGATGGCCTGAGGGAAGAAGCTGGAACAGGAGGATAGTTTTCGCTTGTTGGTCCAGGCGCAGGATGAAGACCGGCAGGTCCTGCAGAGCTTGCTTGGCCGGGAGGCCGCCTCAGTCACAGCCCCCTCCATCACCCACGTCCCGCTTATGAAGATGGGTCCACAGGACGACCCGGAGGCGTTTGTGGACCTCTTTGAGAGAACAGCGGAGGTATGCGGCACGCGCTCAATGGCCGGTGCGCCTGATCCTGCTGCTGACTGGGGAAGCGCAGGTGGCAGCACAAGAGCTACCGGTTGCAAGCCTCCTGGTAGGTTGTAAGCCTCCTGCGCCCCTTACCACTGGTAGAGGTCCCCTTCGAAAGAATTGGTATGGACCTCATCCGGCCATTAGAACTTTCAGCACGCAGACATCGTTTTGCATAGTTCTGGTGTATTATGCAACACAATATACGAAGCAGTGCTGTTACGCACCATATCTGCAAAGAGTGTGGCGGACGTACTGTTTCGAGTCATCTCCTGAGTGGGAATCCTTAAAGAGATTCTCACTTCTCTATGGTCATCACCCCTGGGGGGTGTTTGACGTCATCAGAGAGGCTTGGGAGGAGGGGCTTTCAAACAGCCGTAGTGAAATGCATTATGTCCTGGACCTCAGAGCAAAACTCCACACATTGGGGAAGCTCTCTAGGGAGAATTTGCTTCAGGCTCAGGACAGACAAAGCCGGCTGTACAACAAGGGTACTCAATTTACACCGGGAGAGAAAGTGCTTGTATTACTTTCAACATCTAGTTCGAAATTACTCGCGAAGTGGCAAGGGCCTTTTGTGGTTACACGGCGAGTTGGGGATTTCGATTATGAGGTAAAGCGAACGGACAGGGGTGATTCATGTAAAATTGATCATCTCAATCTTTTAAAATGATGGAATGTGGTGACGTCGGTTGTGTTAGCAGCGGCTGTTTCGGCAGAGGAAGATCTATGACCAGAAGCAGCTTAAAACCAATCTGCTCGCTCTGATTCCTGGGGGAGATCACCTCTCGCCGCTGCAGCTCAATGATTTAGCCAAGTTGCAAGCAGGTTTTGCAGATGTTTTTTCATCCCTGCCCGGTCGCACGGACCTCATACAGCACCATATCGAAACGATCCCCGAGGGAAGTGGCGCATAGCCGTCCCTATCGTTTACTAGAACACAAGACAAAAGTGGTTCAGGATGAATTAAAAGCCATGCTAGAGTTGGGGGTAATAGAAGAATCGCATAGCGACTGGGCGAGCCCGATAGTTTTAGAGCCTAAAACGGACGGCTCGATCCGGTTCTGTGTTGATTACAGAAAGGTGAATGCCGTGTCGAAATTTGACGCCTATCTGATGCCCCGAGTTGACGAGCTGCTTGATCAGTTGGGTTCGGCTCGCTTATATTTGACATTGGATTTAATTTTGTTGGCAGATCCCCTTATCGACATTATCCAAGGAAAAAACAGCCTTTCGGATTACACCAATTTATTACGTTTGGGGCTCCCACCGCCTTTCAGCGTCTCATGGACAAGATCCTGCGCCCACATAGCGTTTTCACCCTCCGTTATTACCTCCTGGGATGGGAATTCACCCTTTGTTTGGACCACGCGCCCCTCCAGTGGCTCCACCGTATGAAGGATACCAACGCACGGATCACCCATTGGTATCTGGCTTTACAGCCTTTTAAGTTCAAGGTGGTCCACAGGCCGGGGGCGCAGATGACGGTAGCCGACTTATTATCTAGAAATGGGGAGGAGGGGCTGCAGGCCCGAGTCAGGCGGTGGGGTTATGTGGCGAGGACTTGACTTCCTCGTCCGTTCCTCTTCATCGAACTTCATTACAGGCATATTTGTAGCAATAGCCAAAAATACAGTGTATGGGTCAAAATGATCAATTTTTATTTTATGTCAAAAATCATTAGGATAATGAGTAAAGATCATGTTCCATGAAGATATTTAGTACATTTTTTACCGTAAATATATTAAAACTTAATTTTTTATTAGTAATATGCATTGCTGAGAACTTTATTTGGACAAATTTAAAGGCAATTTTCTCAGTATTTGGATTTTTTTTGCACCCTAAGATTCCAGATTTTCAAATAGTTGTATCTCGGCCAAATATTGTCAGATCCTAGCAAACCATACATCAATGGAAAGCTTATTTATTCAGCTTTCATGTGTTGTATAAATATTAGGGGTGGGCAAGATTAATTTTTTTAATCTAGATTAATCTAGATTAATCTTGGAATTAATCTAGACACTTATGACATTCAGGTGAGGAAGTCTTTGAAACGGGTTTCTCAAGTGAGGAGAAAATGCATCACAAACTGCTTGAGAATGTTCTACTATGATAATTGGTGATGAAAATAAACAAATAAGATGTACTTGTGTTTACTAACTGTTTATTCAGTTAAACATGAATTTTGAACTGTAGGCCTACATAAGAGGTTGTGATGAACTGTTTACAGTTTCCATTGGGAAGCTTCTTAAAAATAAATTTTCCCTGAAGCAAACCCGGCGGCTTCATAGCTGCATCCATGTTAGCACGTCACGTTTGATGTGGTAATTTCACAGTCGTTAATAACACAGGTTCGAAGCAGAGGGTGACACGGGAGTGAATTCTCAAGTTCACGTGAGACCTAAAGCGCATCCTGTTTGCTTATAAAAGCGCAACGTTTCGTTGTTATTCTGAGTGCACACAAATAAACGTAGAGTCTTTACAGATTCGAAAGATGTATTAGGCTACTTTATCTGTATGACCAAAAATGACGGAGAATTTAAGAGCAAGTGAGCGCACCGGAGCCTGTCCTGCAGCAAACGCGCTTCCACACAAACACTTCAATAGCGCACATTTCTCTAGGTTAACATCATATTGAGCGGCCATTAAAGTTGCTACTACATACATCTTTCAGATGAAAAGCCATATTTGAGGTTGATGAATGATAGGTGAGCGTTTGGATGTCCTGCCCGATTGTATTACCACATAGACCAGAACAATCTGGACTAAGTTCGAAGACTCGTTCTCGCCCCCTACAGTGCAATTCGGCTAGGTATACATCCGCGCTAAAATATCAGGGTGAAAGTCTATAGCTTGCGTAGTATAGACCCAGCTCCCAACCCAACTTTGAGAATAGATTAACGGCGATATTTTTTTTTATCAATAAGAGTCTCACGTTAACGCAGCACGTTAAATAACGGCCCACCACTAATAAATATCAATTGACGAAAATTGACACTTATGACTCTTTGCAATTACCTTTTTTTTTCAAGGGAGGTGGCAATCTCTAATAAGATGTATATTTCAAAATGCATACTTGCAAAATATATAATTGAACACTGAATTACTAACTGTCTGTTCAATGTGGAATTTATTATCAGCTTTACAAATAAGAGGATAAAACTCATTAAATTGGACTAATTTTACCTCCACTGTTAGCTATCAAGCTCAAATTAAAATGGGCAACACTTTAAATGCATTAAAACGTTCCTATTCTTGGTTTAAATATCTGTAATAAAATAAATTAAATTAGATGCTAAACATGTTTTTATTCATTGTTCTCTTAAAAGTAATGAGTGTTAAATATATGTCAGGGGTGATACATTTTGAATGCATGATGTATAAAAATATGTTTAATACAGGCTTAAATGTAAATGTTATTATTATTAAAGAGATATTAGGGGATTTTATATTTGTAACAGTTCTCCAATTTGCATAAAGTGAGCAGTTGACATTGCTGAAGGTGAACGAATGACTCCATGAGTCTGGGATACCCACTGAGATTGCTAATAATTGCTGCTTTGATGCTAAAAAGAGCACATTAACCGATAGCAAACTAAGCAGTGTGCCAGCCAAATGGAAAGCATGTTAAATGAGAAAATATCAACGTTAGCGTTCTTCATTTTAGAAACATACCACTTTCTAAATTACTGCACGATGGGTCAAATCTCACAAATTATTTTTGAAAGATTTTTGTTCTGTGAGACAACTGGATGTGCGTGTTACACCGCTACTGCCAAGATTTCATCTTTTGCAGTCTTTGAAGTTAAAAATATCACATTTTCAGCAAATTAATGTTGAATCGTTGTATTTTGGAGTTTTGTACTTTTACAGGTTTTTGTTCTGAAATGGATGTGCATATTATGCATTACACACAGACATAAACACACACACACACACACACACACACACACACACACACACACACACACACACACACACACACACACACACACACACACACACACACACACACACACACAGACAAACAAAAGAGTGCACATCTTGAGTGAATCATTATTAATGCAAATGCACTGCTTACATCTTGCTTTATTTGGAACAGAAAAAGTGGCTTGCTTTGACAGCATTATTTTTTTTACAGGTTTAAAGAGCTGTTAATTGGCAGGTACTTTTAGCTGGTGCCTGAACCGTAAGGGAAATAATCTGATCTTATTTTCCATGCTAGATGAAAACGAACTCCTTACTAAAGAACCCCCAGTGTAAATATGCAGTAAATGGTTCCTTTGCAGGGTGCCAGCTTTATCAGTGTGATCTCTCACAGCGGGTGGCCTGGAAATTTGTAAGAATTCAACTCAAAAGCCTGCTGAAATTGGACATCTCTGTTAGAATATATAGTGTAATTTTATAGAGCTCCAAGCAGAACATTTCCCTCCAGATCACACATAATCTCTTATAATGCCCAGGTTACATCATCTCCCCTCCCTTTTTATCAAACCATATCAGAGTGTATGTGTTCCAATGCTTGCTCCTGCAGAGCCTGACATCACTCTGGCAGATGGGTACATTACTGTGCACTAATAGACAGTAACCATTAGTTTTCCTTCTCACATGGTGGACTATCATAAAGCAGTTAAAGGAATAGTTCACCCAAAATATAAAAATTGCTAAAAATGTACAAATCTCTCTCAGTCCTACATCAAAATCAAATCATATATTTAATTAGAGCTGTTTTGGACTGGTTTGCTTGCAAACGGTGCTTGATCTGTAAATATTTCTCTCCTGATTTAGATGAGGAGAAAGGAAACAACTTTTGAAGTTAAAATGTTTTTTTTAAATGCATATGTTTGTAAAACAAAACACAGCTTTTCACTTCACAAGATGTTAACCGATGGACTGGAGTGGTGTGGATTACTTGTGGTTTATTGTGATATTTTTATCAGCTGTTTGTACTCTCATTCTGACTGCACCATTCACTGCAGAGGATCCATTGGTGAGCAAGTGATATAATGTTACATTTCTCCAAATCTGTAAAGAAACAACCTCACCTATCTTGAATATATATTTCTTACTAAGTACAGTTAAAATCTATTCAAATATTTACTGACATATAGCTCGAGACTTACTGATATAAAAAAATATCATTCAAATTCATTAGGAGTACTTGTGCACAATATTATTAAGCCTAAACTGTTTTAATGTCACTATTGATGAGGATTGTATGATCTTTGAGTAATATCAGTCTTTAAATGCAAGACATTTAAAGTGTACCTAAAGTATACTTGAAATAGTTCCACTTTAACACAATCAAATATACTTCAGTATATCTTAAGTTGGAGTTCAGCAGTACTTCCGCACATTTAAAGTGCTTTAAGCTCAACATTAGTTGTTCCAATTTATCAAACTTTAAGTATACCAGTTTAGTATACCAAAATTACAATTACAGGGTATTTTATGTTGTGTTGTATACTTAGCATTATATAAATACATTTAGATATATTTTAGTATATTTATCTTTCACTAGGGTATATATATATATATACATGGAGGCTTTTGCATCTGAACCCTTCATATATTGATTTTATAAATGTGTATATATATATGTGTGTGTGTGTGTGTGTGTGGTTGTACATACACATATATATATGTATGATATATACAGGTATGTATATATAAGTATGCCTTAGTAAAACCCCATACTTCTGCTAGATCCTTGAGATCTTCTGATCAGCAACTTTTAACAATTCCCAGAGCTAGATTAAAACTTAAGGGTGATCACGCTTTCTCAGTTGCTGCCCCGAAACTGTGGAATTTGTTACCTGTGAGTATTAGATCAGCTTAGACTATCTCTAGTTTAAATTATTGTTAAAAACGTATTTATTAACTCAGGCCTTTAATCTCTCTGAGTGCTGAGTTTTGTGTTCTTTGTGTGCTGCTATGTCTTGTCTTTGTATATTTAAAAAAAAAGGTTATATTTTTTTTTTGGCTTTTTGGTTTTCTATTTTTGTACAGCACTTTGGGCAACAATGGTTGTATTATTTTGTGCTATAGAAATAAAATAAAATGAAAAAATGAATGTATATATATATATACACAATATGTTAATTTTGCTTTAGTTGAAGTACTTAAATAAATGAAACTAACACAACTAAATCACTAAAACTAAAAGTAAAACAGAACACAGAAAACAGAAACAATAGCATATCAATGATACTAAAATAACTCTGCCTAAACCTTATCTTTATCAAACCTGATCAATTATTATTTTATTATTTTTGGTGAAAATCTTTACTCGAAAATGTGCTTATGCTAACTTAAATAAAATGCCATTTGTTTTGATATCTTTATTTTTAATGCAATGATATTTAGATATTTTAAGGTGTGGCTTTAAATCCTTTTTTAAGTCACTGTTTACATCAGAATACATTGACGTCACACATGACAGGGGTCACAGCGGTCAAATACAGCTTGGCATTTTAAAGAGAATGTTCATCCTCAATAAAAATATACTGATCTCATGAATACTTTTAGCTTCAAATCTCTGTTGTACTCTGCTAAAGACAAAGTACTGTTTCCTTACTGAAAAACACAAAAGCTTTTCCATATTTAATGCAGCCAAGAGAATAAAAAACTTTTTTTTTTCAGAAGAACACGCACTTAAGAGCTTAGAGTATCATAAAAAGCAGAGTAGAAAGAAAATACATGTTTTCATTAAACATATTAAAAGGATTAGAGGAACCAAAATATCTATTACATTTTTAACTTTTTTCCCCTCCATAACTGCATGTTTTTAAGTGTATGTGTACTTCCAGCAGGGTTTAAACCTTAATTAGATGATTCATTGTCCCTGCTGTTAATAACTAGGTGCTAAGTCTGCCAAATTACACTTTTTCAGAAAGACTTTCTGCCATAATAAACCTTGCATAAAGTTTATAGGAAATAATTTTTCAACTTTTATTTCAGCTCATAAATTTGCCCCAAAATCTTGCATATATTTGGTCAGCTGTGACATATGTTACTCTTTTCCTCATTATCATTCTTTATGGAGCATCACAGCAGCTTCTTTATGGCCCACCATTATGCCCACCTCCCCCTTTTGGCTTTTTAGAAATGAATAAAAGTTTGTAATCCATTCCCTGATGGAGACCTTCATATCCCCATGAAACAATGCAGCACGTAAAGAAATCACGAACGGCATTTGAAGCCTTCGCTATTGATGTTTCCTAGAAAGGAGGGGTCCGAAATTAATTTTATTTTTCTCCTAAATGCTCTAAAGATAAATGACTACTGAAATATGGGCCACATTTGGGACAGTGGCACATGTTGTCGGCCTCTTTTCCCTACAGTATGTAGACTTTTTAGCAAACTGAGACCATGGTGTCATGTTGTATAAAGGAGTGTAATCAGCCAGCGTATAGATCTGCCTGCAGGCTGACTCTTTATTATTTAATAAAGTAGGTAAAAGGAGGTTTGACATTGCTGGCAGACATTATACAACAAACAGCAAGAATCAAATAGACTTTGTATGTGAGCCTTTGCATGCGGGGAAGTCACGAAAGTCCGTCCCATTAGAATACGGCTTACAAATAGAGCAGAGAAGGTAAATGGGATATTTATCAGCGTTAGGCACCAGGGAAACGTCTTTGAAAACAAACAGTTGCGTTTTATTGAAGGAAAAACACACTACGTCTTAGATGCAACCATTCCCATTTGCAAACATAATACTGACCGAATGACCTGTTTGTTTTCAGTTTTTTTGGAAGACTCCAAACTTTATAATGCAGCCGGCTTTTCTTCAAAGTAAAGAAAGAGGGAGAAAGGTAGATAAAGAAAAAAACTATTTGTTATGTATTGGAAAGGGTTACCACAGCCTGTTTTGCTGGACCCATGTTTGGCAGTTATCGATTGGAGAACATTTAGTGGTATCTGTTGGAGGCTTGCAACTGTATCCATCGGTCGGTAGGCATTGACATTCAGATAAAAGGACCACACTCTCTATATCCAATTATGTTTATGTGGGTAATTTTATTGACAAAGGTCTCTGAAGACATCTTGAGCTTCTCCCTTAAGAGAAAAGCTCTTTAGAAAGGCTCAATAGTTTAACAAACTCCAAAAGAAAAGTGGTGCAGGATACCATTAGGTCTACGGTGCATTAAAGAAACAATTAGAGTACATTCAGGAAGCGGTACTTATGAGTAGATTTACAGAAATACAACAGTTGGATAAGTAAAACCCCATTGATTTTCTCCATAAAGTAATAGATTTTTTGTGAAAAAAAACTTTCAAGACTGTTCTAGAGTGAGCTCTGGGGTCAATGAATGATGATATATGCTTAGACAATGTGTAATGTTTTCCCTTTAATTTGTAAAAAAATCTTGTCAAAAGAGTATCATATTGCACTCCCACGTAGCATTGCAAATTACATAAGATCATGAATATAAACTAATGTCTGCAACACCTTCTCCATTTCAGTAATTTTATTTTGTGACATTATTTTTTCATTCAGCAACACCATTTACTGTACAATGCTTCAAGGGATGAGCAGTTTGTTCCCCCATAAAGAACATTAATAGTACATGTCCTTGTGAAAAAGAAGTGTGCTTAATAGTATTGAATGTACTCTTGTAATGAACTTTAAAAGTATATACTCCAAAATAATATATATATATATATATATATATATATATTCTATACTGTACCTAAGTATACTTTGAAATAATGTCAAATTAAGTTACAATTTAAATTATGTTTTAACCTTTTGTTGTGCTTAGAAGAAATACACTTGATGTACTGAAGCACCTGTAAAGTGTACTTCAAGGTATTTACATTTAAAGTAAATGTATTTAAATGTTCTAAACTTCATCATTAATGCATTATATGTATTAATATAATTTTAAATATATTTCAAATCTGACTTACAGTTCCAATAGATATGAAATGAACAGAATTGCATTTTAGTTTACCACCCTTTTCAGTATATTCAGTAGTATACTTTTAACCACATTTCAAGCATGATAGAGTTATGACATTACATATAAAGGTGTCCTAAAGTTCACACTGAAGTGCTTTTGAAGAATAGTATTTCTGTAATACAGCGGGGAAAATAAGTATTTGACACATCAGCTTTTTATATCAGTAAGGGGTTTTCTAAGTGGGCTATTGACACAAAATTCCACCAGATGTAGCCATCAAGCCAAATATTGAATTCATACAAAGAAATCAGAACATTTAAGTATACAAGTTGAGTCATAATAAATAAAGTGAAATGACACAGGGAATAAGTATTGAACACTTTATTTAATACTTTGTAGAAAAGCCTTTGTTGGTGATTACAGCTTCTAGACGCCTCTTGTATGGAGAGACCAGTCGTCTGCATTGCTCAGGAGTGATTCTGGCCCATTCTTCCACACAAATGGTCTTTAAATCTTGAAGGTTCCTTGGGCCTCTTTTATGAACTTTGATCTTCAGTTCTCTCCATAGATTTTCTATGGGATTTAGGTCAGGTGATTGACTGGGCCATTCAAGCAGCTTGATTTTCTTTCTTTGAAACCACTTCATTGTGTCCTTGGCCTTGTGTTTGGGATCATTGTCTTGCTGAAATGTCCACCCTCTTTTCATTTTCAGCTTTCTGGTAGATGGCAGTAGATTTTTATCCAGAATGTCCCGGTACATTTCTCCATTCATCCTGCCTTCAATAATATGAAGTCTGCCAGTACCCCTTGCTGAAAAGCAGCCCCAAACCATGATGCTTCCACCCCCAAACTTAACTGTTGGTATGGTGTTCTTGGGGTGGTGGGCAGTGCCATTTCTTCTCCAAACATGGTGTGTAGAATGACTGCCAAAAAGTTCAATTTTGCTTTCATCTGACCATACTATAGTCTCCCAATAATCCACAGGCTTCTCCAAATGCTCTTTCGCAAACTTTAACCGAGCCTCAACATGCTTTTTGTTCAGCAATGGAGTCTTGCGTGGTGAGCGTGCATGGATGCCATGGCGGTTCAGTGCATTGCTTATAGTTTTCTTTGAAACAACAGTACCTGCTGATGCAAGGTCTTCCTGAAGTTCTGCCCGAGTGGTTCTTGGCTCTTGGAGAACTCTCCTGATTATTCTTTGGACTCCTCGGACAGGGATCTTACGTGGAGCACCTGAGCGTGGCCGGTTTATGGTGAACTGATGCTCTTTCCATTTCCGGATAATGGCCCCCACAGTGCTCACAGGAACATTCAGCATTCTGGAAATGCGCCTATAACCATTCCCATCAAAATGCTTTTCAACGATAAGATTACGAAGATCTACAGAGAGTTCTTTGCTTTTACCCATCATGAAGTCTTTCCTGTGTGCCTCCTAGGTAATGAGAAGCCTTTATAGGCCATCAATTAGGACTAAAGCAGCTGATATCAATTAGTACTGATAGGGGGCAGGGGTTCTCTCTCAATACTGACAGATTTCAGGTGATCTCCTTGCTTTCTATGCCATTTTGCACCTTGTTATCTTCATGTGTTCAATACTTATTCCCTGTGTCATTTTACTTTATTTATTATGACTCAACTTGTATACTTAAATGTTCTGATTTCTTTGTATGAATTCAATATTTGGCTTGATGGCTACATCTGGTGGAAATTTTGTGTCAATAGCCCACTTAGAAATCCCCTTACTGATAAAAATGCTGATGTGTCAAATACTTATTTTCCCCGCTGTATATACCCTTTTCACTTTTTATGCCTAAGTGCACTTCTTTTTCACAAGAGTATTTTCTTCTGATTTTCAGAGAAAATCTTATGGGAAATGCACAATGGCACTTGTTCCAGGGAAATTGTACAATGGTAATACAATGGTATTCTTTGAAGTAGCTTGGAGCACCATATAAAATACCAAGGTAAAAACCATATCCTGTATCACTGTTCCATAGTACCACCACACTAATTGTTAATATGATTATCATTTGAAATCTAATTAATGAGTGTTTATAAACCATAAATGTATACAATTCTCCTTTGTGTAATATGTACAATATTGAAATTACACAATTCAGGCACTTTACCATTTCAATTATCAATTTAATTTTGTCTGGCGGTAAAACAATAATGGAATTTTTAAGTTATTGATAAACATATAGATTTTGTTAAGTGCACACACTACTGGATGCTGTAAATCCTTTGAATTCAGTGCTGTTTATAGGGTTTTCGGTACAATGACCTTGTTTTGCAGAGGAATATTAATCTTTGTTAATAAGCATGCAAAAAGATTTACCGCAATGTCCGTGACAGAGGAAGAGAAGGTCACAAGACTTTAACACCAGTAATAGAGTGATTAAGAACATCTTCACAGCCATGTTTGGTTTTAATCACTTATTGCAGTAACATTGACAGTGTACCTGAACAGAGGAATTTCAGTCCTGATAGCATTAATAATTATCATCAAATCTTTTGATGAGGAGACAAAAAGAGAAAGCTGTGTTCCAGATCCTAGTGAGCTGACTATAAACAGCATTTTACGATAAGCATGTTTGAGATGTCAAGATTGACACATCTATCATGGATCAGACAATCACAATGTGTGTTTCACATTTGTGTGCTCACTATAGAATTATGTCATTAGCTTAGCAACAGGCATCTACATTTATATGAATCAAGTGTAAGCACTAATCAAGTCAACACTGCATAAATGTATGTTTAGGATGCTGCCTAAAGCCTGGTTCACACTGCACCAAGAAACTCAAAGGAAACTTACATGGGCTCATGACAGAGCCTAGAGGTACACCCCAACAAAGATCTACAGGTATTGGCCTCTAGACAGGTTTTGGAACAGAACTGAATGAAACTGAATACAATTTGGTATAGGATTTACTTTAAAACAGTTTTCACTCAGGAATCGATATGATCAATAAGTCATGTCAAAATGTTTTTCCATGACTTATTTACAATTTCGAAACAACTAAAACAATTGGTCATAAAGCAACAAGATCATAAAGCAAGGCCATGTAAAGAACCATGCATATAAAGCTTGACTTCACAATAGAGTGCACACACTTTCTGTTTCTCAATATCATAGAGAATGAGCTGGATTCTCTTGCCTCTGTTTGAAATTGAATTCAGGAGAGTAAGACGCTCCCCGGGTGTCTATTGATTTTAGACTTGTTCTGATAATATTACTCAAGACAGTTCAACTCATACCACCAAAGGAAAGGAGAGCTGAAACTGCATACAGATGGCCTGAAACTCCAGCTCATATTGATATTCCTCTGCTATTTGAAATGTACAGTGAACAACCGTAAATAAAGATGGATATGTAGGCATTTTTCATGATGCACAAGCAGTGGCTCTATATTAAATGGGGTGCATATTCTATGCTACTTGAAACAAATGTATTCTCCTATACCACAGTTAGTCAGCCTGTCTTCAATGTGTGCTTCTCTGTCTTTCTTTAAATGTATGGGTGCTTCAACTTGAGGCAATTTTATGTTTCAGGGGTTGATTTTTCAGGTTTTCATTTTCTTTGCATAAACATTTCTTTTGTTATATAAAGGTGACTTTAAACTGTCTTGACAATATTTTACCACATACAAATTATAACCTAAACAATCTATATTTTGTTACTTTTCTAAATGTCTCATAGCTAAAGAAACTTCCTTTTGCAAGCCAACTATTATGTTTTAATTCTTGTTGGTGAGAATGCATGACTCTTAATTGTCACTAACCATGACAACACTGAACCTTCCTTGCAGGCTTTATACAGCCTTGCCTCAGCATTACTAAATATCTTCATAAGCTATTCACCTTGGCATTCACAACATTCAATAAGTCTTTAAGGCTGTGTTTATTTCCATTTAAAGAAGCTTTGAGGAAGCAGTCTTATTGTTCACGCATTACTTACTGTGCCATGCCTGATAAAAATATGGAAAAATATGGGAGGAGAGACTCTAGTCACAGGTATCACCAACCTAATTCTTTGTGACTTTTACATGTTTTTGCTCAGTGAAAGTAAGGTCCTTACACTTAGCTGTGAAGACATATTCTCACTGTCTCTATCACAACTCTGAGAGTACTTGTGTTTCAGGAGCCTGTCAGAGACAGTGAATTTCCACCCCATCAACTCACTTCTACAGGTGCTATGTAAGTACCAAAATAACTATATCATCAGGAGTTCGACCACTTTCAGACTTCTTGGATCAGTTTTGATTATTGAACACATTCTCAAGTCACATCAGGGCTGTGGGTTCCGAGCTTGGAGGAGTGAGAGAGTACACTGGCTGCCTGGATGTCCAGAGCCCGGGGAAGCATGAATGGAGCCCAGAAGGGTGGATCGCAAGCAGGTATGCACATGCGTCTTCCCTTCTGGGCCTCCCGGCTGAGCAGGCTCGCTGAGGGTAGCAACACGGATCTGTTCCTCCAGAGCCCATCGGATGGGGCTGACGAGAACGGCTGGATGGAGGATGGGTTCTGTCATGGAGGGTTGTTCAGGAGTAAGGATACAGGAGAGGGAGTCTGCCTTGACATTTTTCTCTCCTGGTCAATAGGTGATGGTGAATTGGAACCGAGTGAAGAAGAGCGCCCAATGGGCCTGACGTTGATTAAGCCTCTTGGCGCTCCAAAGATATTCCAGGTTCTTATGTTTGGTGATCACTGAAAAGGGGTGTTGTGCTCCCTCCAGCCAGTGCTGCCACTCCTCCAGAGCGAGCAGTTCTCTGTTCCCTATCAGTCGGTCACTCTCGACGTCACGTCGGAGGACCGACGAATTGGGATCTCGCTTAGAGAGACCAATCTACTTTGAGTGTAAACTAAACGAGCCAATGCACATTGGCATGCAATTATTGCATCCAGCTGCCACTGATCACAGCGTGAGTATAAGTAGGCAGCAGGTGCAGTGCATATTCAGCTTTTCGCTTCGGAGCCGAGCGGTTACATCGTTCTGCTCCTGACTTCTGCTGAACGAGTGAATTCAACGAGTTGAGCACGCTCTTCCCTTCCGGCTTTGCTACCGTTCGGACGCTCTTGCTATTGCTCTGCGCTTTGCTCCCTATTTTTGTTCTTTTCTCAGATCTCTCTAAGATTTTTACTTCAGCAGATCAGCACAGTGCTCAAACAACACATTTTTTGGAAAAAGAGGACTTTTTGCCTCCCACTGCCAGCAGTTTACATTCCAGAGACACATAAATACAGCTGTCTACATTCAAACAGATGAGAGAAAATGCCTCTAGTGGAATCTACTTGCTGCATGAACTGCCACAAACTTCTACAAAGGATTGTGGTTCTTGAAACAAAGTTATTTGCTGGACTTCCAAAACAGACGGAACATACAGCAGACGGACACCACGGACCCCCTCAGCATACAGCCGGTGAGTCCTGTGAATCTAGTGAATCTAAACAGTTTATACCAAGTGTAGAGGAACAAGTCGAAACTGATCGACGGACTAATCGATGGCACAAACAGGGAGCGAGACCCAAAGGCTCTCGAGACATCAGATTGTCACGATTATCTCGTATTGCTGCTGTAGCATCCTCTACCCCAGATACGGCTATGACAAGACTTGTAAGCACTGGTATTCTACAACCCCCTATACATCTTGAGAATAGATTTGAAACATTGATGAATGTGGATGAGGAATCCCAAAATATGACAAAACTCAGATCGAATCAGCCAGCAGCTAACATTGCTACTAACAGGCGCTCAAGTCGAGCAGACGGCGGCATTCAGCTCAGAGCGCAGCCGTGCCCAGGACTCTGATAGTGGGCGACTCTATTATTAGAAACGTCAGAACCAGACTGCTACTACCTGTTGCTTTCCTCAAGCAACCGTCTCTGATGTGAACAAGAACTTCGGAGCATTGTGATGAAGCACAAGACTGCAAATCGAGTCATCATCCATGTGGGGAAGAATGATATTCGGAAAGGCAGTCAGAACTGCTTAAGCAAGATTTCAGTGAACTCTTTGAAACACTTCAAAGACTTGAAGTTCAGTCGTTCATCAGTGGTCCACTCCCAGCGAGGGGAACTAACATGTTTTCACGGTTGCTTGGCTGAATACATGGCTACAAAGAACCTGCAGTACAAAAGGAGTCAACTTCATCGACAACTTCAATATTTTCTGGGGCCACAGACAACTGTTTAAACTGGATGGCCTCCACCCAAGCAAACTTGGTGCAAGAGTGCTAAAAGACAATTTCTATTTCTCCCTCCATCATCCTTCAGTGGTGTGGGCCAATCCACTCATACACTCACCTGGACAGAATATGAGTGACCACAGGACTTCATATCAGCTTCCGAGTCATTATGCGGTTGAAGAATCCCACAAGGATACTGATAACCCACACAGCCAAACAAGCACTGCTCATGGACATCCGGCTGAGCCCTGCCCACAGAGCTCATCATATGCAGACTGTGACGTATTACAACAGCTCCAAGACTCAGCACCCAAGGACGACTTTCTGGAAAACAGCCTGGGAAGCCAGGACAACACATCACCGGAAACACCAGAGCTAGAGCCCCGCTCACCAGACACACTATCCCTCTCTCCAGCATCTCCACTTCTAAGCTTTTCACAGAAAATGGAGGAATTGGTGTATGCTGGGACCAAACTCTCTGCAAGTCCCCAGATATCAACTAAAAAACGGCGGGCCCCCCAACCACCAAAGACTGTAGGTTCAGCTCTCCCGCCTCCTCCTGTGAGAGCTCTCCGACCGCTGCCACAACGCAAGGCCCAAACCCTCTCCATCTGCTGTAGGTGAACCAAAAACAACTGATAACAGCTCTCAGTGATATGTGTCGGGTCCCCGCTATATTAGCAGCAACATTCACAAACGTTTACAAAACAAGCGGGAACCCAGTGTGCCTGTAGCCTTCTCTATCTCTGTTTTATCACGTGATAGACGGTCTAAGGCCTTCTCAAGCCGCACGGCTGACCCATCTAATCTGCGCCTGTAATGCATCAGTCTAAGATTGCTGTAGAGACAAAATGTAATTCCATCAAGTTAGCATTTTTAAACACTCGCTCACTAAAAAATAAATCATTTGTGATCAATGATTTAATAACCACAAACAACCTGGATTTTATGTTCCTAATTGAAACATGGCTAGAAGACAACTGCAGTGCAACAGTCCTCACTGAAACAGCCCTCCTAACTTTTAATTTATAAGTGTCTGCAGGACTGTTAGGAGAGGTGGAGGCGTAGCTGCTCTGTTTAAAGATGTTTATAAATGTAAGCAAGTGTCATTTGTCAGTACTTGTCTTTTGAATATCTAGGAATTGTGCTGAAAGATGCCTCACGCATTCTGTTTATTATCATTTACAGGCCCCAAAATACTCTCCAGCCTTTGTTGAAGAGTTCACAGAACTGTTATCAATGATTTCCTCAGAGTTAGACTGTTTTGCTATTTGCAGGGGATTTTAATATTCACATAGACAATGCTGAAATCAAAACTACAAAAGAAATTGTAACAGTTTTAAACACTTTCGACCTGATTCAGCATGTGCACGGACCCACACACAATCGTGGACACACTCTAGATTTACTCATCAGTAGAGGTCTAAACATTTCATCCATTGTCATTAAGGATGTAGCTCTGTCTGATCACTTCTGTATTTTCTTTGATATATTGATCTCTGTCACCACTGAATCTATATCTGTCTCTGTCAGAAAGAGATGCATTAATGAGAACACTAGTGTGCTATTTATGAAGGCAATATATTTAACACCAAGCATTTCTGCAGACTCTGGTTGATCTTCTCCTGGATTCATTTAACTCAAAAGTTAAGAATGTTATTGATGATATTGCACCGATAAAGGTCAGCAAGAAGAATGGCAGACAAAAATCATTTTGGAGAAAATCAACAGCAGTTCAGAATATGAAAAGACAATGCAGAAAAGCTGAGCGGAGTGGCGGAAGACGAAACTAGAAATACACTATAGCATCTATAAAGACAGCCTTCATGCTTTCAATTTGGAACTAGCCACAGCTAGACAGACCTTCTTCTCAAACCTTATAAACAGTAACTTAAACAACACTCGCACTCTTTTTGCTACTGTTGAGAGACTGACAACCCCCCCCCAAGTCAGATTCCCAGTGAAATGCTCTCTGACAGCAAATGCAATGAGTTTGCTTCCTTCTTTTCAGAGAAGATCAGTAATATCAGGAAGGAGATTGGCACATCTTCCTGTAATACAGAGGTCACACAGATTCGACAGCAATCTCAAAAAGAGGTGACTATGTCTGTTTTTAAAACAATTGATAGCAAAATTTTGGAAGAAATAGTACAGCATCTTAAATCGTCAACCTGCTATCTTGATACACTTCCCACATCTTTTTCAAAAGTGTGCTTAACTGTTTAGAAGCAGATCTCTTAGAAGTGGTGAACACCTCACTTCTTTCTGGGACTTTTCCAAACTCCCTGAAAACTGCAGTTGTTAAGCCCCTTCTGAAAAAGCGCAATATTGATAACACCATGTTGACAACTATAGACCAATATCAAATCTTCCTTTCATAGGTAAGATTATTGAAAAGGTAGTTTTTAATCAGCTGAACAACTACTTAAACTCAAATGGATTCCTGGATAATTTTCAATCTGGTTCCGCGTGCAGCACAGAGACAGCACTCATTAAGATAATAAATGATATTCGCTTTTAATTCTGATTCTGGCAAAATATCAGTGCTGGTACTACTAGATCTTAGTGCTGCGTTTGACACTGTCGATCATAACATACTTCTAGAGAGACTGGAAAACTTGGTCGGGCTTTCTGGATGGCACTCAAATGGTTCAGGTCATACTAGAAGGGAGAGGTTATTATGTGAGTATAGGAGAGCATAAGTCTAAGTGGACGTCCATGACATGTGGAGTCCCACAAGGCTCAATACTTGCACCGCTCTTGTTTAGCCTGTATATGCTCCCACTAAGTCAGATAATGAGGAAGGACCAAATTGCCTACCACAGCTATGCTGATGATACCCAGATCTACCTAGCCTTATCTCCAATGATTATAGCCCCATTGACTCCCTCTGCCAATGCATTGATGAAATTAAAAGTTGGATGTGCCAAAACTTTCTTCAGTTAAACAAGGAGAAAACTGAAGTCATTGCATTTGGAAACAAAGATGAAGTTCTCAAGGTGAATGCATACCTTGACTCTAGGGGTCAAACAACAAAAAATCAAGTCAGAAATCTTGGGGTGATTCTAGAGACAGACCTTAGCTTTAGTAGTCATGTCAAAGCAGTAACAAAATCAGCATACTATCATCTCTCAAAAATATTGCAAGAATTAGATGTTTTGTTTCCAGTCAAGACTTGGAGAAACTTGTTCATGCCTTTATCACCAGCAGGGTGGATTATTGTAATGGTCTCCTCACCGGCCTTCCAAAGAAGACCATTAGACAGCTGCAGCTCATCCAGAACGCTGCTGCCAGGATTCTGACTAGAACCAGAAAATCTGAGCACATCACACCAGTCCTCAGGTCCTTACACTGGCTTCCAGTTACATTTAGGATTGATTTTAAAGTACTTATACTCGTTTATAAGTCACTCAATGGTCTAGGACCTAAATATATGGCAGATATGCTCACTGAATATAAACCTAACAGACCACTCAGACCATTAGGATCGAGTCAGTTAGAAATACCAAGGGTTCACACAAAACAAGGGGAGTCCGCTTTTAGCTATTATGCCGCCCGCAGCTGGAACCAGCTTCCAGAAGAGATCAGATGTGCTAAAACATTAGCCACATTTAAATCCAGACTCAAAACTCATCTATTTAGCTGTGCATTTGTTGAATGAGCACTGTGCTACGTCCGAACTGACTGCATTATTTTATGTATAATCCTATTCTATTTAACTGTTTTAAATTTCATTTTAAATCAATTTCTATATCATTTTAAAATTCCTTGTTTTATTATTTTTAACTCCTTGTTTTTATTGCTGTGAATGATTATTTAACTTTTTATGTAAAGCACTTTGAATTACCACTGTGTATGAAATGTGCTATATAAATAAACTTGCCTTGCCTTGCCTTGCTCTTCGAAGACTCTTGTGCTGGTGGTATGGCACTACAGCGGTGGTGGTTCTTCCCGTGTCGAGTGGACTGCACACATCAGGCTGCAATACCCCTGTTTGTGTTGCAGATGACTATCTCCCCTGTGCGCTTCAGCATGCTAAAAGAGTTTTTTTCCCTAAAAGAGCATTCACGGGTGCGTCTTTTTAAAGACGACGTTGCATCTGGCAAACTTGACGTTGCGTCTTTATAAAGACTAGTTGGGTCTTGCTTCAGACAACGTGTCACCCGTGCTTTCTGGATGCGGTCGTTGCTGGCGCTGGGTGATGGTCACGATCGCTGCTTCACGTGCCTGGGCAGTAAGCACGCTGAAGTGGCGTTCGTGGATGAGTCATCTTCTCTTTGTGGATGCTCATCTCGGAGTTGCGGCCAGCTCCGTTACCTCGGCAAGGGTCGAGGTCCATCTCGATCTAGTTCTCGTCCTGGCTGCAGAGAGGCAAGGTCTACTTCAACGGTAGCACGGCTGGTCTGAGGATTACAGTGGTGGCAAACCCTCAAGTCAAGGGACCATCGCTCCTCTTGCGCTCCACAACCAGTTGAGCTGCCAATGGAACGTGCTGGGCCCCCTAAAAGGAGCAACCAGCAGTATCCTTGGCACTCCTCCCGATGATCAGATGTCGATCGCTGCATCGGAGGGCGAGCCGGAGCTTCTTGAGAGGAAGATTCGGCTGCGCTGCTGCTCCGGCGGTAGCAATGCCTGAGTCGGATCTGGAAATGACGGCTATGCTTTCCCGGGCCGCCGAAAGGGTAGGGCTCGAGTGGACAAAGCCACCGTGTCCCAAACCCTCGAGGTTGGATGACTCGTTTCTCGGGGTAGAATGTGCTGGTTCTCAGCGCCCTGTCCCGGATGCCTCTCTCCCGGACGTGCATGAGGAACTTACAGGTCGTGGACGGCACCTTTTACTGCCAAAAACCGACCTGTTAACTCCTCCTCCTTCACCACCCTCGGTGGTGCAGCTAGGGGTATACGGGGTCCCCCCCGTGGAGTGGTCAGTTGCGATGCAAGTGTGTCCTTATACTGTCTCCACCCGGCAGGGCAAACCGTGCCTCCTCTTCTGGGCCTGTAGGTACTCGTCTGGTCTCATCCGGCGAGGCTTATGTGACCTGTGGAGATGCTGCCTCCACCTAACGCTATGGCGTTACTGCAGGTTCTTTAGGCTAAAAGCACTGAGGGACATGCACGGGGGTGGTCACGATCTGGAAGTTCTGAAAGAGCTCCGTACCGCACCTGACCTCGCGCCATGAGCGACGAAGGTTATGGCACGGTCATGCGATGTCCACACTTGTGGTCCAGGAGCGCCACCTCTGGCTGTGTCTGGTTGACATAGGGACGCCGACAAAGTTCGGTTCCTCAAGGTTCCTGTATCCCAGACTGGCCTCTTCGGCGACGCAACCGGTAACATGGCCCAGCAGTTCCGGGTTGCACAGGAGCAGAGTGAGGCGATCCAACATGTCCTGCCTCGGCGGGCAGCTGCTGCTCCACCCGTCCGCCAGTTGCAGCGCCCAGCCTGCTCGTCGCCGAGGGTGGCCCCCTGCGTCCACCCCTGCTCCCGCACCGCATCCGCAGCAGCCTTCAAAAAGCAGTGCCGTTGAGCTAGGAGTAGGCAGGCCGCCCCGCCCGTCCTGGCCCCCGTCAACTGGCGGTAAGCGGAGAAGCAAGAGGCCTCGGGACGGGCGACCCAGGGAGAGAGAGAACTGCTTCGGGAGAGGGTAAGTGCATCTCTCCCTCCCCCGGAGGAGGGCCGGGGTGGATAATCTGTTTCAAAAATCTCGACAGGAAGCGGTTGTCTCTGTCTCTGGGTCCCAAGAGGGCATGGAGAGTCATGGACGGATCAACTCCGGACCCCACTCATTCTCCCTCTCGCCAGCAGGCAGCAGTGGGTGGTTCGGGAGAGTCAAAGGCTCTACTCACGCACCCTCTGCCAAACTACGGAACCAGGTAAGCGTGCACCGCACACTCAGACCCCTCCTTGGCCCGCCACGGGCCAGGTCCCTGCATTCCACTTCGCTGCCCTACCGCGGGTACGTCGGTGGTCCCGCTGGTCCCGCTTGTA
Source organism: Ptychobarbus kaznakovi (assembly GCA_027422405.1). Taxonomy (NCBI): domain Eukaryota; kingdom Metazoa; phylum Chordata; class Actinopteri; order Cypriniformes; family Cyprinidae; genus Ptychobarbus; species Ptychobarbus kaznakovi. Next base: position 22,759,782 of record CM049807.1, read on the forward strand.
CGGTGTCTGGGTGCCCGGGAGCTGCTCAGCCGTCTCTCACGGCTCCTGTGGACCATCTGACTCGGCTATGCGATTCAGTTCGCCCGCGTCCTCCCAAGTTCAGGGGCATCCACCTCACAGCATGAAGGCAGCTGATGCCCATGTCTTGTGAGGGAATCACTGTCCTACTGGCGAAGGACATGATGAAACCGGTCCCTCCAGCCATTATGAAGGCAGGGTTTTTCAGCCCTTACATCATTGTGCCCAAGAAAAGCGGTGGGTTACGACCGGTCTTGGGTCTGCACATCTTGAACTGGGCCTTTCATAAACCTCCTTTCAAGATGTTCACGCAGAAGTGCATCTTCGGATGCATCCGTCCCCGAGATCGGTCTGCAGCGGTCGACCTGAAGGACCCGTACTTCCATGTGTCGATCTTTCCGCGCCACAGGTCAGTCCTGCGGTTTGCGTTCGAAGGACGTGCATATAAGTACAAGGTCCTGTCTTCACGAAAGTAGCGGAGGCAGCCCTTGTTCCCCCGAGAGAACAGGGCGTGCGCATTCTCAACTACCTCCACAACTGGCTCATACTAGCTCAGTCTCAGGATCAGTTATGCGAACACAGGGACTTGGTGCTCTCGCACCTCAGCCGGTAGGGCCTTCGGGTCAACTGGGAAAAGAGAAAACTCTCCCCGATGCAGAGGATCTCTTTTCTCGGTATGGAGTTGGATTCGGTCAATCAGACAGTGCGCCTCACGCAGGAACGCGCTCAGTCGGTGTTGAACCACTTGAATACGTTCAAGAACAGGACGGCGGCACCACTGAAACAGTTTCAGAGGCTCCTGGGGCATATGCTCCATATGAGACCGCTTCAACACTGGCTCCATGGCTGAGTCCCGAGGTGGGCGTGGCAGAGCAGCACGCTGTGGGTCCAAGTCACTCCAGCCTGCCGCCAACCTTCACCCCGTGGTCAGACCTTTCGTTCCTTCGGGCAGGAGTGCTCCTGGAACAGGTCTCCAGGCACACTGTGGTTTACAGGGATGCTTCCGCCAAGGGCTGGGGGGCCACGTTCAACGGGCTTGCAGTGTCGGGGGTTTGGACGGGTCCCCAACTCCACTGGCACATCAACTGCCTAGAGTTGCTGACCGTCTCAAGATACGCTTATGAGGCGAGCACGTACTGGTCCTACAGACAACACACTGCGACCGTCGCGTACATCAACCGACAAGGTGGTCTACGCTCCCGTCGCATGTCGCAACTCGCCCGCCACCCCTCCTCCTCTGGATCGGAAGCATCTGAGGTCGATTCGCGCCATTCATATTCCGGGCTTGCTCAACCGGACTGCCGACGAGCTGTCACGAGCTGTGATCCACGGATAGTGAAGACTCCATCCCCAGACGGCCAACTGATTTGGAGACGTTTCGGACTCGCACAGGTAGACATGTTCGCATCCCTAGAGACGTCTCACTGCCAGTTGTTTCACTCCCTGACAGAAGGAACACTCGGCACGGACTCACTGGCACACATCTGGCCGCGGGGCCTTTGCAAGTATACATTTCCCCCAGTGAGCCTTCTCGCACAGACACTGTGCAAGATCAGGGAGGAAAGAGGAGCAGATCCTGCTCGTGGCGCCATACTGGTGCACCCGACTTGGTTCCCAGAGCTGATGCTCCTCGTGACAGCCCCTCCCTGGCAAGATTCCTCTGAGGAATGATCTACTGACTCAGAGACGGGGCACCTTATGGCACCCGCGTCCAGACCTCTGGAAACTTCAATGTCTGGTCCCTGACGGGACGTGGAGGTTCTAGGTGACCTACCCCAAGAGGTGGTCGACACCATCACTTCGGCGAGAGCACCATCTACGAGACATGCTTACGCCTTGAAGTGGAACCTGTTCGTCGAATGGTGCTCTTTTCACAGAGAAGACCCCCGGAGATGCCCAATCAGAGTCGTGCTGTCCTTCTTGCAGCAAGGGTTGGAGCAAAGGCTGTCTCCCTCCACCCTCAAGGTCTAGGTGGCCGCGATTGCTGCCAACCACGGCCCTGTGGAAGAGAAGTCGGTGGGGAAGCATGACTGGGTCGTCAGGTTCCTTAGGGGGGCAAGAAGGCTGAATCCCACACACCCCCCCACCCCCCCCCTCCCCCCCCCCCCCCCCCAGACAGTCGAGCCAAAGTTCCTCTCAATGAAAACTCTGCTCCTGCTTGCACTGGCCTCCATTAAGAGGGTTGGGGACCTACACGCATTTTCGGTCGACGATTCGTGCCTACAGTTTTGGACCGGCGGATTCACAGATTATCCTGAGGCCCGGCCCGGCTATGTGGCCAAGGTTCCCACTACTCCATTCAGAGACCAGGTGGTGACCCTCCAAGCGCTGCCCCCGGAGGAGGCAGACCCAGCCCTTGCTTTGCTTGTCCCGTCCGAGCATTGAGATACTACTTTGACAGGACACAAAGCTTCAGGACCTCAGACCAGCTCTTTGTCTGTCACGGAGGCCGGCAGAAAGGGAAATGCCGTCTCCAAGCAGAGGATGGCCCACTGGATAGTGGATGCCATCACCCTGGCTTATCAGGCACAGGGTGTGCCTTGCCCGTTCAGATGAGAGCTCACTCTACAAGAAGTGTGGCATCCTCCTGGGCGCTGGCTCGTGGCGCCATGCTGACAGATATTTGTAGGGCTGCGGGCTGGCGACCCCTAACACGTTCGCTAGATTCTATAGTCAAGTCAAGTCAAGTTCAAGTACAAGTTCAAGTTCAAGTGAGCTTTATTTCATTCCGTTGTACAGGTCCAAATGTGGACATACAGTGGGATGAGATGTCGTGCCTCACAGGACCACGGTGCTACATAAATACAGACATACAACATGAAGTAAAAACAGTATAAACCTATAAACAACTAACCTACTGTCAGCTTTGACTATACATATGCTAAATATAAAAGTGGTTACCTATACATAAACTAAAAAAAATAATAAAAAATACAAACTGTGCAACTGTGCAGACGACTTCAAATACTGTACATGTGCAAAAAGAGAGACATTCAAGCAGCTGACTGGGGAACAGTGTAAGGTGATTTGTGGTGCATGAGCCAGTAAACATACATACATTACAGTTATATATTGCAATCAGTCTGTCTAGTGCATGTAGAGGCGAGTGTGTTGCTACAGGTGGCTTGTGCAGGCCCGCTCACCTGTGCGTAGCACACTTAAATTGCACAAAAATAAAAAAAAAATTTCCTGTGATGTGGTAGGGTGTGTGTGTGTGTGTGTGTGCGTGTGTGTGTGTGGGGGGGGGGGGTAGTCCATGTCAGATGTAGGGGTTGTTTGGGTTTTTTCAGATCAGAGAGGGGCGTGTGATGTGTGAGTTCAGGGCTCTCACAGCCTGGGGGAAAAAGCTGTTGAGCAGTCTGGCGGAGCGGGCTCTGATACTCTGGTACCGTCTACCTGAGGGTAGGAGCTGGAAGAGACTGTGGGAGGGGTGGGTGTGGTCCTTCACGACACTTTTTGCTTTGCTGGAGCATCGTGTAAGGAAAATATCCAGGATGGAGGGGAGAGGGGCACCAATGATTTTTGCAGCTGTGTTCACTGTCCGCTGGAGGGTCTTGCGGTCTGCTGCACTGCAGTTCCCGTACCAGACAGTGATGCAGCTGGTCAGCACGCTCTCAATGGTACCCCTGTAGAAGGTGGTGAGGAGGTGGAGAGGGGAAGGCTTGCTCTTAACGGCGGAGAAAGTGCAGGCGCTGTGTGCCTTCTTGGAGACAGACTGGTGTTGGTGGTCCAGGTGAGGTCCTCTGTGATGTGCACCCCCAGGAATTTAGTGCTGCTGACTCTCTCCACAGTCGAGCTGTCGATGATCAGTGGGGGGTGGTCAACAGAGTTTCTCTCCTGAAGTCCATCACAACTTCCTTTGTCTTCTCCACATTGAGGGACAGGTTGTTAGCGCCACACCATTCAGCCAGCTGTGCCACTTCCTCTCTGTAGTGCGTTTCATCATTGTTGCTGATGAGACCTACCACTGATGTGTCATCGCAAACTTGATGATGTGGTTGGAGCTGAACTTGGCAGTGCAGTCGTGGTCAGCAGCGTGAAGAGCAGCGGGCTGAGCACACAGCCCTGTGGGGCACCTGTGCTCAGTGTGGTAGTGCTCGAGTGTTGTGGCCGACACGGACTGACTGAGGTCTTCAGTTAGAAAGTCCAGGATCCAATTACAGAGGGAGTTGTTAAGGCCCAGCAGGTTTAATTTATTGATGAGCTGTTGTGGGATTATTGTGTTGAATGCTGAGCTGAAGTCGATGAACAGCATTCTAACATAGGAGTCTTTATTTTCTAGATGGGTAAGAGCCAGGTGGAGGGTGGAGGAAATTGCATCATCCGTAGAGCGGTTTGGGCGGTATGCAAACTGAGCGGATCGAGTGTGTTTGGGAGGCTGGTTTTTGATGCTGTGCATGACTACCTCTCAAAGCACTTCATTATGATTGGAGTCAGTGCTATGGGACGGTAGTCATTTAGACAGGACACAGGTGATTTTTTGGTACCGGTATGATCGTTGTGGATTTGAGACATGTGGGGATGACTGCTGGCTCAGCGAGTGTTGAAGAATCTGTTAGGACATCTGTCAGCTGTGCAGCACAGTCTTTCAGTGCGCGGCCAGGTATATTGTCAGGACCCGCAGCCTTGCGGGGTTAATCCTAGATAGGGTCTTCCTACGTCGGCTGGAGACAGACAGAGTGCCTGGTCGTTGGGAGGTGTGGGAAGTTTTTGTGCAGGTGTGTCGTTCTGCATTTCAAACCGAATAAAAGTGGTTGAGTACATCTGGGAGGGATGTGTCGTCATCACAGGCCTGTGGCGGGGCTTGTAGTCAGTGATGGTCTTAATGGCTTGCCACAGGCTCCGTGTATCTCTGCTGTTTGTGAAATGATTATTGATTTTATTGCCATATGACTGTTTTGCATTTTGATGCCACGGGACAGATTGGCTCTTGCTGTTTTGAGGGCTGCTTTATCTCCTGATCTGAACGCTTCATCTCTGGTTTTTAGCAGCCCACGAACCTCTGCTGTCATCCATTGCTTCCGGTTTGCACGTGTGGTGATGGCTTGGTGACTGTCACATCATCAATGCAGTATTTGATGTAAGCAGTCACAGTTTCGTGTACTCTGCAGGTCTGTATGGTTATTATAGGTGGCCGCCTCTTTAAACATGTTCCAGTCTGTGTCCTGGAAGCAGTCCTGCAGTGCTGAGGTAGCATTGTCTGGCCATAAACCGTGATCTGCTTTTGAACCGGTTTGCCAGTTTGAGAAGTGGTCTGTATGCTGGGGTTAGCATAACAGAGATGTGGTCCGAGTATCCGAGATGGGGGCGGGGTTCGGCTTTGTATGCGTTTTTCACTGTTGTGTAAACAAAGTCCAGTGTGTTATTTCCCCTTGTTGCAAAATTCACATGTTGGTAGAGCTTTGGTAAAACTGTCTTTAAGTTAGCGTGGTTGAAGTCGCCGGCTATGATGAAAAAGCCGTCGGGGTTATTTGTTGTTGTTCGCTGATGGCGCTGTACAGATCACGAAGCGCGTCCTTAGCATTTACACACGGGGGAATGTACACCGCGACAATAACAATGGCCGTGAACTCCCGGCAGATAGAACGGTCGACATTTCACAACCATAAACTCCACCAGCGATGAACAGTGTTTTGATAATACCGCAGCATTGTTACACCATTCTTTGTTGATATACACACACAATCCGCCCCCGCGTGTCTTACCAGACAGTGATGAATCTCTGTCCGCTCGGCAGCAGGAAAGTCGTTAAGCTGAATGGCGGAGTCCGGGATGTTGTACGTTTAGCCATGTTTCAGTGAAAACAAACACACAACAATCCCTTGTCTCATGCTGTGTAGACCGGCTGAGTTGAATTAAGTCCAGTTTGTTTTCCAGAGAGCGAACGTTTGAGAGCATTAGTGATGGAATCGCTGGTCTAGTTGGGTTAGCCCTTAGCCTAGCTCGAATCCCTCCACGCTTGCCGCGCTTCTGTCCCCTCTCACACGCCGGCGTCGCCGTTTTGTGCGGGTGGCATCAGTGGGCGAGGCCGCGGTCTCGGGGTCCGGCTTCAGCAGCAGAGTCAAGTCACCTTTATTTATATAGCGCCTTTAACAATACAAATTGTAAAAAGCACTGCACAGTATCAACATAGGCAAGTTGTGTCAATAATGTAAAATATAGGATTTAACACTCAATTTTCAGCTGAATGCATTTCATTATTGAATTAGTGATGGCATTGTCCAGCTCAGTTCAGTTTAAATAATATTTGTGCAATCAAGTCGATGATATTGCTGAAATGAAGATTCCCCAACTAAGCAAGCCAGAGGCGACATAGCCTCGTGTGAACCGGTTTCCTCTTGTGTCTCACCTTAAACAGGTAGAAGCACTGAGGCTCCGGTTTCGGGTCGGCTTGCTAAAAACTGCTCCAGAGAGTCCGTACTGTAGACCCTGTCAAGCTCCTCCATCCCCTCGGCAGCAGGATGTAGCGGAGCATCTGGCGCCAGGCCCTCACTCGATGAATCCCTGAGAACCGGTAGAGGGCTGGGTTCCATATGTAGAGACCGTTCGGAATCCCATATGTGTAAATTCCATGGTATAGCCTTAGAGCCCGTGTTTCCCGGCAGACTTCCTGCTACTTCCAAGAGGGGTACAATCACCTCCAATCTTCCATATACATCTGACTATTGTCCATATGTGTAACTGCTTCTGAACCTCCCTCTGGAAGGTAAGGGCTTCCGCAGCGTTCCTGTTCTAAGCTGAACGGGTACGTTTTCCCAGTGTTTTCCAGTCCTACTGAGTGGGTAGTGCCATAGCAACAGTAACTGGTCTTCCTATGGGGGCCCTAACCTGCGCCAAAAAATAACGGCACAGGAGGCCTCCATGGGAAACTGAAGGGCGGTATCCGTGGCCTTTTGGTAGGGATCCCAATTCGTTGGTCCTCCGACGTGACGTCGAGAGTGACCGACTGATAGGGAACGTCTCGGTTACATATGTAACCCTCGTCCCGTCGCCACGGCTCCTGTACCACCACTGAGTGGCCGGATCCCGGCTCGGCTCCTCAGCAAAAACCTGAATATGCACTGAACCTGCTGCCTACTAATACTCACGCTGTGATCAGTGGCAGCTGGATGCAATAATTGCATGCCAATGTGCATTGGCTCGTTTAGTTTACACTCGAAGTAGATTGGTCTCTCTAAGCGAGATCCCAATTCATCGGTCCTCTGAGATGACGTCTCCGTTCCCTCCTTCAGGTGTCGCGCTCCACCAGGAAAGCTTCCTGGAGAAGAAAGCGCAAGGAAGGAGGCGAGGAGCCTCGCCGTGGTGTTGGGATAGCACTGCTCCAATGCCGGTGGTGGAGGCATCCACCTCCACTAAGAACGGGAGCTGAGGATCCGGATGGGAGCAGTGCAGAAGGCCTCCTGGAGCTTCTTGAAGGCAGCCTGAGCTTCGGGGTTGCAGGACAGAGACTTGGGTTTTTTACGGAGCATGGAGGTGAGGGGAGCCGAGAGGAGGCTGAAGCCCTGAATGAATCTGCGTTAAAAGTTAGCGAATCAAAGGAATCGTTGGAGTTCCTTAACGGACTGTGGCTGGGGCCAGTCACGGATGGCATGGACCTTCCCCTGGTCCATTTGGATGCCATCTGCACTGAGGATGTATCCGAGGAACTGCACCATGGGGCAGGTTGAGCCATATAAGGAGGTTTTGGGAGATTAAATTTCCAGAGGAGGCGGAATCCAGAAGGGCGGATACTGAAATGGAGTGATGAGGGTAGTCGTCACCACCCCTCTTCGACTGATTGGCTGAGGAGGAGCTGTCAATCAATAACTAGTGGATCAATGATGACACTTAAACATGCCCTGATTTACATAAAACTCTAACCGCAACATTTGGGAAAGCAAGTGCAGAATTTGGAAACAAGAGTGAAGGAAAAAACAGTGTAAGCATACAAAAATAAAAAATATGAGCAGAAAATGTCTGAGAGCAGAAAAAACTGAGAAATATAAACAAGGAAATTTAGATTTTGTGCACCATTCAGATAATTTTGCATTAATATTTCAAATTTGTGCAATATGATTTTAAATGTGTTTAAAGTTTTGATTCATGCTTATATTTTTAAAAAAATGCGTTATCATTTTTCTGGTTTACGCTTACTATTTTTCTATCTTTGACCATTGTTTGCTATTCTGAAAAAAATTGCTTTCATTTTGAAATCTTGTGCAATATATTTTTACTTGCGTTTTAAATTTTGTTTTCACGCTTGTTATTTTTTTATCTGTGACTGCAATACTTTCGGCGGGAAACGTTTCCGATAATTTACCACACATTTTACAAGATCAGATGCTTGTCAGTGATGCTGAGGATCTGTAAATCATTTGCCATCATCCTCAGTCATCTCTCCTTACTCTGTTTATGCGGTAAATTAAATATTATGTATTGTAACAGGCTACAGCTAGCAAGGAGCTAACCATGTCCTTTTAGTGGCTCGCGTTATTTTATTAGAACGCGTTATTTGCTAAATGTGCCTTTCTGAATACAGACACCAACCCATCCCTACACTACACATCCCCTGCACAGCCTGGACTTCGTGAGCGAAGCAGAGCGAGACACAAACTCTCGCGCTGGCAGATCAAAGAGCTGCTATGAGTCAGTGCTATGGGACGGTAGTCGTTTAGAAAGGACACAGGTGATTTCTTTGGTACCGATATGATTGTTGTGGATTTGAGACATGTGAGGATGACTGCTATGTGTCCGTGTGTTTTTGCGTCTGTACATATATTGATTTTGAAAGTATAATATCCGTTTCACATTTTTGATGCCACACATGCTATGCC
>CM049807.1:22768712-22878712 GCA_027422405.1 Ptychobarbus kaznakovi
CAATGAACTTCACGTGTCACCCAGATTACAGGACTGTAATACCCATCCTGATGTCCAGTGAAGGTGCTTCACAAGGACAGTCTGAAATTCTATTTCAAGCTCCTAAATTGTAGAAGATTATCAGAGTGCTATTTCAGTTTTTCTAGTTCAATATTTTATGTGTTACTTTGCCATTTCTTTCTAATTAATTGTTAGATTTACTGGCAATTTCAGAGTGAAAATGGTTTCTACTATATTAGTATCTACTAATGTGCTGTCTTAATAATATTTAATATAAAAAAAATCTATTTGGGGTGTGCAAACATATCACAGTTTTATTGCTAGAAGTTGCAGAGTATAAAGCATTGACAGCTGGCAATTTCTGAATGCATAAGTAAAAGCAACCAGAGGTTATGTGACAAAGTTGTGAAGTTTACAGTTTTAAAAGTTATGAAGTTTAAAGTTTTATAGATTTTATATTTATATTTTACAGTACCGTAAACTATGCAGTTTTATTTGACATTTTGGAAGAAAATGTTCAATTTTCAAAATTCAGAATAGTTTATGTTTTTGTATAGCAATGCATTCTAGTATTACCTTATATATGAAAGATGCAATCATAATTTGGTTACACTTTAATTCAAAGTGACGTTTATTGGAGTGTAATTACACAAATAAAGTAATTTAACTTAAGGTTAAGATCATGCAATTATGCATATTTAATTGTTATTTTATTACTTTGTAAGGGACAATACTGTATAAAGTGTTCACTACTCCACGTTTAATAAACAATTTCTGAAGGATCATGTGACACTGAAGACTGGCGTAATGACTGCTGAAAATTTTTTTATAACATTTTAAAATATATTCAAATATTAAAATAGTTTATTGTAAAAATATTAGTGCTTTTGCTGTATTTTTTACCAAGTAAATGCATAAGAGCCCAAATTCCCCACAATGATTTCAATTACAGATACGTTTTCCATAAGATTTGAATTCAGGGGTAGTGTAGGGATATGGAATAGTTTACAAAGTATAAAAAATCATTATGTCTACAGAGTATTCATAAATGAATGAATCCGTCTTTCGGATGAGACGTTAAACCGAGGTCCTGACTCTCTGTGGTCATTAAAAATCCCATGCATTCTCGTAAAGAGTAGGGTGTAACCCCGGTGTCCTGGCCAAAATTCCCCACACTGGCCCTTGTCATTCATGGCCTACTAATAATCCCCATCCACTTGATTGAGCTCTATCTCTCTCTCTCCTCTCAATCTGTAGCTGGTGTGTGGTGAGCGCACTGGCGCCGTTGTCCTGTGGCAGCCGTCGCATCATCCAAGTGGATGCTGCACACATGGTGGTGGTTGAGGAGAGACCCCCCCACATGATTGTAAAGCGCTTTGGGTGTACAACAATACACAAAAAGCGCTATATTAAATGCATCATTCATTCATTATTCATTCATAAAAAGCAAAAATACAAGTGTGTGTGTGTGTGTGTGTGTGCTGTGCTGTGTGGCGTGGTGCACGTGTGCGTGCGTGCGTGCATGCGTGCGTGCGTGTGTGTGAGAGAGCGAGAGTGTGCTAATAATAGATTACACATCTAATAATAGATAACACATTATCAAACATGATAATGCATGATAAAAAAGAATACATAATAGCAGCATTTTCACTGATGGTCTCAGACTGTAAATCAAAGGAGGCTGTATCATAAATACAGCAATTATACAGTTCTAAATAATTAAAATATTACACTCATTGTGTGTTGTGAGAAAGGGTTAATGAGCTATTCAGCTCGGCAAAGCAGATGGACGGATAAAGTGTGTTTCAGTGTCACTGAGGGTGGCCGCTGTAAACTAATCCCAGAGCAAGGTCACACTCATCTGATCCAGGATCCAGGCATGAGTCCTAACATGCTCTGCCACCCAGCCCTGACAGGGAGCAGCCGCCACACTGGGGCAACTGGCTGGAGATGCTATCTGGAGCGCTCAGTTGAGCGCAATCAAATATTTATGACACGAAGGCTGCTTTATCAGAGTGTCACTGTAATTAGACAAGGAAAGCTATTGAGCTACCAGAAGAGGGTGGAGTACAAATAAGGTATAATGTCTTGCAAAAAAAAAAACCTTCCCAGAAGGCACCTGGTGCGCTGATACTGATTGAAACATCATATTGCTGACATGAATTGCTTTTCCTTGAATAAATGTTTAACATGCTGTTAGTATCAGGGATTTTTTTTCTCTTTTTTACTGGAAATGCTGGCTCTAATTGTTGATGGAGAGATGGTAATATGAATAACAATGAGAAGATCTCCACAGGGAGATGCCCGAACCATGAGTGAAAGTCTGTCAGTAGACTGCCTTGCAGGAAAAAGAGAGGGTAAGTGATTGTGATTGCTCACAAACTGCTTGTTTGAGCCCCAGTGTCTGTTAATCAAACTGGATAGACGACAGACTAGCTGCCCATCAAACAAGGATATGAAAGCATGTCTTCAATGATGATGATTTGTATTTCATTGTAAATGCATATGTGTAGATATTTTATTTTAAATGTTAAATGTTCCATTTGGAAAATACACAGTATATACATATAACATGCACTGCTTCAAGTATAAATGTATTAAATATCAAATATAAATCTTTAATGGCTTGAGAACATCCATGGTAAATGGTTGAAAGAGCAATCAGTCCAAGCGCAATCAGACGTACTAAGCAATCAGACTCTACCAAAAATCAACCCGTGTGCCATACAACAACACTCTTAATCTCGCACTGGACACATAGACACAAACGGAGGACAGGAGGTTATTTCACACACAAAGTAAGAAGTAGCTCTGTTATATCTTCATAAAGGTCAAAGTAGACACTGATGCAGATTAAAAGCTGGAGCCGGAAAGCAATTTATCACTCAGTGTTGAGGAGTAACATGTTACAAAAAACATAATCAGTAAAGTTCTAAATGAACATTATAACATCAGCTCCATATCAGATAAGAAAATGCACTTTGTTTTTTTTTTCTATTAAATTAATTTATTCACTGCAATACAAACACTGAAAAACATATTTCCCATTGTTTGTGAAAAATAGCTGTTCAAACATTTTTGATTTTGATGATTTTTAAAGAAGTATCTTATAGTCACCATGGCTGCAATTATTTCATTAAATTGCAGTAAAACTTATATTTATTATTACATAAATATTCTTACAATTTAAAATGACTGTTTTCTACTATAATATTTTTAAAATGTAATTTATTTCTGTGATGCAAAGCTGAATATTCAACATCATTACTCCGGTCTTTAGTTTTATGCTTCATAGATCATTCTAATTTGATGATTTCCTGCTTTATCAGGATTACTTGATGAATAGGAAGTTCGAAAGAACAGCATTTATTTCAAACATATTTTTTTTTACTATTATAAATGTCTTCAATGTCTTGTTGGTTGGTTTAATGTGTCCTTTTTAATGATTTAAAAAATATATTTATTGCACATCTGTGTCTTCTATTATCTTTTATTTGATTTATATAAACAAAAATACACTCAAGAGTTAAAGTTTGTAGGTGCAAATATGTGATTTTCGTAGATTACAGCTATAGTTTATCCACAGCTCAGATTATTGGAGGCTTGTTAATTTGATCATTACTGAGCAGAAATGTGAGATATGAAAGATGAGATATTTGTGAAGACTAAGGTTATGAGACATGATGGCACATTGATCATGCATAATTCAATAGCTCTGTGATCGGTGACGGCAGACACTGCACTAATGATTTACATTTAGAGCTGTTTATTGGAGGATATGATCAATGCACTCCAGGCCACATGCTAATATGACCGTTTGAGGCTTGTTTGAATGAGAAAGCCTTTTCATCCAGATTAATCTCTGACTTTTGGCATAAAGTCTGATCCACTTTGCGGCTTGGTAAGGTCAAAACCAGGGTCCGTCAAGTCTTAAATACCGAACAAATCAAAAGATGATACTACTTGTAATGGATAACTCGAACAAGGTTTTATAAATCTCCTCGATTAAGTTTACAGAAAAGGTGGACCATTGGATTGAAACCAGGAAGAGAGACAAAAAAAGGAATGGTGTGTCTATATGGTGCTCAATGTATGTGTGTGTTAGTTTGGCAGTCAGTGTGAAGGTCTGATGTAATCTCTTGTCCATTGTGAGCAATGTGGTTGTGTGTGTGTGTGTGTGTGTGTGTGTGTGTGGTGTGTGGTGTGTGTGTGTGTGTGTGTGTGTGTGTGTGTGTGTGTGTGTGTGTGTGTGTGTTGTGTGTGTGTGTGTGTGTGTGTTGTGTGTGTGTGAGAGGTATTTGTGGGTGTTAAAGTGCCACGCTGAGTGTGGTGAAATTGTGCTGCACTGTTTAGATTGTCTGCCCAGCAGTACAGGTCCTTGCTGTGTGTCCTCTACCTCCAACAATCACAGCAGCTTCACTTACACCACTGGCACACAAGGACAACTTACCGTGCATCTGTTGGGCTTTTTTTTTCTCTCCACAGCTCTCTTCTCCCGAGGCTCATGCTAGAGGCTTCGTCACCTTTTATTTTAAGATTTAAGCTCCTCTTCTCTGTTCTTTGATTGTCCGTGGCCTTTTTTCAATCTGTATGAATTTGGAAAGTATAACATGTAGGGTACAACGGAGCTAAAGGCGCCCCGGGGTAAAAGATACCTTTGATATTTGTTTTCCTCTAGACCACTAGATGGAAGAAAAACGTTCGGTTACGACTGTAACCTCGGTTCCCTGAAGGGGAACGAACGTTGCGTCAGCTTTACGCTTCTGGGAACGCTTTGCGTGATAAGTCTTGAAGCACACATGTGAAATCAATCCAAGGTGTAATTGGGACGTCAGAGTGCGGGTGACGTCACGAACAGGAGGCTATAAAGCCTACCCAAACAAAGCTGTCACTAGCTTAAAAGTCTGAGCAAGTCGCTTACAGGCACGAAGGAGATATGGCCGGGGACGCAACGTTCGTTCCCCTTCAAGGAAACCGAGGTTACAGTCGTAACCGAACGTTCCCTTTCAGGGAACTCCGTTGCGTCAGCTTTACGCTTCTGGGAACGTAGTACAACATCACCATAGCGACGAGTGCCTGTCCTGTGTGAATCTAACGAGCAGCACTAGGACGAGAGCACTTGGGAACCTGGGGGTAGAGTCAGGTCCAAAGAATAAAATCTGACGAATGTGTGTGGTGAGGACCCAGCCTGCCGCATCACAAACCTCTTGGAGAGTACTCCTGATATCAGGGCTTTCGAGGCAGCCATACTCCTAGTCGAGTGGGACCGGACAGCCATAGGGGAAGGTTGACCGGCCGACTCATAAGCAAGTGAGATGGCCTCGACCACCCACTTGCTCATTCTTTGCTTAGATGCAGGGGACCCTGGTTAGGAGGTCCAAAGCATATGAACAGCTGTTCATTCTTGCACCACAGGGCAGCCCTGTGGACGTAAGCATCTAATGCCCGTACTGGCAAAGCAAATTGTGCCTTTCCTGGTCCGCATCTTGAAAAGGGGGAGGACAGAAGGCTTGCAGCATAATCGACTTGCCACATTAGTGGGGACTTTAGGAATGTACCTGGTCTAGGATGAAGAAATGCTTTAACCATGCCAGGTGCAAATTCCAGGCACGAGGGTGCAACTGACAGTGCTTGTAAATCTTCCTATCCTCTTAAGAGATGAAATAGCAAGGAGGAACAACGCTTTCAAGGTCAAAACTTGGCTGGCACCTCCTCTAAAGGCTCAAAGGGAGCCAGGGAAAGGCCTTGCAGGACAATGGCCAGGTCCATGTTGGCACCTGGTGCGAGCTGCAGGCCTCAGCCTCAGCGTACCACGGAGGAACGAGATACCAGGGGGTCATTCCCATAGACATACCACCCAAAGGAATGTGGTAAGCACTTATGGCCGCCACATAAACCTTCAGAGTGGACGGGGCTAGCCCTTCAGTGGAACCGATCTTGCAGGAACTCCAGCACTGTACCAAACAGGGCAGTTAAACTGGGTCCAGCTGATGGCACTACACCAAGAAGCGAAAAACCTTCCACTTCAGTGCATGGAGTTTCCTCGTGGATGGAGCTCTGGAGTGGAAGAATGGTCTCAACATCCTCGGTTGAGAGGACCTGAGTTTTATGAGCTGGGCCCCCTCAGAGGCCAAGCCCACAGTTTCCATAGTTCTGGATGGGGTGTGAAATATCGAGCCCCCCGCTTGGGACAGAAGGTCCCTCCTGACGGGAGCTCCAGGAGGCCGTCGAGAAGGGAGAATAGATTTGGGAACCATACTCTGCCCGGCCACACGCGGGGCAATAAGAAGTAGTGGGACCCGGTCCCGACGAACTCTCTCCAGTACTCCGGGTGCAGAGCGATCGGGGAAATGCGTACAGGCGAAGCCTCGGCTACGTCTGTGTCATCGCATCCAGTCGAGAGGTGCTATTGCGTGAGGGAGAACCAGAGTGGGCAGTTTGCCATTTCTTTCTAATTAATTGTTAGATTTACTGGCAATTTCAGAGTGAAAATGGTTTCTACTATATTAGTATCTACTAATGTGCTGTCTTAATAATAATTAATAATAAAAAAAAATTTATTTTGGGGTGTGCAAACATATCACAGTTTTATTGCTAGAAGTTGCAGAGTATAAAGCATTGACAGCTGGCAATTTCTGAATACATAAGTAAAAGCAACCAGAGGTGATGTGACAAAGTTATGAAGTTTAAAGTTTTATAGATTTTATATTTATATTTTACAGTACTGTAAACAATGCAGTTTTATTTGACATTTTGGAAGAAATTTTCAATTTCAAAATTCAAAATAGTTTATGTTTTTGTATAGCAATGCATTCTAGTATTACCTTATATATGAAAGATGCAATCATAATTTGGTTACACTTTAATTCAAAGTGACGTTTATTAGAGTGTAATTACACAAATAAGTAATTAACTTAAGGTTAAGATCATGCAATTATGCATAATTTACTGTTATTACTATAGTAAGGACATATAAAGTGTCACTACTCCACGTTTAAAAAACAATTTCTGAAGGATCATGTGACACTGAAGACTGGCGTAATGACTGCTGAAAAAATTAAATAACATTTTAAAATATATTCAAATATAAAATAGTTTAATTTGTAAAAATATTAGTGCTTTTGCTGTATTTTTTACCAAGTAAATGCATAAGAGCCCAAATTCCCCACAATGATTTCAAATACAGATACGTTTTCCATAAGATTTGAATTCAGGGGTAGTGTAGGATATGGAATAGTTTACAAAGTATAAAAATCATTATGTCTATAGAGTATTCATAAAAAGCAAAAATACAAAGTGTGTGTGTGTGTGTGGTGTGTGAGAGAGAGTGTGCTAATAATAGATTACACATCTAATAATAGATAACACATTATCAAACATGATAATGCATGATAAAAAAAGAATACATAATAGCAGCATTTTCACTGGTGGTCTCAGACTGTAAATCAAAGGAGGCCGTATCATAAATACAGCAATTATACAGTTCTAAATAATTAAAATATTACACTCATTGTGTGTTGTGAGACAGGGTTAATGAGTTATTCAGCTCGGCAAAGCAGATGGACGGATAAGAGTGTTTCAGTGTCACTGAGGCTGGCCGCTGTAAGCTAATCCCAGAGCAAGGTCACACTCATCTGATCCAGGATCCAGGCATGAGTCCTAACATGCTCTGCCACCCAGCCCTGACAGGGAGCAGCCGCCACACTGGGGCAACTGGCTGGAGATGCTATCTGGAGCGCTCAGTTGAGCGCAATCAAATATTTATGACACGAAGGCTGTTTTATCAGAGTGTCACTGTAATTAGACAAGGAAAGCTATTGAGCTACTAGAAGAGGGTGGAGTACAAATAAAGTATAATGTCTGCAAAAAAAAAACTTCCCAGAAGGCACCTGGTGCGCTGATACTGATTGAAACATCATATTGCTGACATGAATTGCTTTTCCTTGAATAACTGTTTAACATGCTGTTAGTATCAGGGATTTTTTTTCTCTTTTTTACTGGAAATGCTGGCACTAATTGTTGATGGAGAGATGGTAATATGAATAACAATGAGGAGATCTCCACAGGGAGATGCCCGAACCATGAGTGAAAGTCTGTCAGTAGACTGCCTTGCAGGAAAAAGAGAGGGTAAGTGATTGTGATTGCTCACAAACTGCTTGATTGAGCACCCCAGTGTCCTGTTAATCAAACTGGATAGACGACAGACTGGCTGCCCATCAAACAAGGATATGAAAGCATGTCATCAAAGATGATGATTTGTATTTTCATTGTAAGTGCATATGTGTAGATATTTTATTTTAATTTAAATGTTTCCCCATTTGGAAAATACACAGTATATACATATAACATGCACTGCTTCAAGTATAAATGTATTAAATATCAATATAAATCTTTAATGGCTTGAGACATCCATGGTAAATGGTTGGAAAGAGCAATCAGTCCAAGCAATCAGACGTACTAAGCAATCAGACTCTACCAAAAATCAACCCGTGTGCCAATACACAACACTCTTAATCTCGCACTGACACATAGACACAAACGGAGGACAGGAGGTATATTTCACACACAAAGTAAGAAGCAGCTCTGTTATGTCTTCATAAAGGTCAAAGTAGACACTGATGCAGATTAAAAGCTGGAGCTGGAAAGCAATTTATCACTCAGTGTTGAGGGTAACATGTTACAAAAAACATAATCAGTAAAGTTCTAAATGAACATTATAACATCAGCTCCATATTCAGATAAGAAATGCACTTTGTTTTTTTTCTATTAAATTAATTTATTCACTGCAAAACAAACACTGAAAACATATTTTCCCATTGTTTGTGAAAAATAGCTGTTCAAACATTTTTGATTTTGATGATTTTGAAAGAAGTATCTTATAGTCACCATGGCTGCAATTATTTCATTAAAATTGCAGTAAAACCTATATTATATTATTACATAAATATTCTTACAATTTAAAATGACTGTTTTCTACTATAATATATTTTAAAATGTAATTTATTTCTGTGATGCAAAGCTGAATATTCAACATCATTACTCCGGTCTTTAGTTTTATGCTTCATAGATCATTCTAATATGATGATTTCCTGCTTTATCAGGATTACTTGATGAATAGGAAGTTCGAAAGAACAGCATTTATTTCAAACATATTTTTTTTTATACTATTATAAATGTCTTCAATGTCTTGTTTGGTTGGTTTAATGTGTCCTTTTTAATGATTTAAAAAAATATATTTATTGCACATCTGTGTCTTCTATTATCTTTTATTTGATTTATATAAACAAAAAGACACTCAAGAGTTAAAGTTTGTAGGTGCAAATCATGTGATTTTCGTAGATTACAGCTATAGTTTATCCCACAGCTCAGCATTATTGAGGCTTGTTAATATGATCATTACTGAGCAGAAATGTGAGATATTGAAAGATGAGATATTTGTGAAGACTAAGGTTATGAGACATGATGGCACATTGATCATGCATAATCAATAGCTCTGTGATCGGTGACGGCAGACACTGCACTAATGATTTACATTTAGAGCTGTTTATTGGAGGATATGATCAATGCACTCCAGGCCACATGCTAATATGACCGTTTGAGGCTTGTTTGAAATGAGAAAGCCATTTCATCCAAGATTAATCTCTGACTATTGGCATAAAGTCTGATCCACTTTGCGGCTTGGTAAAGGTCAAAACCAGGTCCGTCAAGTCTCTAAATACCGAAACAAATCAAAAGATGAAACTACTTGTAATGGATAACTCGAACAAGGTTTTATAAATCTCCTCGATTAAGTTTACAGAAAAGGTGGACCATTGGATTGAAAACCAGGAGAGAGACAAAAAAGGAATGGTGTGTCTATATGGTGCTCAATGTATGTGTGTGTTAGTTTGGTAGTCAGTGTGAAGGTCTGATGTAATCTCTTGTCCATTGTGAGCAATGTGTGTGTGTGTGTGTGTGTGTGTGTGTGTGTGTGTGTGTGTGTGTGTGTGTGTGTGTGTGTGTGTGTGTGTGTGTGTGTGTGTGTGTGTGTGTGTGTGTGTGTGTGTGTGTGTGTGTGTGAGAGGTATTTGTGGGTGTTAAAGTGCCACGCTGAGTGTGGTGAAATGGTGCTGCACTGTTAAGATTGTCTGCCCAGCAGTACAGGTCCCTTACTGTGTGTCCTCTACCTCCCACAATCACAGCAGCTTCACTTACACCACTGGCACACAAGGACAACTTACCGTGCATCTGTTGGTCTTTTTTTTCTCTCCACAGCTCTCTTCTCCCGAGGCTCATGCTAGAGGCTTCGTCACCTTTTATTTTAAGATTTAAGCTCCTCTTCTCTGTTCTTCTGATTGTCCGTGGCCTTTTTTCAATCTGTATGAATTTGGAAAGTGTAACATGTAGGGTACAACGGAGCTAAAGGCGCCCCGGGGTAAAAGATACCTTTGATATTTGTTTTCCTCTAGACCACTAGATGGAAGAAAAACGTTCGGTTACGACTGTAACCTCGGTTCCCTGAAGGGGAACGAACGTTGCGTCAGCTTTACGCTTCTGGGAACGCTTTGCGTGATAAGTCTTGAAGCACACATGTGAAATCAATCCAAGGTGTAATTGGGACGTCAGAGCGGGTGACGTCACGAACCAGGAGGCTATAAAGCCTACCCAAACAAAGCTGTCACTAGCTTAAAAGTCTGAGCAAGTCGCTTACAGGCACGAAGGAGATATGGCCGGGGACGCAACGTTCGTTCCCCTTCAGGGAACCGAGGTTACAGTCGTAACCGAACGTTCCCTTTCAGGGAACTCCGTTGCGTCAGCTTTACGCTTCTGGGAACGTAGTACAACATCACCATAGCGACGAGTGCCTGTCCTGTGTGAATCTAACGAGCAGCACTAGGACGAGAGCACTTGGGAACCTGGGGTAGAGTCCAGGTCCAAAGAATAAAATCTGACGAATGTGTGTGGTGAGGACCAGCCTGCCGCATCACAAACCTCTTGGAGAGTAACTCCTGATATCAGGGCCTTCGAGGCAGCCATACTCCTAGTCGAGTGGGACCGGACAGCCATAGGAGAAGGTTGACCGGCCGACTCATAAGCAAGTGAGATGGCCTCGACCACCCACTTGCTCATTCTTTGCTTAGATGCAGGGGACCCCTGGTTAGGAGGTCCAAAGCATATGAACAGCTGTTCATTCTTGCGCCACAGGGCAGCCCTGTGGACGTAAGCATCTAATGCCCGTACTGGGCAAAGCAAATTGTGCCTTTCCTGGTCCGCATCTTGAAAAGGGGGAGGACAGAAGGCTTGCAGCATAATCGACCTCGCCACATTAGCGGGGACTTTAGGAATGTAACCTGGTCTAGGATGAAGAAATGCTTTAACCATGCCAGGTGCAAATTCCAGGCACGAGGGTGCAACTGACAGTGCTTGTAAATCTCCTATCCTCTTAAGAGATGAAATAGCAAGGAGGAACAACGCTTTCAAGGTCAAAAACTTGGCCGGCACCTCCTCTAAAGGCTCAAAGGGAGCCAGGGAAAGGCCTTGCAGGACAATGGCCAGGTCCCATGTTGGCACCCTGGTGCGAGCTGCAGGCCTCAGCCTCAGCGTACCACGGAGGAAACGAGATACCAGGGGGTCATTCCCCATAGACATACCACCCAAAGGAATGTGGTAAGCACTTATGGCCGCCACATAAACCTTCAGAGTGGACGGGGCTAGCCCTGCAGTGAACCGATCTTGCAGAAACTCCAGCACTGTACCAACAGGGCAGTTAACTGGGTCCAGCTGATGGTCACTACACCAAGAAGCGAAAACCTTCCACTTCAGGGCATAAAGTTTCCTCGTGGATGGAGCTCTGGAGTGGAGAATGGTCTCAACAACCTCGGTTGAGAGACCTGAGTTTATGAGCTGGGCCCCCTCAGAGGCCAAGCCCACAGTTTCCATAGTTCTGGATGGGGGTGAAATATCGAGCCCCCCGCTTGGGACAGAAGGTCCCTCCTGACGGGGAGCTCCAGAGGAGGCCCGTCGAGAAGGGAGAATAGATTTGGGAACCATACTCTGCCCGGCCACCGCGGGGCAATAAGAAGTAGTGGGACCCGGTCCCGGCGAACTCTCTCCAGTACTCCCGGGAGCAGAGCGATCGGGGGAAATGCGTACAGACGAAGCCTCGGCCACGTCTGTGTCATCGCATCCAGTCCGAGAGGAGCTGGATGCGTGAGGGAGAACCAGAGTGGGCAGTGAGACGTCTCTCGAGACGCAAACAGATCCACTTGTGCCTGGCCGAACTTCTTCCATATCAGCTCCACCACCTCGGGGTGGAGCCTCCATTCCCCGGGCCTCAGCCCCTGTCTCGACAGGATGTCTGCTCCTATATTGTGGACCCCAGGGATGTAAGTTGCTCGCAGAGACAACAACTTCCCTTGGGACCACAGGAGGATTTGGCACGCCAGTTTGCAAAGTGGACGTGACCGCAAACCCCCCTGGTGATTTATGTAGGAGACCACCGATGTGTTGTCTGAGCGGACAAGCACATGGTGGCCCCTGAGATCTGCTAGGAAATTCTTGAGAGCAAGAAACACAGCCAACATCTCCAGACGGTTGATGTGCCATGAGAGATGATGGTCCTTCCACAGACCTTGACTTGAGCGTCCCTCTAAGATCGCTCCCCAGCCCGTGAGAGAAGCATCTGTCGTTAGCGTCTTGCGACGACATGAAGCTCCCAACATGGGACCCTGGGACAGGAACCAAGGTTTCTTCCACATTACCAAGGCACGAAGGCATCGCCGCGTGACCTTGATCATGCGAAAGGGGTTGCCCCTCGGGGAAAACCCTTTGGTCCTGAGCCACCACTGGAGGGGTCTCATGTGCAACAGTCCAACAGGTATCACGTTGGATGCTGCTGCCATAAGACCCAACAGTCTCTGAAACTGTCTGACAGTGAGTGACTGGCCTAGCCTTATTCTTTTCACAGCCGATAGGATGGACTCTATACGTGCCGGTGACAGGCACGCCTGCATCGACGTTGAGTCCCATATCACGCCCAGGAAAGTGGTCCTCTGTAATGGAGAAAGCACACTTTTCTTGGCGTTTAGCCGTAACCCCAATTTTTTCATGTGGGCAAGAACGACATCTCGATGCCGAACTGCCAACTGATGCGACTGAGCTAGAATCAACCAATCGTCGATGTAGTTCATAATGCGAATACCCTGAAGGCGAAGAGGCACCAGGGCTGCATCTACGCATTTCGTGAAAGTGCGGGGTGATAATGCTAGGCCGAACGGAAGAACCCGATACTGGTATGCTTTGCCCCCAAAAGCGAACCTCAGGAACTTCCTGTGATACGGAAGGATGGATATGTGAAAGTATGCGTCCTTGAGATCTATCGTGACAAACCAGTCCTCGGATCTGATCTGTGACACGATTTGTCTCAAAGTTAACATTTTGAACTTGAGTTTCAGGACGGAAACGTTCAGAACTCGAAGGTCTAAAATGGGACGCAACCCTCCATCCTTCTTTGGAACTATGAAATACCGGCTGTAAAATCCGGTTTCCCTGTTGGAAAACCCCCAAAAACCCCGAGACCCGAACTGTAGATACATTTTCTATGCCTCTTCTCCAACAGAGCTTTTATTTTTGTTTCCCATTGCCAAAACCTACTAGGGGGGCCACTTGGTGGTTCTGGACTGTATGTATTTGTGCAGTCGAGACCCGAACTGGATGGTGACCCGGCTTTTAGTCTGCGCTGACTGTTCCGAAACCCTCCTCAGAGGGGGCGGGCATCCCGAGGCCACTACGTTTCCGGGTGGACCTTGGGATATGCGCTTGCCGGAGACCGCTGCGCCCTGAAGCACACGAGGTGGCAGGGTTGGCAGACCGGTCTCCTGAGGACATCGAAGGGAGACGGGCACCGTAAAATGAGGTGTTAACCGCTCTGCTTCGAGGGGGTAAGTCCTCACTGGCCTGAGCCCTCGGGCGTCAGGACCTCTTTCCCACAGCCTTCTTAGAGTTAATAACGGTCCTCAGATCCGTTCTGCCCTTTGAAGGCTGCGGTTGAGTGTGTTTACCGTGTCCCCAGCCTTTCTGTGGGGGAGCACGATAAGCCACACTCTGTTTTTGTGTGGCACGGTGGGAGGAGCTGGCTTTAGATGTTTGGGGCTGCTCCCGCTCAGCAGCCCCGGAGATATGAATACGGCGGGGGAGGAGTTTCTGGAATGCAGCCGCTTGCTTAGCTGATTCCTGAAATCTCTCGACAACCGAATTCACAGCACCGCCAAAGAGGCCAGAGGGAGAAATGGGAGCATCCATAAGGAAGTTCTTATCCTTTCCTTTTATGTTACTCAGGTTTAACCATAAGTGTCTCTCAGTGGCCACCAGGGCTGCCATAGACCGGCCGATTGACTTAGCCGTCTCCTTGGCAGCCCTGAGAGACAAATCTGTTGCCCGGCGCAGTTCGCAAACTGAGCTGGGATTAAAACCCTCGCCCTCATCAAGCTCTATTAATAATTCAGCCTGGTAGGCTTGCAACAGCGACATAGTGTGTAAACAAGCTGCTGCCTGACCAGCCGCTGAATAAGCCTTGCCAACCAGTGCTGATGTGATTCTCACTGGTTTAGTGGGTAGTGTCGGGGATTTAATGGATGAGGATGATTCAGGGGAGAGATAGCTCGCGAGCGTCTCTTCCACCTTAGGCATCTCTCCATAACCGTGCTCGTTTTTATTTAATATAGAGGAATAGTGTGATGTTTGTGTACTATACACTCTATAAGAAACCGTTTTTTCCCATGATCTCCACACCTCGGTGTGGAGATCAGGAAAAAATGGTAATCCCCGGCGTTGAGGCTGTGCACGAGAAGGTAAAAAGCGTTCGTCAAGTTTGCCTCTTGAACGAACGTCTTCCCTTTCTGCTGGCCAATCAATATTAAATTTTTCAACCGCTCTCGTCACAACCTCAAACAGCTCCTCATAAGCACGAGACTGAGGTGGCGAATCCTCAGTATCTCTTGCATTGGCAGCGTCTAATTCCTCAGAATCAGATAGCTGCAGTGTATGTGCTTCGATCGGGGCGGAAGAAACCGCAGCGCGTGCTTCCCAACCCTGATACGAAGCACTGAACCTGTCAGGTGAAGGCAGAGATAAGGCGGTGCCCGTCTCTACCTCCGCTGACAGATCCATTTGCGAACCCCAGGACCGCAGCCTTCGCTGTGCCTCGGCAGCAGCGGGACCAGAGCCCTGGGGAACGCGAGCCTGAGCGTCCTCGCGAAAGAACGCCAGGCGGGATCGGAGCGTCCGTAAGGGAAACACCTCGCAGTGTTCACAGCCAGCGCTCTCGAGCGCTGACTGTGCGTGTTCCTCTCCCAAACAAGCAACACAAAGGGTGTGTGTATCCCCACCCGTTAAATAACGCGGGCAGGGATGAACACACATCTTAAAAGCTTGCTGTTGCTTGCTCGCCATAACTACTCTTTCTTTCTTACTAACTGAAATAGACAGACAACACCAAATAGACAGACAGATTCACATAGAGCGCTTGTGAAGACACAAAAAGCTAGTGACAGCTTTGTTTGGGTAGGCTTTATAGCCTCCTGGTTCGTGACGTCACCCGCTCTGACGTCCCAATTACACCTTGGATTGATTTCACATGTGTGCTTCAAGACTTATCACGCAAAGCGTTCCCAGAAGCGTAAAGCTGACGCAACGGAGTTCCCTGAAAGGGAACTTGCTGTAGCACTTTCCAAAACATTCGCTTTTCAAGATATGCGTGCATATTTGGCTGATCCTTGACGCGATGGCGGGCAGCAGAGCAAAGTTGATTTTGTGCTTACTTGATCTAATATTTTATGTTCTTATTTTAAAAGGTTGTAGATTTAAGTAGCAAATGAGAATTGCTCAAATTAATGAATATATTTTGAGACAAAAGTCTTCTTTACGATTTGTTTAACATAATTAAACGATCAGATTTGTTTAACATAATTAAAGCAACATTTTTTAAATGACAAAGGAATATATAAAAGTCTGGTATTTGGTATAAAAAGCACCCCTGCTGTTGGGGCTAAAGGCGCACAGTAATTAACATGATAATTAATATATGGATGACTTTTCCATTTGTTGACATGACATGGTTAGATTCAGATGGTAAATATCCTTGATCATAAATATCATATCATATTATGTTGGGTGTCCAAATTAGACATAATCACCATGTTTAGAATTAAAAACATGACATTAATAATATAATGTAATAAAATATAATTTGTTGTTACAACTGTAAATCTATATTCAATTATTATGGCATCTCCTTCAATGCTTTCAGAATCCTTACTTTTTAAAATAATTTTGTTTTTGTATTTTAAAATATTTTTTGTATAATACAATTTTAATGACAATATATTTATTGAACAAAAATGCATTCTTTTATTTTTCAAAATAAGCTGTAAATAGCTAAAACCTTTGCTAAAGTGATTATTTTGAACAAGTATTACCTTAGACATTATTAACCAAAACATTATTTTAGCTAAAGTATTTGTATCAATACCATGTGCCTTTTACCCCACACATGGGTAAAAGCCCCCCCCCCCCTTGCCACCTTATACAATTATATGATTTTTAACCAAAATAAACGACTTGTATGATTTATTTTCACTCAAAGTATGTTGCGCCAATAATTGTCAATACAAACGTATACATTTTTTTCTGAAATTATACATTTTAGGAGCAGTGAATAGCACATTTTTTCTTAAGGTGTGAGGAAAATGTTGATGTAATAACCACACTGGACAAGGACGCCAATCCTGTTATCCTAACAATTGCATAATCAAAATCCCAAATAATAGATGCTACCTCCTTTAACAACTTCTACCTTTACCTCAACCTTGTCTTTCAAATGTATATAATTCCTTAGTATGAATTAATTTAGATTGGAAGAGCATGCAGAATTCAAATTTAGATTTAAGGGAGTAGAATTAAAGAGAATAGCTAATAAAAACTATTTTGGAGTTTTATTTGTTTAGAAGTGTTTTTGATCTGTGCATATTTCTCCTCTGATTCAGGTGATAATTTGTTATTTATTTTCACTGGATAAAGCAATATTCTGGATAGTCAAATCGTATTTCACCTGGATGCAAAAGTCTGAAGTTAAAAATGCCTTAATGATGGATTTGTTTCTTACAAACACAGCTTTTCACTTCACAAGATGTACATTTTTAATTGAAAATTCACTAGAGGCCTTTTAAACACCAGCAGAGTCTTTCTTTCTTTCTTTCTTTCTTTCTTTCTTTCTTTCTTTCAAAAACTTGTTCAGGTCATGGCGTCCTCACAGTTCTCCTCCTTGATGTCTTTGTTTTGGAAGTAACTGTTCTTTCAGACACATCTGTCATTTCAAAGCCTTGTGTCTAATCTGACAACCTGTGAGAAGGAAATTTCTCCCGATAGGACTAATGAGAGGACAGGCTCGCTGGCACATCTATGATGACAGCAGTGTGTGCTGACATACTCTCAGTTTAATCAGATACTACATCTGAAGTCAGTTCTCAAATGTCACAATGTTCTGCTTGACATTTCATTAAATATCAGTGTTGACCATTTTCTTTGACTGTGTTTTATTCATTTATGCCAGACAGTGTCATTAAAAGTTATTTAGTATTTCTGGAAACATCAAAAGTAACATTACATCTCTGGATGGTGGCACTATACTGCATCTTGCTTAATACAAGGAACATACACTATTTGAAATGTAAAGGAGGCATCAAGGAAAATATTTTTTTGCTCTTGTTCATGTACACTTCCCAATTCAACACAGAGCTGACTCAATGTGATCTGCACTTTTTATGCCGATGGCACTGGCAGAAATGTCAAGGAGCCATGTGCAGTGTCACGATTCATATATCTGCATTTGCCTCAGCTTCAAGAAGTGACTTCTTGAAGTCTCTTTCAGTTGATAAAAATGTATTTATTTGTCATACTAAAAACAAGATTCTTATAATTCTGACTTAGCATCTTATAATGAGCAACTTTCTAATAATTACTTTGTATTTCATCGTAATGAGAAACCTTCTCATAATAATGACTTAGTATTTAATAATGAGGAATTTCCTCATAATAACTTTTTATTTCATCACAATGATAAACATTCATAATAATGACTTATTAATCTCATAAAGAACAACTTTATCATAATTACTTTGTATTTCATAATAATGAGAAACATTCTGATAATAATGACCTAGCATCTTATTATAATGATAAATCTTATAATAATGACTTATCTCATAATGAGAAACTTTCTCATAATAATGACTTATCTCATAATGAGAAACTTTCTCATAATAATGACTTATCTCATATGAGAAATTTCTCATAATGACTTATCTCATAATGAGAAACTTTCTCTTAATTAATGACTTATCTCATAATGAGAAACTTTTCATAATAATGACTTATCTCATAATGAGAAACTTTCTCATAATAATGACTTATCTCATATTAATGACTTATCTCATAATGAGAAACTTTCTCATAATAATGACTTATCTCTTATGAGAACTTTCTCATAATAATGACTTATCTCTTAAGAGAAACTTTCTCATATATGACTTATCTCATAATGAGAAACTTTCTCATAATAATGACTTATATTCATAATGAGAAACTTTCTCATAATAATGACTTATCTCATAATGAGAAACTTTCTCATAATAATGACTTATCTCATAATGAGAAACTTTCTCATAATAATGACTTATCTCATAATGAGAAACTTTCTCATAATAATAACTTATCTCATAATGAGAAACTTTCTCATAATAATGACTTATCTCATAATGAGAAACTTTCTCATAATAATGACTTATCTCATAATGAGAAACCTCATAATTATTAGCTACGATGTCATAATATTAAGATAAATTCTCATGGTTATGACTTAGTGTCTCATAATTATAATTTTTCTTCTAACTTATTATCTCATGATACATTATCTCGTAATATGACTTAATATATCATAATGATAAACTTTCTCATAATTAATATGTCATAATATTGAGAGAACATTTTTGGTCACACTTTATTTTAACATTCAATTCTCGCCATTAACAATCCATTAACTACAAACTTTTGCCTCAACAAACTCCTAATTTGCTGCTTATCAATAGTTCGTAAGGTAGTTGTTAAGTTTAAGCATTAGGTAAGATTATGGATGCAGAAAATGGTCATGCAGAATATGTGCTTTATAAGTACTAATAAACAGATAATATGTTAATAATAAGCATGCTAATAAGCAACTAGTTAATTGTGAGAATTGCTCCCTGTTCTAAAGTGTTACCATTTTTTTCATAATTATTACTTGGTTTCTTCTTATTTTTTGGAGATACCAAGTCATTCTTTTGAGAAACCTTCTAATAGAATCACATTATTTTTACTCAATCAATAGCTTACAATGCAAATCTGAGAGATGTGCAGGGGGAAAAGCTCTGTCACCATTGCTCTCTGCTATTGATAACAACCGCAACAACCACAACACAATTAAAATAACTAAAATTAAATTAACTCTCTCCTGTACATGAATTTGAAGAAGCATATGTTGTATTAATATGATACTTTCTCATAATGTGATGTGGACAAAGTCAGTTATAGCAAAATGTGTTGGGTACATGACACCTATGTATCATGACTGCAAGAATCCCACACATACAGTATCTGTTCACAGATACACAATAATCTAGCTGATCTTTTCAACATGTTTTTTTTGTCGTATACCTTACTTGCATGAGAGGAGCAAAAATAAGCATTTCTTTTGCAATTTCAAAGACTGAGTGTTCTGTTTGAATTACTGTTATTGCAATTTCCTCTCTTTGAATATTCGTGTCATATTTTCATCCACTTCAGAAGCTTTTCATTACACAAATTAAATGAAGCAAAGGAATTCTGTTTGCTCTTGAAATTCTTCAATCTTTTATTCACACTAATGTCAAACTTCTGAACAGAACAGATGTACAAATGTTTGCTGAGGAGTGACGTCTTCACACACACATCCACGTCTGAGTATAGCAGATACATCACATAAATTGATCGAATACAACAGCTGAGGCCAGCTAATACCAGATTAAACACAACAAAATAATTGCTTTCCATTGACAGCAGCACTGAAATCTCTCCAGCTGATGGAGGTAAAGATGGAAAGTGATAAATAACCTACAATATCATCTCATCTTCAGAATACCAGGCCAAAAACAAGCCACTGCAGCCAAATACAAAACAGACTCAATATTACACAAAATAATCATGTATGCTACATCGCACAGTCCTAAGAGGAAGTTCCCATCTCTTAACAAACTGTTAATGTGGTGTCTTTAGTGAAAAATGTATAAACAATTACTGTATAAACTGCCTGCCTGCTAATTGAGGATCATGTATGTAGAGCATCACATGCATTTATGTTGCAATACAGAAATGCTGCGTTATTTTTATTATAAGAGCTTTAATATTATTTAAAGACAGTCATGTTCCCCAGTTGACTCTCTAGTTCCACTGAGATAAGTTACCTTTGCTAACATTGGGATTGTTTGGAAGGACACAGGTTTTGTTATGCTCTTTAATCCTGTAAAGCCTGACATGTGAAACAATGTGGAATAGTTAAAGAATCTTTATATAAAATCTAGACCAACAAACAAAAGTTTGCATTGTTTTTGTTCAGTATAACATTTTATTTTATTTATTCATTTGGCCTTTATGGCTCAAATAGTATGATACAGGAGATAAGGAGCTCAAACTTGAGGAGGGAAAAAAACACCTCAACTTTCAACAGTCCTTCATCATTCCTTCATCACTTCAACAGCTGCTGCTTCAAACTCTCTCCAGAGGGCCGTGTTTTATGGACACTAGCATGACCGACTTGTGTCGGCGTCTGTTATCCACAAGGACATGCTGAGATGCTATTAAAGCTAATGGTTTCATGTTGGGTCTTTATACAGTCATCTTCTTTGTTTTATTAATAATGCTTATGTCATCCCAATTTAAGAAGCATAATTTATCATTAATAGAGCATTCAGAGCTCTACAAGTGTCTAATTACCTTCAAACACCATGAAGACTGATATTCAGTGGTGGAGGAAGGAAAACAATAGTGATGGACTAACTGTTCTAACTATTTAGGGTTGGAAGGAAATAGCAAACAAGCAGAACAGAGACCAGACTTTGACGTGTCACCAGATATTGTTGGGATGCAGGTATCTATCAGTCAGAAGAGTAAAGCAGATTAGGTTCAGGAAAGGGCGTTAGCCACATGTTAGCATCAACGCTTTGATGGACAGCAGCAGAATGAGGGTCACAGTGTCCTGATAAGACGCTACCGTGTCTAAGTCGAACCCGCACCTATTAAAAACCAGAGCTGGTGGATGTGCTGACAATGGAGCCATCAGTCAGCGATCGCTGGCTCTGATAATTTCACGGGCTGATGGGAAAAACAAAAACAAAACAAACACAGATAAAATAAAGCCGTGTTGTCTTCTGACTAGACACGCTTCAGCCAGACTTCAAGATCAGCACTTTCCTTTGTCTGCTCGTGCTGAGGGCATTTGCATAATTACGCTGTCTTCCAATCAGATCGTAGAGTTGGTGTTTAGGGTTGCATTTCAAGAAACTATATCTTCATGTGAGCCCAATTCAGTGATTTCTATAAGCATTACACAGTATTTCTTGTGACCAACTGAAGAATAACCCACTGGAAAAATATGTTTTGCTCAGAGTTTGCTCTTTATGTTTGAGTTATGTTTCAAAAAATGATCAGCAGTCAGATGTTTCTCTTAAAATTCAAATAAGTGAGAGTAAGAACAATATAAAATGGATTTAGATAGCAAAGACCAAATCATTTAATCTTGGGTTCATATTAAAAATATAACTTCTTGGCCAATCTGAGTGTCACGGAACACTAGGGAGCGCCGTGGAAAGAACAAGGTCTGGATCCAAATGCAGGTTAAACTGGTTTAATAAACAAAAAGGCAGACAGAGTCCAAGAACAGAAACAGGAACAATGAATAATACAGACAGACAGAGTGGCGGGAGTGTGGTGTTTAAATAGGCCATCAGGATGGGCAACAGCTGTGTGTGTGAGTAGGTGCACAGGTGTGTGGAGTTAGGGTAAAGGAGTCCGGGAGGATAGGTGATGGCGACCTCTGGTGGTGAGAGGAAGCAAGACAGGGCCCGGTCTCAGAACAGGACCCCCCCTTCAAGGAACGGCTTCCAGACGTTTCCCTAAAACAGGAATCCAAAAGTTCGGGAGGGAGTTGGAAAGGGGGGAGGGATGGTGGGCCAGGCCCGTGTAGCGGCAGAGGGCCTGGAGATGGAGGTAGATAGGAGTTCCAGGGTGGTTGCAGCAGAGCAGGAGCGGACTCTTCGAGCTCCCGGAACGGAGCGGGCTCAGGAGCGGACTCTTCGAGCTCCCGGAACGGAGCGGGCTCAGGAGCGGACTCTTCGAGCTTCCGGAACGGAGCGGGCTCAGGAGCGGACTCTTCGAGCTTCCGGAACGGAGCGGGCTCAGGAGCGGTTCCCTCGGCACACACGGCAACGGCAAACATGCTGATCACTTCCGGTTTGTCGTTGACGCGTGTTCTGAGCTGAATCTCCGTCAAGCCAATTACTTATCGTCTATTTTTCTATCTTAATTCCGATTTATACACAATAATTTGTGTTTCTATATACGTGTTGAATATTATCCCGATCGCATTCTGCAACGAGAATAATCAGAGCGGCTTGTTATCACAAGTTTTATTTTGATTTCCCGAGTCCGCTATTAGCTTATAGCTTATTAGCTTATATTACGTTGATAATACAAATGATGCGTTAGGACTTGCGTTTACTGACCTAATAAACTCTTTTGGTGTCAAGCAAAATGTCACCGGGCCGACACATCGTTTTAATCATACGCTAGATTTAATAATATCGCATGGAATTGATATTACTGATATAGATATCGTACCTCAAAGTGATGATGTTACTGACCATTTCCTTGTATCGTGCATGCTGCATATTACTGATATTAACTGTATGGCTCCGCGTTATCGTCCAGGCAGAATTATTGTTCCAGCCACTAAAGACAGATTCACCAATAACCTGCCGGATTTATCTCAACTGCTCTGTGTACCCATAAATACAGATGAACTAGAAACAATTACTAGCAACATGGGAACTATCTTCTCTAATACGTTAGAAACTGTTGCCCCCATCAAATTAAAAAAGGTTAGAGAAAAAAGTGCTGCGCCATGGTACAACAGTTATACCCATTCTCTCAAGAAAGAAACTCGTATTGTTGAGCGCAAATGGAGAAAAACTAACTTGGAAGTCTTTAGAATTGCGTGGAAAAAAAGTATGTTCAGCTATAGACAGGCTCTAAAAACTGCAAGAACCGAGTATATCCGCAAACTCATAGATAATCACCAAAAATCCAAGGTTTTTATTTAGCACAGTGGCTAGAATTAACAAATAAAACAGATGTCACCCGATCTAAATATTCCCTCACAGTTTAATAGTAATGACTTTATGAATTTCTTTACTGAAAAAATAGATAATATCAGAAATACAATAACAAATGTAGATTCTACAGCGTTTAGTACTTCAGCTTCATTCATCGCACCCAAAGAAAAACTGCATTGCTTTACAACTATAGGACAGGATGAGCTAAATAAACTTATCACTGCATCTAAACCAACAACATGTTTATTAGATCCTGTACCCACTAAACTATTGAAAGAGTTGTTACCTGTAGCAGAAGAACCGCTTCTCAATATTATTAACTCCTCGTTATCTTTAGGTCACGTCCCAAAACCATTTAAGCTGGCAGTTATTAAGCTCTTATTAAGAAACCAAAATGAGATCCTTGTGAACTGGCAAATTACGGCCCATCTCAAATCTTCCGTTTATGTCAAAAATATTAGAAAAAGTAGTGTCTGCTCAATTGTGCTCCTTTTTGCTCAAAAATGATATCTATGAAGAATTTCAGTCAGGTTTCAGGCCCCGCCATAGCACAGAAACTGCACTTGTTAAAATTACAAATGACTTACTTCTTGCGTCAGACCAGGCTGCATCTCGCTGCTAGTTTTACTTGATCTTAGTGCTGCGTTCGACACTATAGATCATGACATACTGATAGATCGATTACAAAACTATACAGGTATTCAAGGGCAGGCTCTAAGATGGTTTAGATCCTACCTGTCCGATCGCTACCACTTTGTCTATTTAAACGGGGAGTCATCTCAATTAACACCAGTAAAGTATGGAGTACCACAAGGATCTGTCCTAGGTCCTCTGTTATTTTCATTATATATGTTGCCTCTTGGTAATATTATTAGAAAATACGGGATTAGTTGCCATTGTTATGCTGATGACACTCAACTATATATCTCAACAAAACCGATGAAACCTCTAAACTACCTAAGCTAACGGAGTTGTTTAAAAATAAAAGATTTGATGACCAGTAATTTTCTCCTATTAATTCAGATAAGACAGAGATATTAATTATTGGACCTAAAAACAGTACACAGAATCTCTTGGATTACAATTTGCAACTAGACGGATGTAATGTTACTTCCTCTACAGTTAAAAATCTGGTGTTATATTAGACAGCAACCTATCTTTTGAAAATCATATTTCAAATGTTACAAAAACAGCATTCTTCCATCTTAGAAACATTGCCAAGCTACAACGGAACATGTTAAGTGTTTCTGATGCTGAAAAGCTAGTTCATGCATTCATGACCTCTAGACTGGACTATTGTAATGCACTGCTAGGTGGTTGTCCTGCAATCTTCAATAAACAAGCTACAGATAGTACAAAATGCTGCGGCTAGAGTCCTTACCAGGTCAAGAAAATATGATCATATTACTCCAATTTTACAGTCTCTGCACTGGCTACCTATTAAGTTCCGTATTAGTTACAAATATTATTACTAGCCTATAAGGCCCTAAATGATTTAGCTCCTGCGTACCTAACTAATCTTCTATCACGCTACAATCCAACACGTTCCCTAAGGTCGCAAAACTCCGGACTCTTGGTAGTACCTAGGATAGCAAAGTCCACTAAAGGAGGTAGAAACTTTTTCATATCTGGCTCCTAAACTCTGGAATAGCCTTCCTGATAACGTTCGGGGTTCAGACACACTCTCTCTGTTTAAATCTAGATTAAAGACACATCTCTTTAGCCAAGCATTCATATAATGCATCTCACAATCTTGTACTGCTTGTCTTTCTGAACAAATGCACTTTATTATGCTTTAGCTTGGGTTATACTGATAATTTCACCCAGGGTTATTCCTGGATGGAACAACTGCTACGCTAATTGTCTTATTGTTTCTATGTTTTTGCCACGGCTAGGAATTACACAAGCTTCAGTCTGGATCCAACCCTTAAACGATCTGAGATGACTGAACACCTGAGAAGAGATGATAGCAACCCCTCGGAGGACCTCAGAGGAAGCCAACCATCAGCGTTATACTGACTTAACCAAAGTCTGCCATAAATGGAGGATCAGTACCTAAAGACAACCTCTACAGCCCTGAACGTCAGCGGAGTCTAGGGCAAATAGATGAGCCCCAGAGACAGATCTCCAGTGAGGAACTCATCACCTAGACATCCATCGGGTAAAGACCACTGGAACCAGTGGACTGCTTACACTCTGACTTTGCTGCAGTTGGAACAAACTACTGGGTGTCTGGCCAGAGGGGAACTGGCCCCCCGACTAAGCCTGGTTTTCTCCCAAGGTTTTTTCTCCATTCTGTCACCGATGGAGTTTTCGTTCCTTGCCGCTGTCGCCTCTGGCTTGCTTAGTTGGGGAATCTTCATTTCCAACAATATCATCGACTTGATTGCACAATATTATTTTAAACTGAACTGAGCTGGACAATGTCATCACTAAATTCTATAATGAAATGCATTCAGCTGAAAATTGAGTGTTAAATCCTATCATTTTACATTATTGATGACACAACTTGCCTATTTTGATACTGTGCAGTGCTTTGTTACAATTTGTATTGTTAAAGGCGCTATATTTAAATAAAGGTGACTTGACTTGACTTGACTCTTCGAGCTCCCGGAACGGAGCGGGCTCAGGAGCGGACTCTTCGAGCTCCTGGAACGGAGCTGGCTCAGGAGCGGACTCGGTGAGCTCCTGGACCGGAGCGGGCTCTGGAGTGGACTCGGTGAGCTCCTGGACCGGAGCGGGCTCTGGAGTGGAGTTAGTGTTCCTCTTCCTTCTCAACCTTCACTTCTCAGTGGGGGTCAGAGGGCCAGGGCTGGTGGGAAAATCCCTGCGGAAGGGTTCTGAATGATCTGGTGTTGCCCACTGACTCCGATGATGGAGATATCTCACAAAGCCCCAGAAGTCCAGAATCCTAAGTCCCTCCATCTCCCACTGGGGCAGTGGATCATCCAGGCACACAGTAAAAAAGTCCTTGAGCACTGACTCATTATAATCCAGCCCTACCGTCGAAGTCCAGAATGTCTGGGCAAAGCCTCCTACCTCCGTCCCCTGCTGGTGCAGAGCCATCAGCCTCGGATGTTGTGCCGTCCGCTCCCTTAGAGTGGCTGGAGGACAAATCTCATGATCCACTTTCAGAAAGCCGGTAGTTACTTCATAGTGCACGGGTCTCCCTGCTGGACCCATGTTGCTGTCTGTATTCTGTCACGGAACACTAGGGAGCGCCGTGTCTGGATCCAAATGCAGGTTAAACTGGTTTAATAAACAAAAAGGCAGACAGAGTCCAAGAACAGAAACAGGAACAATGAATAATACAGACAGACAGAGTGGCGGGAGTGTGGTGTTTAAATAGGCCATCAGGATGGGCAACAGCTGTGTGTGTGTGAGTAGGTGCACAGGTGTGTGGAGTTAGGGTAAAGGAGTCCGGGAGGATAGGTGATGGCGACCTCTGGTGGTGAGAGGAAGCAAGACAGGGCCCGGTCTCATAACACTGAGTGCAGCGTGAATCACTAGAGAATCATAAAATGTGCACTATAACAAGAAAATGTATTATTAATACCTAAAATATATTTTGTATCAGTGTTGTTATAGTATAATTTATATAAACCATACATCATTTTCACCATCAAGGTTTACATAAATATTAACAAAAACTGTTATATTTTTTGTTAATATCGTGAATTAGATATTATTTTAATATTTATATATTTTTTAGAGATCTATATTTTTCGTTCTTTCTTCATGTCGTTATTTTAGTACATGCATTTAAACTAGAGTAAATGTTGCCTTGGAGACTAGCTGTTTTTCAGTCATGTATTTTATTTCAGTTAATTTTTTTATTATTTCCATTTTAGTCAACTATAATAACCCTGATTTATATAAATGTGGTTCAAATATGCTATAGTTATTTCCTGATATGTTTTTTTGTATATTTTAAAATGAAAACTAAAGCTAATAAATGTTTAATGAACTAAACAACTTTTGATTGATTTGATTGAAAAAAAAAAAATCTTTAATTTTCATACACAATTTGAAATATTTAAAAAAATATACATTTTGAATTTGGAAAATATATTTATTTTAACCATGCTTTTCCCAACATATAGATTATTTCAAATATATTTGACCCAGAAAAAAAAATCTTATTTTTCCATATGGAAATGAATTAAACATGCAAATGTACAAGATTGGGTGTGCATTAATAAGTGTGCCTCTGGAAAAACTCTGGTGTTTACACAGAGCAGATCTCAGAGCAGACCAGCATCATATCGTGTTTTATCAGTTCTTGACGTGAAAGATGACGGTGTTTTTTCAGGGGGTTTGTTGAGTTCAGCGAGAGCTCAAGGCAAGAGCACTCAACAATAAGCAAAAACAAGAAGACTCTATGACCTATACCTCCACGAGCTCACACAATTTTCCTTTATATGCGAGCTGGCTAAATGAGAAAAGCCATGGAGACAGGAAGTAGCCTCAGGTGTATCTCGCAGGCATCAAAACGTGCTAATTATACTTCAAAGCAGAGGATATTGTCCATCTGCGGCCACTTTAACAGGTAAATGCAGGCGTCTTCTTTCCATCTAACAATATTTATTTTCTCTGCATGTCTGATTATTAAAGGAAATGACATCTGGGGAGCAGTAGAGGGAGATGAGGCGAATCAAGGGAAGACAGACCTTTTTCTTCACAAACACACACACTCGTGCACATGCACATCGTCACTGACTGTTGATTTGATGTTATTAAAAAACATTTTATTTAAAAAAACACTTTAGCTGAAAGTTTTTGTAAATTGTCTGTATTGTTTTTGCTCCAGGAATAGAAACAATAGGGAATGAGCCTCTGTACACGAATCAAGGTGAGAAAACCGACCTAAAACACCTTCATAAATTAAGTGTGTGATGGTATCTATCATATCAAAAGTAGATGCAATGAGGTAAAGTTCATGAAACTTTTAAGTTTTTCAAAGTGGCTTCATCACTGTCTCTTCTCCATCAGTAAGCTGATGTGTGGTGGGCGTTCTGGCGCACTATGGCTGCCGTCGCATCATCCAGGTGGATGCTGCTCACTGGTGGTGGATGAGGAGATACCCCCCTTACTATGTAAAGTGCTTTGAGTGCCTAGAACAGCGCTATATAAATGTAACAAATTATTATTATTATTAGCAATGGGTACTTTCCAAGCACTGCCTTAAGTTTTGTAAATCTTATGTTTCAAATTACTGGTTCGGAGCACACATCAAACTGCCTCATGATTTTCAGTAAACAACGCTTTAATATGTCGCAGTTGTTTCGAAATGTTTTGAAACTTCAATGGTTCATCACTGGGGGGGGGGGGGGAGTTCATTGAACCCGTGAATCACTGAGATTGCCCCTCAGCTCAAACCAGTGAACCAGAGTCTATAGTTTTTACCTGATTTTGGATATTTTTTATAGAGATTTTTATGAGGCATAAGTTAATTTAGTAGCTGTTTAGTTCACCCAAACATGAAAATTCTGTGATTAATTACTCACCCTCATGTCGTTCCAAACTTTTGTTCATCTTCAGAACACATGAAGATATTTTTGATGAAATCCAAGAGCTTTCTGACCCTCCACAGACAGCAACGCAACTACTATATTTAAGACCCAGAAAGGTATTAAAGGGGTCATATGATGCGATTTCAAGTTTTCCTTTCTCTTTGGAGTGTTACAAGCTGATCATGCATAGTTAATATTCCTGAAGTTGTAAAGACTAAAGTCTCAAAACCAAAGAGATATTCTTTATCAAAGTTAAGACTCTGTCAGGCGTGTGTGTGTGTGTGTGCTCGCATGTGCAAGTACAGTCACACAACCGCGGCTTGTTTGTAAAAACATATGAACTTCATCAGTGAGTCTGTCACGTGACTCCGTTGCCCTCTCGGGCTTGAACTAATGGTAAAAAGGAGGACATTATTAACTGTCTTTACATTTATTTTGAAAAGTAAAGCTTGCTATTATGGAAAGGGGCGTTACATTTCCAACAAGTGCTTGTGGTGTTCTGCCAATCCCAATGCTCTGGGTTAGTTGGCCAATCAGAACAGACTGCGCTTTTCGGAAGGAGGGATTTTGTAGAAAACTAAGGTTTTGAGAGAGACAGGGCATAGAGGACATACAGGTGCATCTCAATAAATTAGAATGTTGTGGAAAAGTTCATTTATTTCAGTAATTCAACTAAAATTGTGAAACTTGTGTATTAAAAAAATTAAATGCACACAGACTGAAGTAGTTTAAGTCTTTGGTTCTTTTAATTGTGATGATTTTGGCTCACATTTAACATAAACCAATGCCGAGATTTTTGGCCATGATTGTATATATATATATTAGGTATTTTTATTTTATATTTTTTTCGATGCGAAGCGGATCGGTGAGACGCTCAGCTCAAATTCCGCTTTGTGGGCGTGCGCTCTGCTCAGTCGCTCACGGCCAAAGCAAACACTCCGCTAATGTTCTGCTCACGCTCACCGGTAAACCAAATCCTGCTCAGATCACGCTCTGACATTAAATGTCTCCAGTAGGCCTATTTGTTCCCCATTTATAATGAAATTATTGAATAAATGTCACAATTAAAGCAGTAGTCCGATAAGTAACGGTTATGTTTCAGCGTGACGTTATTAATTTAAATGTATTAAATTAAAATAATGAATTTAAAAACATGTCTTGTTTTTGAAGCCACTTAGCAAACTTTTGTAAAAAATGTAATAACTGAAAAAGTATACTTTTACATTAAAACGCCACTTCAGTTATTGTGCAAACATTCAAAACAAGATGAAATGCAGATATAGAATTTCACAAAATACACCTGCTTATCAGGCTCATGAAAGCACATACAAGATGAAATGCACTTAATAAATTATTTTGTTGCGTAAATAAAAGAAACACACTTTCTAAAATTAAAATAAACCGAAACTGCGAGGAAATGCGGTCTAATAAATTGCCTTTCAATCTTCACAGGATTTTAGAATTTGGTTTTAGAAACATTAGCTTAGACAAACTATTGCTTAGCCTATTTCACAGATTCTGGAACTAGCAAATTACCAAAGGGCATTTTGGGCTGAGCGAGCGGCGCTGAGCGTATTGAGCGAGCTCACACTCCGCTCCACTCCGCTCACATGCTCTGGTTCTTATAGGCACGTATTGTTGTGTTTTTAGTAAGTTGCTTCAGGAACGTATTGCAGCGGTTCAGAAGTAAAATATTCGGGGACCGTCGCTAAAAATTAATGCTCTATTGTGTTGGAAATACAGGTGCATCTCATTAAATTAGAATGTCGTGGAAAAGTTAATTTATTGCAGTAATTCAACTCAAATTGTGAAACTCGTGAATTAAATAAATTAAATGCCATATACTGAAGTAGTTTAAGTCTTTGGTTATTTTAATTGTGATGATTTTTGTTCACATTTAACACAAAACCCACCAATTCACTATCTCAACAAATTAGAATATGGTGACATGCCAATCAGCTAATCAACTCAAAACACCTGCAAAGATTTCCTGAGCCTTCAAAATGGTCTCTCAGTTTGGTTCACTAGGCTACAAAATCATAGGGAAGACTGCTGATCTGACAGTTATCCAAAAGACAATCATTTGACACCCTTCACAAGGAGGGTAAGCCACAAACAATCATTGCCAAAGAAGCTGGCTGTTCACAGAGTGCTGTATCAAAGCATGTTAACACAAAGTTGAGTGGAAGGAAAAAATGTGGAAGAAAAAGATGCACAACCAACCAAGAGAACCGCAGCCTTATGAGGATTGTCAAGCAAAATCGATTCAAGAATTTGGGTGAACTTCACAAGGAATGGACTGAGGCTGGGATCAAGGCATCAAGAGGCACCACACACAGACGTGCCAAGGGATTTGGCTGCAGTTATCGTCAGAGGCGTCTTACCTGGGCTAAGGAGAAGAAGAACTGGACTGTTTCCCCACTGGCACCAAAGGTCCTCTTTTCAGATGAGAGCAATTTTTGTATTTAATTTGGAAACCAAGGTTCTAGAGTCTGGAGGAATGGTGGAGAAGCTCATAGCCCAAGTTGCTTGAAGTCCAGTGTTAAGTTTCCACAGTCTGTGATGATTTGGGGTGCAATGTCATCTGCTGGTGTTGGTCCATTGTGTTTTTTGAAAACCAACGTCACTGCACCCATTTACCAAGAAATTTTGGAGCACTTCATGCTTCCTTCTGCTGACCAGCTTTTTAAAAATGCTGATTTCATTTTCCAGCAGGATTTGGCACCTGCCCACACTGCCAAAAGCACCAAAAGTTGGTTAAATGACCATGGTGTTGGTGTGCTTGACTGGCCAGCAAACTCACCAGACCTGAATCCCATAGATAATCTATGGGGTATTGTCAAGAGGAAAATGAGAAACAAGAGACCAAAAAATGCAGATGAGCTGAAGGCCACTGTCAAAGAAACCTGGGCTTCCATACCACCTCAGCAGTGCCACAAACTGATCACCTCCATGCCACGCCGAATTGAGGGAGTAAAAATTCACAAATTTTTTTTTTTGTATTGGTCTTATGAAGTATTCTAATTTGTTGAGACAGTGAATTGGTGGGTTTTTGTTAAATGTGAGCCAAAATCATCGCAATTAAAATAACCAGAGACTTAGGGTGAATCCCAATTCTCTGTCTTACCCCTTCCCCTTACCCCTTCCCCTTAGTTTTGCGCGTTCACGTGAGAGTAAAGGTGCGTTCACACCAGACGCGAATGACGCAAATAAATCGCGCTATTCGCGCGAAGTTGGACGCTTGAACATTTTGAGTTTACTCGCTTCATTCGCGCGAGAAATTTGCGCCATTCGCGTGTGAAATTCACTACACAACAGATGCGAATTCGCGTCATGGGAGGGGCTTCGGCCAGGCAGCTCCAGTCTCGTTGCAAAATGTATTCCTGTTTTTGTAAAAGTACGAAGATGTATATACAGCTCCGGGCACCCACATACAACCACAATTACTTTGTCCTCCATTGTTGTTTCGGATTTTCTTCCTCCGCTCGTAATGACGTCACTGCTAGAGCAAGCTCCTGATTGGTTAACGCAGCGCGAATATCCGGCAAAGTTCAGATTTTTCAACTCGCGCCATTCGCGCCGCCTCATTCGCGTGAATAGCGCCGCAGGATTGTCTTTCGCGTCTTTGCATTGACTTAACATGTAAATCATTCGCGTGATTCGCGTCTGGTGTGAACATACCTTAAGGGCTGTCCCAATTCTCGCTTTGACCGAGGGGTAGGGCTAAGGGGAAGGGGTAGATACCCCTTAAAACCAAGAATTTTCGAGAGCTTACTTGAAACCAAGGGTTACCCAGAACACACTGCGGCCAGATCATCCAGAGAGTATTTTCGGCTTAAATAATTTATTTAAAATTACGACAGTCTTGTTTTGTGCTCTACACAGTCCTGTAACTTACATATATATTTGCAACCATGCTCTTAATTGAAAAGTTTTAAAAAATCGCTATTTTTCCACGCTAATGTTACATTGCTGATTTGCACAACAGTCCCGCATTTCTCTGACTAGAGAAAGACATCACTAAAAACCACGCAATCGACATACACACACTTTTAGATGGAGAGTTTGCGATCAACACTTGTCGCCTCTGGTGACGTAGCAGCCAGCCAGCGACGATGTATGATGATGTAACAGTAACCAAGTGGCGTCTCATTTCATAAGGGTATTTTTTCATCCCTAGCGCTTACCACTCGGTTTCGAGGGACAAGGGCTAGGGGTAAGACGAAGGGGAAGGGGAAGGGGTAAGACAGAGAAATGGGATTCACCCTTAAAGTACTTCAGTCTGTGTGCATTGAATTTATTTAATACTCGAGTTTCACTATTTGAGTTGAATTACTGAAATAAATGAAGTTTTCCACGACATTCAAATTTATTGAGATGCACCTGTAGAATAATGTACAGTATTTGACAAATAATGTGTTTTTTGAACATTAAAGCATGTCAAAATATTATGTTACACCAAATAATGATCTTTAAAAAAAGCATCATATGACCCCTTTAAGAAAATAGATAAAATAGTCCATATGACATCAGTGGTTTAACTGTAATTTTCTGAAGCTATACGAGTTCCATTGCTGTCTATGAAAGTTCAGAAAGCTCTTAGATTTCATCAAAAATATAATTTGTATTCATGTTTTGGTCAGAGTTTTCATTGCATTTTACACAGTTTTGACCAGCAGATGTACTTCATTGCAAAATTGCATTGCAATTTTTTGTTCACTGTATTTTTTATTGCAAATAAAAAAAAATTGTAGTACAATAAATTATGATTACACCATTTTTTAAATACTGAATATGGATGTTTTTGGTCCTGAAACACCTCCCTTCATACAGTGAAATGTGCAAATAAAGCAGAATTATTTTTTTTAAATGTTAATGTTTCCTAACTCTGAGATATTTGCACTTTATGACAGGAAACGTTGATTAATTATTTGTGCAGTAGAAAATATTTTTGTTCTTAAACCATATTTAATAGCATTGCACTGATGTATGCTGAGCTAAGGAGTTGCTCAGTTATTTTTTCTAAATAATTTAGTAGAGTAGTTGAATGTGTGAATTACAGTGGGACTCAGCAATCAGCCTCTGAATTATTGGAGAGCCTCTCAATTGTGCATTTTTTTTCCTAAGCCATTTAAACTTGCGCTTTAGATGTTACTTCAAAAAGGTAAGTGCTCTGCTGTACAACCGTGTACTTCCTGTGACAAACTTTCAACTAAACAACAGGCCATCAATTTAACAAGCTTAACAATCAACTCTCCGCTTAGACCTGCAATCAACCTAAAAAAAATCCATTATAGAAGCAAATAATTTGATCAGTTAAAGCTGTAATTACATGGGCATTAAGGATATGTAAGAGGGGTTAATGAGTAAGGAATTGGAGGGGAGAGAGAGAGTGGAATGTAATGAGCGGGTGCATATGTAAATGAGGGAAATTATGTTTGATCACACGTCCACTGGCTCATCCTGTATGACAGACGAGAATAAGAGCACGAGGTGGGCAGTCTGGATCTCTCCCACCACCAACTAGCCAGTCATTGGGATTTGGAGAATTGCTGGTTGAAATGAGTCAACCGCCTGTCTGCTTGTAAGTATAGAGCAGTTGGCTGAATTGCAAATGGTATATTTGTATATATATATATATATATATATAGCACTGACCTTTTTGTCATTTTTGGTAGCAATATCTCTTTAAGGCTCTGAATGAAAGTAAAATTGTATGTTCTTCTGTAACATTCAGTCCACTTGAGGCAAGCGTAGTGATAAACTCAAGTGTAGTTTATTTACAAATGTGAACCAAAATACAAACACAAGCCGAGACTTGACTTGACTTGAACAGACTTGACTTGGCATGGACAAACTAGACTCACCGACAGCAGGTTACAACATTAAGACACGACAAGGAACAATGACAACAAGATGGCTTCTTATAACAGACAATCAGAGTCACATGACATGAACAAACCAATGGGGAACAAGACAACCAATGAGAAAGTCTCTAGGTTACGTATGTAACCCTAGTTCCTCGAGGGAACGAGACGCTACATCGGAGAATGCTAGGGGAACGCCTTCAGTGAAACCAAGCTCTGAATCCTATGTGGAATCAGTCCAATCGATGGGTGAGACGTC
Source organism: Ptychobarbus kaznakovi (assembly GCA_027422405.1). Classification (NCBI taxonomy): domain Eukaryota; kingdom Metazoa; phylum Chordata; class Actinopteri; order Cypriniformes; family Cyprinidae; genus Ptychobarbus; species Ptychobarbus kaznakovi. The sequence continues at coordinate 22,803,787 of CM049807.1, forward strand.
AGCGGCGGGTGACGTCATGACCAGGAAGCTTAAAAGCACGTGAGGTGCAGCCGGCGTTAGCTTCTAGGAATGAAGAGCAAGCTCTAGTAGGGATGCCGGAAGTGTGGCCTCGAGACGCAGCATCTTGTTCCCTCGAGGAACTAGGGTTACATACGTAACCTAGAGATGTTCCTCTTCAGGAACTTGAGCTGCATCAGAGATTGCTGGGGGAACAAGATATCCATGCCGCCAGACTTGCAAATCCCTGCCTAGTGTGGAAGAGTACAGCTATGGCAAGAGAACAGAAGAGCCCGGAGCAGCTCGCAAATCTAGGTCATAGAACCTGATGAAAGTGAGGAGCATAGACCATCCTGCAGCGTTGCAGATGTAGAAGCTGATGTAGAACCATAGGCACACCTGCCAAAAAGGCCGGCACACTTCTTTTTGAGTGAGCCTTGACCTCCAATGGTAAGGGGAGATCAGAGGACTCATAGGCAATAGTAATGGCATCGACTATCCACCGGCTGAGGGTCTGCTTGGAAGCAGGGTACCCTCTCTTAGGGGGACCATAGCACACAAGCAGTTGTTCCTCCCTTCTCCACAGGGTAGCTCTGTGGACATATGTATCCAGTGCTTGCACTGGACACATACAATTAAGCCTTTGCTGGTCAGGCTACCCGAAGGGAGGAGAATAGAAAGCCTGCAGTACGACAGGCCGTGGTGTAGAGGAGGGGACCTTAGGACATAACACACATGCACGTACAGAAAAGCTTTGACCAGATCAGGTGCAAAGACAAGATATGAGTGGGCCACAGAAAGGGCCTGCAGATCCCCAACTCTCTTTAGAGAAGAAATTGCCAGAAGAAAGAATGTCTTCAACATAAGATGATGATCAGAGATCTCTTCAATAGGCTCAAAGGGAGGCCAAAAAAGAGCTTCTAGCACCACAGCGAGGTCCCAAGGAGGGACACGAGATCGTACCTGAGGCCTCAGCCTCATCACACCGTGGAGGAAACGTGTAACCAGGGGTTCTCTGCCCACTGACTGACCACCGAGAGGAGCGTGGTAGGCCGCTATAGCTGCAACGTAGACCTTCAGGGGGGAGTGGAATAACCCTGCAGAGAAGCAGGCCTGCAAGAACTCCCGCACTGCATCAATCGGGTAGTTAACTGGGTCAAGCCAGCGGTCTCCGCACCATGAAGTGAAGGATCTCCACTTCAGGGCCTACAGTTTCTTTGTTGAGGGAACTCTAGATTGGAGAATGGTCTCAACAACCTCAGTTGAGAGACCAGAGGCTATGAGTTGTGCCCCATCAGGGGCCACACCCACAGTGTCCACAACTCCGGGCGGGAAGGATCATGCCCTCCGCCTGTGAGAGGAGATCCCTCCTGACGGGAATCTCCAAGGGAGAACCGCCGAGGAGAGAAATCAGCTCCGAGAACCATACTCGGCCCGGCCAGAATGGGGCTACTAGTAATAGATGGACCCCATCCTGGAGCATTCTCTCTAGAACTCCCGGGAACAGAGCGATCGGGAAGAAAGGTGTACAGATGGGGCCTCGGCCAAGTCTGTACCATAGCATCCAGCCCCAGTGGAGCTGGATGAGTCAGAGAGAACCAAAGGGGACAGTGCGATGTCTGACGAGTTGCAAACAGATCCACCTAAGCCTGGCCAAAAACTCTCCATACTTGCTTCACCATCTCAGGTTGAAGCATCCATTCCCCGGGCTTCGGTCCCTGCCTCGACAGGATATCTGCTCCCATATTAAAATGCCCAGGAAAATAACCTGCTCTCAGTGAGAGGAGTTTTCCTTGGGACCACACAAGGATCTGGTGTGCCAGCTTGCACAAGGTGCGCGAAAGTAGACCTCCCTGGTGGTTGATATAAAAGACCACCGCTGTGTTGTCGGTGCGCACCAGCACATGGCAATCTCTCAGGTCTGGTAGAAAGTGTTTGAGTGCTCGAAACACGGCCAGCATCTCTAGGCAGTTGATGTGCCACATGAGATGGTGACCATTCCACAGACCGCGGGCAGGGTAGCCACTCATTACTGCTCCCCAACCGGTGAGGGATGTGTCCGTCGCTAGCGTTAAGCGGCGACAAGGAGCTCCCAGCACCGGGCCCTGAGACAAGAACCAAGCTTTCCTCCACATGTCTAAGGCACGTAAGCTTCGCCGCATGACCTTGATCATGCGAAGTGGGTTTCCCCTCGGTGAGAACCCCTTGGTCTTGAGCCACCACTGTAGGCGTTTCATGTACAGCAGGCCAAAAGGTATCACAGTGGATGCAGCTGCCATCAGACCCAGTAGTTTTTGAAACTGCTTGACAGTGAGTGACCGGCCTTCTCTTACTCTCTTGACTGACGTGAAGATTGAATCGATCCGAGCAGGAGACATACGTGCCTGCGTCATGGTCGAATCCGTTGTATGGTTCTACAAAACAGTTCAAATCTGCATATAAGAAAGTTCAAATATCATGGTTGCAACAAATGCGTTTTTATATCAGTTGTGCATTTGTCAACACTATCGGATAGTTTTGGGGTTGGGTCTGGTGTTGGGCATACAGGTGCATCTCAATAAATTAGAATGTCGTGGAAAAGTTAATTTATTTCAGTAATTGGTGGTGTGGTTGAAGTCTTGGATGAAGATAGTCGAGTCGAAAGATGTTTTAAGAATAAAAAGGTTTTATTGAAGAATTGTCTTCAACCCAAACAATACTGAAAGTTTTCACCCAGATGTTCTTCTGGCTGATCATGTGGAAACAATGCCTTTTTCTCTGCAGCTTTCTGCTTAGATAGACCCCTAGCTCCCCCCTGCTGGTGTCATGCATACCAGCCTTATCTTGATTTATGTCTGGGAATCTTCCACAAGCAGGCTGGCTGCTAGAGCCAACACCCTGCCTCTGGAGCAGAGCACAAATATTTCATTTTAACATATTCAACATAAACATGAGTATAAAATGATTAACAAAATCATAATGTTTTTCAACCACAGTGGGTTTTTGTTAAATGTGAGCCAAAATCATCACAATTAAAATAACCAAAAACTTAAACTACTTCAGTATTTGTGCATTGAATTGATTTAATACAGTTTCACAATTTGAGTTGAATTACTGAAATAAATGAACTTTTCCACGACATTCTAATTTATTGAGATGCACCTGTATTTCCAACATGATAGAGCATTCATTTTTAGTGACGGTCCCCGAATATTTCAATTCTGAACCGCTGCAATACGTTCCTGAAGCAACTTACTAAAAACACAGCAATACGTGCCTATAAGAACATAATAAAAATGTGCCAGGGTTCACGAATTGAACCTGTGTTTTAGAACCACTCAGTGGACATTTATCTTTGAAACTGCGGCAAAATGTGCAGTAAGATACGTAAAAACAGTCTTGCTAAAAAGTGCACAGAGGTACGAATTTTTATGAGACCAGGTTGGCTGAGTTCCAATCGGCATGTTATTCCTTTTAAATAGGATGCAAAATTAGAATTAGTTTATCTAATATTGACTTTTTGGACACAACTCATCGGTGAACACTCTAGTGAAAAAAATAAAATAAAAATACCTAATATATATATATATATATATATATATACATATATACAATCATGGCAATAAATATCGGTACCCTTTTTTAAATATGAACAAAGAAGGCTGTGAAAATTAATATGGATTGTTTTTGCTGCTAAAAAGCTGATTTTTTTGTTTCATCTGACTATAGAAGCCAGTCCCATTTGAAGTTCCAGTCGTGTCTGATAACTGAATTTGCTGGAGTTTGTTTTTGGATGAGCTAGGATATTTTTTTTTAAACCCTCCCAAACAACATGTGGTGATGTCGGTGCTGTTTAACAATTTTTTTAAAAGGTTTTCTGACCCGGAGACTCAACTATTTTCGGCAATTCTCAAGCTGTGGTCCTTGGAGAGTCTTTAGCCACTCAAACTCTCCTTCACACCGTGAATTAGGACGATATAGACACATGTTCTCTTCCAGGCAGTTGAATGGGAATATACTTCAGAGATATTTTATTCATAAGTGTTACGTCCTGTGACGTAATTTGTACTATTCTGGGGTCAGTTAAAAGTTTATGTAAGCTCTTTGTTTTCTTTTCTCTTTCCTGTGCTGTTGCTCTCAATAGGAGTTGATTACTGGCACCTGATACTCATTTGCTGATGACCAACTCCTCATTCATTGGCTCCTTCAAAGAGGAAACCAGCTACAAAGGCCACCAAGAAAGCACAGTTGAGGAGAGAGAGGAAAGGAGGACGCTTGAGCCATCTCTCTCTCTCTCTCTCTCTCTCTCCCCCCCCTCCCCCTCTCTCCCCTCTCCCTCTCTCCCTCCCTCTCTCCCTCTCCCTCCTCTCCTCCCTCCCTCCTCCTATTCTCATTTAATAACCTCTCCCTTCTAAGTATGACCTGAACCATTTGTGTACCATCCCAGAAAGCCCGACTCAGTTTTCCAGTCTATCTAGAAGTATGTTATGATCGACAGTGTCAAACGCAGCTCTATGTAGTACCAGCACTGATATTTTGCCAGTATCAGAATTAAGGCGAATATCATTTATTATCTTAATAAGCACTGTCTCTGTGCTGTGATGCGCTCAGAAACCAGATTGAAAAATTGTCCAGGTATCCATTTGAATTTAAGTATTTGTTCAGCTGATTAAAAACTACCTTTTCAATAATCTTACCTATAAAAGGAATATTTGATATTGGTCTGTAGTTGCTCAACATGGTGTTATCAAGATTGCACTTTTTCAGAATGGGCCTAACAACTGCCGTTTTCAAGGAGTTTGGAAAAGTCGTCTTCTGCCACATCCGCTCAGCCTTTCTGCATTGTCTTTTCATGCTATGAACTGCTGTTGATTTTCTCCATGGGGATTTAGGTCTGCCTTTCTTCTTGCAGACTTTCAAGGGGAAAATATCATCAATAACATTCTCAACTTTTGAGTTAAATGAGTCCAGGAGAAGATCAACAGAGTCTGCAGAAATGCTTAGTATTAAAGATATAGCCTTCATAAATAGCGTCCTCGTTAATGCATCTCTTTCTGACAGAGACAGATCTAGATTCAATGGTTACAGAGATCAATATATCAAAGAAAATACATAAGTGATCAATTAATGCTACAGCCTTAATAACAATGGATGAAATGTTTAGACCTCTACTGATGAGTAAATCTAGAGTGTGTCCACGATTGTGTGTTGGTCCATGCACATGCCGAATCAGGTCAAAAGTGTTAAAAACATTTATAATTTATTTTGTAGTTTTGATTTCTGCATTATCTATGTGAATTTTAAAATCTTCTGCAATAGTAAAACTGTCAAACTCCGAGGAAATCATTAATAACAGTTCTGTGAACTCTTCAACAAAGGCTGGAGAGTATTTTGGAGGCCTGTAAATAATGATAAACAGAATGCGTGGAGCACCTTTCAGCACAATACCTAGATATTCAAAAGACAACCACTGACCAAATGATATTTGCTTGCATTGATAAACATCATTAAATAGAGCAGCTACACCTCCACCTCTCCTAACATTCCTGCAAACACTTGTAAAATTGAAGTTAGGAGTGGCTGTTTCATTTAAGACTTGCACTGCAGGTGTCTTCTAGCCATGTTTCATTAAGAAACATAAAATCCAGGTGTAATGAAGTTGAGGCGGAAGCCGAAGTAGAATCCATATGCAGGGTTTATTAAACATTTCCACAAATCCAAACTCATTGTCAGCAAGGCAAGCGGTGAGGTCGATACACAAGGAGGCAATCCAAACAGGCAAAAGTGCAATCCAAAAGAGAAGTCTAGAGAAACAGGAAAACCGGTCATACACAGGAGAACTAGAAAGTGATACAAAAGCTTGGTAAGGCAGGTTAAACTGGCAATACTTTGCAAGGATGCAATGTGGTGGCCAGGTTAATATGGCCGCCAAACAGTAAGTAACTGCAGAGGAAGAGCTCACAGTCAAAACTCAGTTGAGAGCTCGATCTGCTGGCGTGGTGTTACACCAGGTTATTAAATCATTGATCAGAAATTATTTATTTTTTAGTGAGAAAATGTTTAAAAATGCTAACTTGATGGTATTACATTTAGTCTCTACAGCAATCTTAGACTGATGCATTACAGGCCGCAGATTTGATGGGTCAGCCGTACAGCTTGAGAAGGCCTTAGACTTTCTATCACGTGATCAAACAGAAATAGAGGAGGCTACAGGCACACTGGGTTCCCGCTTGCTCAGTAAACATTTGTGAATGTTGCTGCCAATATAGCAGGGATCCGACACATATCACTGAGGAGGGTTTGGGCCCTGGCGTTGTGGCAGCGGTCGGAGAGCTCTCACATGAGGAGGAGGGAGAGCTTGGCCTGCAGTTTTTAGTGGTTGGGGGGCCTGCCATTTTTTTGTTGATATCTTGGGGCTTGCAGCGAAGGAGTGGGAGAGTTTGGTCCCAGCAAACATCAGTTCCTCCATTTTCTGTGAGAAGCTTAGAAGTGGAGATGTTGGAGAGAGAGGTAATGTGTCTGATGAGCGTGTCTCTGTCTCTGGTGTTTCCAGTGGCTGTGAAATGTTGTCCTGGCTTCCCTGGCTGTTTTCCAGAAAGTTGTCCTTGGTTGCTGAGTCTTGGAGCTATTGTAATACGTCACAGTCTGCATGTGATCAGCTCTGTGGGCAGGGCTCAGCCGGGATGTCCATGAGCAGTGGTTGTTTTGGCTGCATGGTCTTATCAGTGTCCTTGTGGGATGTGTGAGCCACATGATGACTCTGAAGCTGAAATGAAGTCCTGTGGTAACTTATACTCTGTCCAGGTTTGTGTGTGCCATTCAGGCAGAGTGGATTGGCAAACATCACTGAAGGATGGTGGAGGGAGAAGTAGATATTGTCCTTTAACACTCTTACACCAAGTCTGTTTAAGTGGAGGCCATCCAGTTTAAACAGTTGTCTATGGCCCCAGAAAATATTGAAGTTGTCGATGAAGTTGACTCCTTTTATAACGCATGATCGTTGTAGCCATGTATTCAGCCCAAGTAGCCGTGAAAACATATTTGTTCCCCTTGCTGGAAGTGGTCCACAGATGAACGACTGAACTTCAAGTCTTTGAAGTGTTTCAAAGAGTTCGGTGAAATCCTTCTTAAGGATTTCTGACTGCCCTTTCTGAATATCATTCAATATAATTTGCCTCACGCAGTGCAGCACATCTCCTTCAAATAGAGTTGATCAGGTTGTTGATTGTGGCCTGTGGAATGTTTGTCCACTCCTCTTCAATGGCTGTGCAAAGTTGCTGGATATTGGCAGGAACCGGAACACGCTGTCATATACGCCGATCCAGAGCATCCCAAACATGCTCAATGGGTGACATGTCCAGTGAGTATGCTGGCCATGCAAGAACTGGGATGTTTCCAGCTTCCAGAAATTGTGTACAGATCCTTGCAACATGGGGCCGTGCATTATCATGCTGCAACATGAGGTGATGGTCGTGGATGAATGGCACAACAATGGGCCTCAGGATCTCGTCATGGTATCTCTGTGCATTCAAAATGCCATCAATAAAATGCACCTGTGTTAGTTGTCCATAACATACGCCTGCCCATACCATAACCCCACCACCACCATGGGCCACTCGATCCACAACGTTGGCATCAGCAAGCCGCTCACCCACACGATGCCATACACGCTGTCTGCCATCTGCCCTGTACAGTGAAAACCGAGATTCATCTGTGAAGAGAACGCCTCTCCAGAGTGCCAGACGCCACCGAATGTGAGCATTTTCTCACTCAAGTCGGTTACGATGACGAACTGCAGTCAGGTCGAGACCCCGATGAAGACGACAAGCATGCAGATGAGCTTCCCTGAGTCGGTTTCTGACAGTTTGTGTAGAAATTCTTTGGTTATGCAAACTGATTGTTTCAGCAGCTGTAAGGTGGCTGTAAGGCACACCTGTAAAGTGTGTGAAGCAAAGGAGAAATGCTCACTAACACTGATTTAGACAGATTTGTGAACAATATTTGAGATGAATAGGCCTTTTGTGTACATAGAACGTTCAGCTCATGAAAAAGCGGGAGTAAAAACAAAAGTGTTTCATTTATAATTTTGTTCAGTGTAGATAGAATCACATCAGGAGGAAAAACAGTGATGGTAACCACTGTAAGTGGCCATGTGCTGGCGGCAGGAGCTTGTCTGATCAATGGCAGGTGGAATTGCCCATGGGTTGTACATGAGGTCAGCTTCTGAAAGGATGATAAATGCAGACAAAGTAAAGAAGCAGATGAGGGCAATGAGGAATTTTCAATGTGCTCTCTGTTATAGAACCTAACAAGGAGAAAGCCTGTCGCACCCTGAGGCGGGACGGAGGCGTCTCTTCAATCTCTGTCTCTCTCAAGGTGGAAGATATGGTAATTCTGCTGGACTGTAAATGGTGGATTGATTTGAAGTTTGTTTCTTAGGGGTTTAGGGGTGTTGATACAGTACACTGGTCTGAGGTTTACAAATCCATGACATCACAAAGATTAAAATAATAGCTAATTATTAATATGACCATATCTGGTGTTACTATAGCTATTTTTCAGTCTAAGCTTACTTTTTATGCGAAAAAAGTAAAATATTATATTTTTTATTAATAATAAAAACCAGAATGTACTAAAGTGAAAAAATGCCAACAAAAGTCTAATTAATTCTCATGTCCTTTTCAAGTGTTGTGCATCAATTGAATGTGTTGTTCCTAAATAGAAGAAAAAAATGGTAACCCCAAAATATGAACAGTAATTATTTGAACGTAATTATTGACTCATTTTCATGGGATTATAATAACAATACAAATAATGCACAGCAGTAGCTCAGAAAGATAAATAGGAAATGCATTACATTCATATCCTCCTGCAATGCATCATAAAAATAGAGGGATAAATCACGCTTCAAATAATTTGGGGCACCGATGTTAATATATCATTAAGTCAAGACTTTAACACAGAGGATTGAGGGCTATACGCTACATTGCTGACATCATGTTTACAAACTCAGCCTGTGCCCACATGTGTGTGTGTGCACATGTAACACAACCCTTTCTTAAACTCACCACCCAAACAAATACAATTATTCACGACTAAGCAAGTCCAAGTGCCATGTAGCATTTAGCCACTTAAATGCTTTGAGAAGCAATGTTTCCATGTCATTTACTGTTTCCTTCAGCTTGAATACCCTTTTGCCACATCTCTGTTCCTCTCAGAGAACACACACACAGATTTTAAGATATATCACACACATTATCAATTCTTGGACATTATTAATTATTGGACACACACACAGAAACACACACACACACACACACATGTATAAAATTAATAACAATAAATAAATACTTCATTTTTTAACAGTGTACACTTAATAAAATACTTAAGGATATACTTAAGAATACACTAAAGTGTGAACTGAATGTAATGTTTCGGACACTTAACTACATTTTTTACAATTAAATGAAAATGCATTATAGTTTAAATGTACTGTATATTAATTACAATTAGTTAAATTTGGTGTACATATTTTAAGTAATTTGATTATTACTGTCTTTGAAACATGGTGAACATTTCAAAATTAAATTTTAAAATAAAAAATGTAGAACAGTAATTTAAAATGTTTTTAAGGTCATTTTTTTAATTTGTCATAATTACAAAGTTCACCTAAAAGTGCACTTAAGTGTGTTATGAAAGTGTCCTTTTTAAGTGCGCTTAAGTTGCAAGTACAAGTACATATTTGTAAGATTTGAATACTACAGTGCACATTCAATGCAATTTTAAGCACACTTCTTTTTCTCAAAGGTATTTCAGTGCATTTAGTGACTGCTTGAACTAGATTGTAGGCAGTTAGTGAATAAGATGCTGATATACTCCACATAAAAGTGAGTCAGCTATTTAGTTTTTGGTTCTTATTTTAGAAAGCATGAGTTTTATCTACAGTAATTAAATAAACTATTATATTTTCCGCATTTCTTGAGCGGTGTCCTGAGTTTTTTCCCTCTCTGACTCCAGTGCTATAGCAGCTTTCTAAAGCTAAAGTGTTTTTAATGGCTTGGAACTAACACTCCACAAAGAACCCCAATTGAGTGCCATCTTTAATTAAATGCTTCATTCCAACAGACAGCACTTAAGAGACTGAATCTTTTTTCATTTTATATTTAGAAAAAAAACGACGAAGTAAATAAGTAAACATTACTTCATACACAAATGAGGAGATAATGATACAGGACCTGACAGTCAGTATCGAAAGGCTGAACTCAACCCAAGGGGGAAATCATGAGATCATGACTCCTCTGAGGACTCATGCCGGGCTTTGACGCACATTTGTAGAGGAAAAGGCAAAGAGCATATGATGGTGATCGATACAATGACTCAGTGTTTGCAGAAACGTTCAGTCAGATGTCTTCTGCAGTCAGAATCAACTGTAGTGTACTGCTGAACAGTAGACTGAATGCAATCAGTTTTCACTTCTTTTCTGGTGGAACATTTGTTGTGTTGAATACTCAAAAATCAAGGTTTTAACCATTTATATGGATTGTGTTTTTAAAATGAAAGGCCGAGTTCCACTGTCAAACTTTGAAAACAAATGGCACTGATTGAGCACTTTTGAATTCCCTTAATGAAACAATTAAACTACCAGGTTTTTTTATTCTAAAAAAGGCACAGCTTTTGGAAACACATTCAATTTCATTATTTTCCAAATGGAGGGGGAAAAAGGGGGATGGGACTCATACCCAAGTCATCTGCATTGCAAGTGCAATGCTATACCGGGTGAGCTACCGAGCAAGTTTGCGATGTCAGAAAAGACAAACGGATACATAACACATATGAAGCTGGTTGTGATACAAATGTCAAAATGTATTTGTATACAAATCATGCACTATGATAAGTGTTTTTGAGGTCATAACATAAAATTGTGCAGGAAACTGCATGACAATAAGGCTTTATTTATCAATAAGCTAGCCCTGTAATCATGTTTTGTGTGAGAAAAAAAAATGTATGCATAGGTACAATCCAAGGAGCCCGGTTTAGAAAATCAATGCTAAATGCACAAACATTAACTTCTTGATGTTGCTTACACTTGATGTCAAGTCTGGTTCCTAAAGCCAAAAAACAGCTGGAAACTATTACTCCAGACCAAATATCCTGGTTTGAAACAATCTGGTTTCAGATTCTAAAATGGGACATACTGGGACTGTGTAAACGTATGAACTTTGTCAGATCAGAGCAGGTGCTTCTTACACAAGCAGAAAGACACTTAGTGGATGCTTTTATCTAAGATGACCTTCAGCACACATACAGGACAAACCTCTGGAGGAACCTGAGCTGAAGTGTCTTGTTCAAGTGCACACAATGTTGACAGCTGATGGCCTGCTTTTTAATAGTGATTCTCATGAGCCTGTCAAGAACATGTCCAGGTCCACCTGAAAATCAAAACAGAGAAATAAGAAATTAAATTTTTGCAAAATATGGAATGAAAATTAACATATTTTAGCACCGTTAAATTGTTTCTATTATTGTGACATTACTTTAATGACTTCTTTTAAGGATGTTTCAACGTTTTGTATGCATAAATGTATATGCATGTATGATACACACACACACACACACACACATACAAACACATGTGTGTATATATATATATATATATATATATTAGGGGTGTCAACGTTAACGCGTTAAAGCATGCGATTAATAGAAAAACTTTAACGCGTTACTTTTTTTACGCAAATTAATCGCATTATAAGGTTTGACCCCCAACTTCTTGCCGTCATCGCGGAAGGTTATCTGTCATGTGTGATGAGGGTACAGCGAACCAGTGTAGCCAGGGTAGCTTCACAACAAGTGGGCTATTTTGAAAATACAGTCATGGGAAAAATTACAGAGCCGTGGGTTGCGGTTTTTTTGGGCTACTTTTATGATGTACCACGGCCGTCAAAAGTGTATATAGACAAATAAAACTGAAAATAGATCATTTTACTAATGTGTATTATACTTGGAATGTATACCTGGCAAATTAAGAACGGAGAGGCGGTTGTGACACAAACAACTTGAGTTTCAGCCAGAGCATACATGTTAAGGCTTTTACAAAGCAGAAATAAACATGACAACAGCCACTGTAGATTATATAAGATAATAAACACACGATTACGATAGAATACGATTTGTATGTGATTTTCTTGAGATGAATGTATACATCTGAAATGCTCATTTGTGCAGCGATAAAAAGGCTATAAATATCATATTTTAACAACATTAAATTACCAAATTCCACATGTGATCGCAAAAGGAAGTTATTACAAACACTCGATAGTGGTTTAGAGTGAGTTCTGAGTAAAAGTGTACTATTAATATCATAAATGGTCTTATGAAACATGATGCTAATGTTAGCTCTAATGCAGCTGCTGAACAGGTCCAATTCTTCTTCATAATGCATTTTGTCATAATACTTCACGTAAGGTCGCAAGAAAATGTTTTGTTGTATTTATTTAGAAATACTTTTGATAATAGTTGGGTAAATGTATACTGAGATTGAAGCAATATGGCTTGGTAAACGTTTTATTGTCAGTAAAAAGACTGATAATGGCTGAATAAAAATAATAATTATAAAAGAATAATAAGGTGTCTTGTAATTCTGTCTCGTACCTGGCAGAGGTGTGAAAGGTTCTGTTTCCTTAAACTAGTTTGTCATGCATTTCTTTATTTCAACACATTTACAGGCAAATCCTAGTATTTAAAATTTGTGATTAATCATGATTAATCACAGTGTTACAGGGTGAACAAGACGTGAGACGTGCGGAACCATTAGCAAGCTTTATTCAAAGGCATGGTTACAAAACAAGCAGGGTTCATACAGTGGCAAACAGGAACACCACGGACAAGACAAAGAGAAATCCTAGGGCAAGCGTGGGTCGACGATCGGCGAACAATATCCAACAGGGCAAGGCAAAGGGTAAAGCCAGGAAACATGGGCAGGTATCAAAACACAGGAGAACAGGCAAGGCAAGACTATAACAATTTAGAGGGCTCTGTAAGTAGCATCGCTAGAATACGCTAACAATACTCGGCGAAGAGGAAGTCCATGGTTACGTAGTAGCTGTGTGATGTGTGATCAACTGCGTGATCAGTGCAATGGATTATGGGAAATGTAGTCTTAGGTGACGTGCAACCATTAGTGTGGTGCAGGAGTCCATGTGGTGAGCGAGTGACCTCTGGTGGTGAGTAACCGGGAGTGCATGGACAGGATTCGTGACACACAGTCCACGACTGTGATTAGCGCGATTAATTTTTATCAATTGACAGCACTAATAAATATGTATGTATATACATATACATATATATATATATACAGGTGCATCTCAATAAATTAGAATGTCGTGGAAAAATTCTTTTATTTCAGTAATTCAACTCAAATTGTGAAACTCGTGTATTAAATAAATTCAATGCACACAGACTGAAGTAGTTTAAGTCTTTGGTTCATTTAATTGTGATGATTTTGGCTCACATTTAACAAAAACCCACCAATTCACTATCTCAACAAATTAGAATACTTCATAAGACCAATACAAAAAAAAATGTTGTGTGAATTGTTGGCCTTCTGGAAAGTATGTTCACTTACTGTATATTTATACTACAAGTTGAATTCTTGAATCTGATTGGCTGATGAACTGTGCAATTATGTGAAGGTGTGCAATTATTTTCATGGAAACGCACAACGAATGTAGTTCCAGGCAGCTCTCTTGACCGCATTACAGTTCCGTATCACTTAGCCAAATGATTTCTGTTATTTCAAAGGTCTTATAACAGAAAAATAACCCAAACCCACAACGGCACTGGCCAAACAAATAAATACAGTAAACAAAAGGATAAAATTGACAGATCTTGTCCATGTTTTTGCCACAAAATTACGTTTTATTATGTACGGAAAGCACATAGCCTACTCTCTCTCTCCTGCTCTCGGTCTCTCCCTCACAGACACACATATAGTTTGCACACAGCTTAACATAAACACTATTGTAATTAGCACTACTCTGACGATTTTATCAGTAACATAGTTTAAGAACTTAAAAACTACATGACTTCTCACAAGCGAGGTAACAACAACGGCTCTGTTCGTAAAGAAAATTACCTTAAATTCTCACTACATTGCTGCCGATCACTGACTCACAGAGGTAACATTAATCTCTCTCTCTCTCTCTCTCTCTCTCTCTCTCTCATAACTTAGTTATTAACTGTTTTAACTGCATTAGTCTGCTATCAACGGCTCAAGCCTCCGTTACGGCTTAAAATTACGTTTTGGAATTAGCAAGGGAGGCGTTGGATGAGATGCGGAAGAAATAATCCTGCTCACAATAGCGATTGAAGTAGAAAAAACGGACGAATGCCTTGAAATATATCATCTGATCGATGTCTTTAAGTGTGGCAACCAAAGTATAAGCGGAACAATTGACTCCAAGCCGTTGAATTATTAGAAAAATAATGCACACCCGAGGTGTAACGGCCACTCCGCTTTGCGTCGTGACCGCATCACCACCTCGGGGGTGCATTATTTTTCTAATAATTCAACGGCCCATCATCAATTATTCCTTACATACTCAATACTTGGTAGGGGCTCCTTTTGCTTTATTTACTGCCTCAATTCGGCGTGGCATGGAGGTGATCAGTTTGTGGCACTGCTGAGGTGGTATGGAAGCCCAGGTTTCTTTGACAGTGGCCTTCAGCTCATCTGCATTTTTTGGTCTCTTGTTTATCTTTTTCCTCTTGACAATACCCCATAGATTCTCTATGGGGTTCAGGTCTGGTGAGTTTGCTGGCCAGTCAAGCACACCAACACACCATGGTCATTTAACCAATTTTTGTTGCTTTTGCATTGCACCCCAAATCATCACAGACTATGGAAACTTAACACTGGACTTCAAGCAACTTGGGCTATGAGCTTCTCCACCCTTCCTCCAGACTAGGACCTTGTTTCCAAATGAAATACAAAACTTGCTCTTATCTGAAAGAGGACTTTGGACCACTGGGCAACAGTCCAGTTTTCTCTTAGCCCAGATAAGACGCCTCTGGTGACAACTGTAGCCAATTCCTTGACACGTCTGTGTGTGGTGGCTCTTGATGCCTTGACCCCAGCCTCAGTCCATTCCTTGTGAAGTTCACCCAAATCTTGAATCAATTTTGCTTGACAATCCTCATAAGGCTGCAGTTCTCTCGGTTGGTTGTGCATCTTTTTCTCCACACTTTTTCCTTCCACTCTTTCTGTTACATGCTTGGATACAGCAGTCGTGAACAGCCAGCTTCATTCATTGAATGAATGTTTGTGGCTGTTATTAATGATTGTCTTCTGGAAAACTTCAGATCAGCAGATGATTGTGTAGCCTAGTGAACCAAACTGAGAGACCATTTTGAAGGCTCAGGAAACCTTTGCAGGTGTTTTGAGTTGATTAGCTGATTGGCATGTCACCATATTCTAATTTGTTGCGATTTATTGAGAATATTTGTTGAGAACCAAAGACTTAAACTACCTCATTATGTGTGCATTGAATTTATTTAATACACGAGTTTCACAATTTGAGCTGAATTACTGAAATAAATTAACTTTTTCACGACATTCTAATTTATTGAGATGCACCTGTATATATATAAAATGTATTTAATTGAATTTATTTTTAATTTTATTGAATTTTATTTAATTATATTTGCTTTATGTAGTTGTATTTTATTACATTTTACTTACTTTTTATTTAATTATATTTTATTGAATTGAATTTATTTTTAATTTAATTTACTTTACTTTTTATTTAATATTTATTTCATTCTACTTAGTTCTTCTACATCATTCTACTATATTTATTTTCTTCTACTTATTTATCTAAAATGGTGGTGACAAACATTGTCTCATGCTTGGGATCAGCATCCAAAGCATACCTTTTTTATTCCCCAAAGGAGAGGCAAACGAATATTCACCATCTCAGAGAGAATGAAAGACAGACACCCAAAAAAAGAGACAGAAGGGGCGACTCATGCCCCAAACTCATATAAAAACAAATTAGCTGAGCGGGGGGGGACTACTGTAAATAAATACTCTGGTGTGTCTATCATCTGGAGCTGACCGTATAACACCAGGCAGGTCTTCCGGCTCACTGACTGCATCTGACTGTAGATTCGATGACTGAAGACTTGCCAAATGGAATAAATTGACTGTGCTCACCATCAACACAATACACAGACGCAGAGAGCGAACAATAGAGAGATATAATTGAATTCATATCTATGATCATCCAATTAAATCTTTATAGGCAAAGATAAACTTTGTGGCTTTTACAGTTTCTGGAAGTCCACGTTGGTCTGACCGCCGTAACGCTGAGGTCACCTGTCAAGTGCACTCAGGACTAAAGCAGGGTGATGGACGCAAGCACCTTCATATCCTTAGGGACACACAGACACAAGCACACTCATTCACCAAGAAAGGAAGCCCAAACTGATATTTACAGGAAGTGCTCTGCACAGACAGACTGCGCCCTTACAGGTCAAGAGCTCCCCAACAGTATAAAGCCTATTTCATGATTTAAAAATATCCAGCAGCTGAAGAGGATGTAGCATGGTAAACAGAGAGGGTAAATACCAGTGCAGTCAGGGGCATTTTCTGTATGCCCATTATCACTATTTTGAGTTTGTTCACCCTAAAGATGAATATCCATACATTACCAAGTCCAAATGCTGCAATGTGGGTGAGATGGAATTTGACCCAGCAAACTACTGCACTTTCTGAGTAAGTACTGGATATTTTGGTAGACAGAGCACTGTCCTGTAGACATGAACAAGACAGACAAGCCTGACTCAGTGGAAAAACAATCAAAAGCATAATTTCGGTTGGGGCGGGACCAGAGTTTGCATTAGACATTAACCGTCATTTTAATTTTCTTGTTTTAACTATAAAAACACATTTTATTTATTTTATTTTTCTTCACATTTTCATTTTTAATAATAAACCTACAGAATGAGCATATAAATTATGCATTCATTTATCAATGAAGAGAACAGATGAACAGAGACTGTGAGTCATGTTCAACGCACACAGTGACAAAAAAGGCCAACAGCAAAACATGCTAGGGCTGGGTAAAACAAAAGAACGATTTCTCTATTTGAATAGATTCTCGTTTTTATGAACCAATATCGATTGTTAAATCCCAATCAATGCTGTTTTCGGTTTATGAATGAACAGTATAGTGCACCTCACATCCAGTAAATTGCAATAGGCTATGCTCTGTCCGTTGTTACTTTTGATATGAAACAAAGTCTCAGATTTCAAGTTCTGTCCATTTTATTAGGAAATTCAAGCAATAAATACAGTTTTGGTGCTCTTTAATGTGCCCTGATAGATCGCTTTAGCCACATCAGATCAAGCGAAGTGGCAAAGCAAAGTGTAAACTGATCATCTCTTTCGCTTTACTAGTGGATACTCGCCTGCATAATCTAGGGATGTGCATCTCCATAACTGAGGCTGATGCGATACGCATCTCGATGCATAGCCAATGATATGATACATTGAAGATACATATGAAGCAGTTAGCGATGCGATACGATTCACCCATATCACGATGCAGTGCGATTCGATTTCGATTCGATTCAACAAAATGTGATTCGATGCAATACAATACAATGTAAAAAATATGATCAGTTTTATTTCTTCGGTTCAGACAGACAGCAAATCATAAATTATTAACTTGTGTCTTCTGACTTCTAACACCTCTGACTTTCTAACACCTGTTTCATAAAACAAGTTTACCAAATAGGCCAGGCTTATTTAAGTAAATCTGATTCACTGTCAAATGATTTGGTTCCATAAAGCAAATTTAACAAATATCAACCTCAGTCACTGTGGCTACTTATGCTGGAAAACTAACCTGGTTCAGGGCAGGCAAACTGTCAGGCTAAGCTGAGCTCACTGACTAATAAGAATGCAATGATTGTCAGAGATGTCACATTGCCACAGCCTTCCCCGGCACCTAAGTCATCAACCATCACTTACACCAGATCTCACTCACCTGTGTTCTGATCACCTGCACCTGCCGATCTCCAATAAAGTCTCACTCATAAGCACGCTGCACTCAGTCATTCACTGTTCGGTCTACCGTTCACTACCCCGAACAGTACAGGACTCATCTGTGCCGCTAACCTGTGTTATTTACCTTCCAATGTCCTGTTGTCTCTCCAGTGATTCTCCCGCAATCCTCCCTGCGTTGTTTCCCCTTGACCTTGGACTTCTCCACTCCTGTCATCCTGCAAGGAATATTATCAGACATTACTCTGCCGGACATTCCCAGGACTGTCATCACTATCCTTCCTCTCACCTGCCTTTACTCTCTAATAAAAATCCCATCTACCATCTGTTTAATAAACCAGCCTGTGTTTCACTTACCTGTCTGTGTTTGACCAATTTGTGACAATGATATTACCACTGAATCTCTCACGTACTATCATAGCCATGCAGCCTTTCTCTCTGGCTTTATAACATCTGTACCTTTTATAGTTAGAACAGATTGCATTAGAACATTACAATTTAAATTGCTCTTTAAAAGCATTAACAATCACCAAACTAAAAGTTAAAATCCTTAAATTAAAACTATTTTAACTGCTATAAGAAACAAACATTAACTTATCTGAGCTGAGTAATTAGGAACGTATTATCTTAAATTTGATTTACCCATTACAATAGTCCATTTACAGTTTATATTAGGTACTGCTATCATAAAATGCATGTTTGACTCAGAATTATTGTGCTCCTATTTTAGCATGCATGTGCGCTCGTCCACTCGCGTAAGCCCACTCCTGACAGCAAAATGAATATATCTGCATGACTTCCTAGCTTTTTATAGATGAATAATGTACTTGTGACATGTCAGTTATGCACTGGGGAAAACAAAACTTCTAAAATGAATTAAACAGCATAAATATATTCGCTGTTTGCCATGGTGGATCGATTTGATCCATGATTGACATTAAGGGCTGCTTAAGAACAAGCGTGCACAAATTAGTTAGATAGTGTGAACTTACATTGTCATTTATAACCGCTTTAGCCCTGATTGATTTGTTAGTTTATTTCAAGTCAGGTTTTAGACTTCAATCCTCACTTTTCCTCAGGTCTCTGTAGTGTTGTTGTGATTCGTCATATTCATGCGCAGCAGCGGTGATGAACGCGCTTGAGAGGAGAAATCAAGCTACACACAAAATATTGGTCACAGATTATTGGTCACTTTCTAAACAATAAAAGTGTAGCGCATCCATTAATAATTATACACTGAACAAAATTATAAACGCAACATTTTGTTTTTGCCCCCATTTTTCATGAGCTGAACTCAAAGATCTAAGACTTTTTCATGTACACAAAAGGCCTATTTCTCTCAAATATTGTTCACAAATCTGTCTAAATCTGTGTTAGTGAGCACTTCT
This sequence comes from Ptychobarbus kaznakovi, assembly GCA_027422405.1. Classification (NCBI taxonomy): domain Eukaryota; kingdom Metazoa; phylum Chordata; class Actinopteri; order Cypriniformes; family Cyprinidae; genus Ptychobarbus; species Ptychobarbus kaznakovi. Next base: position 22,823,218 of record CM049807.1, read on the forward strand.
CCTTTGCAGAGATAATCCATCCACCTTGGCATATCAAGATGCTGATTAGACAGCATGATTATTGCACAGGTGTGTCTTAGGCTGGCCACAATAAAAGGCCACTCTAAAATGTGCAGTTTTATCACACAGTACAATGCCACAGATGTCGCAAGTTTTGAGGGAGCGTGCAATTGGCATTCTGACTGCAGGGATTTCTACCAGAGCTGTTGCTCATGAATTGAATGTTCATTTCTCTACCATAAGCTGTCTCTAAAGGCGTTTCAGAGAATTTGGTAGTACATCCAACCGGACTCGCAACCACAGACCACGTGTAACCACACCAGCCCAGGACCTCCACATCCAGCATCTTCACCTCCAAGATCGCCTGAGAACATCCACCCAGACAGCTGCTGCAACAATCGGTTTGCAAAACCAAAGAATTTCTGCACAAACTGTCAGAAACCGTCTCAGGGAAGCTCATCTTCATGCTCATCGTCCTCATTGGGGTCTTGACCTGACTGCAGTTCGTCGTCGTAACTGACTTGAGTGGGCAAATGCTCACATTCGATGGCATCTGGCACTTTGGAGAGGTGTTCTCTTCACGGATGAATCCCGGTTTTCACTGTACAGGGCAGATGGCAGACAGCGTGTATTGCGTTGTGTGGGTGAGCGGTTTGCTGATGTCAACGTTGTGGATCGAGTGTCCCATGGTGGCGGTTGTGTTGTGGACAACAAACACAGGTACATTTTATTGATAGCATTTTGAATGCACAGAGACACCGTGACGAGATCCTTAGGCCCATTTTTGTGCCATTCATCAACGACCATCACCTCATGTTGCAGCATGATAAAACACAGCCCCTTGTTACAAGGATCTGCCCACAATTCCTGGAAGCTGAAAATATCCCAGTTCTTGCATGGCCAGCATACTCACCGGACATGTCACCCATTGAGCATGTTTGGGATGCTCTGGATTGGCGTATACGACAACGTGTTCCAGTTGATGCCAATATCCAGCAACTTTGCACAGCCATTGAAGAGGAGTGGATCAACATTCCACAGGCCTCAATCAAAAACCTGATCTACTCTATGCGAAGTGTTGCATGCGTTGCACTCCATGTGTTGCACTGTGTGAAGCAAATGGTGGTCACACCAGATACTGACTGGTTTTCGGACCCCCCCCCAGACCAATTCACAGACCCCCCCCCCCCCCCAATAAAGTAAAACTGCACATTTTAGAGTGGCCTTTCATTGTGACCAGCCTAAGGCACACCTGTGCAATAATCATGCTGTCTAATCAGCATCTTGATATGCCACACCTGTGAGGTGGATGGATTATCTTGGCAAAGGAGAAGTGCTCACTAACACAGAGTTAGACAGATTTGTGAACAATATTTGAGATAAATAGACCTTTTGTGTACATAGAAAAAGTCTTAGATCTTTGAGTTCAGCTCATGAAAAATGGGGGCAAAAACAAAAGTGTTGCGTTTATAATTTTATTCAGTATATATAAATAAAATCCTTCTTTACCGATGCAAATATGTTAGAAACTATGAATCGCGATACAAATGCCAACTTGTATCCGATGCACACTTTTTAAACACAATTAACAAAAACCCACCAATCTCAACTAATTTGAATACTTCATGAGACCAATAAAAAAAACATTTTTAGTGAATTGTTCTCATGAAGTATTCTAATTTGTTGAGATTTGTTAAATGTGAGCCAAAATCATCACAATTAAAAGAACCAAAGACTTAAACTACTTCAGTCTGTGTGCAATTAATTTATTTAATACACGAGTTTCAAGTATGTACTCAATACTTGGTAGGGGCTCCTTTTGCTTTAATTACTGCCTCAATTCGGCGTGGCATGGAGGTGATCAGTTTGTGGCACTGCTGAGGTAGTATGGAAGCCCAGGTTTCTTTGACAGTAGCATTCAGCTTATCAGCATTTTTTGGTCTTTTGTTTCACAATTTCCTCTTGACAATACCCCATAGATTCTCTATGGGGTTCAGGTCTGGTGAGTTTGCTGGCCAGTCAAGCACACCAACACCATGGTCATTTAACTTTTGGTGCTTTTGGCAGAGTGGGCAGGTGCCAAATCCTGCTGGAAAATTAAATCAGCATTTTTAAAATAGCTGGTCAGCAGAAGGAAGCATGAAGTGCTCCAAAATTTCTTGGTAAACGGGTGCAGTGATGTTGGTTTTCAAAAAACACAATGGACCAACACCAGCAGATGACATTGCACCCCAAATCATCACAGACTGTGGAAACTTAACAAGCAACTTGGTCTTCAAGCTACTTGGGCTATGAGCTTCTCCACCCTTCCTACAGACTCTAGGACCTTGGTTTCCAAATGAAATACAAAACTTGCTCTCATCTGAAAAGAGGACTTTGGACCACTTGGCAAAAGTCCAGTTCTTCTTCTTCTTAGCCCAGGTAAGACGCCTCTGACAACAACTGTAGCCAAATTCCTTGACACGTCTGTGTGTGGTGGCTCTTGATAACTTGACCCCAGCCTCAGTCTATTCCTTGTGAAGTTCACCCAAATTCTTGAAACGATTTTGCTTGACAATCCTCACAAGGCTGCGGTTCTCTCGGTTGGTTGTGCATCTTTCTCTTCCACACTTTTTCCTTCCACTCAACTTTCTGTTAACATGCTTGGAATACAGCACTCTGTGAACAGCCAGCTTCTTTGGCAATGAATGTTTGTGGCTTACCCTCCTTGTGAAGGGTGTCAATGATTGTCTTCTGGACAACTGTCAGAGCAGCAGTCTTCCCCATGATTGTGTAGCCTAGTAAACCAAACTGAGAGGACCATTTTGAAGGAAATCTTTGCAGGTGTTTTGAGTTGATAAGCTGATTGGCATGTCACGATATTCTAATTTGTTGAGATAGTGAATGGGTGGGTTTTTGTTAAATATGAGCCAAAATCATCACATTTAAAAAAAACCAAAGACTTAAACTACTCCAGTGTGTGTGCATTGAATTTATTTAATACACACGTTTTACAATTTAGGAGTCGAATTACTGAAATAAATTAACTTTTCCACTACATTCTAATTTATTGAGATGCACCTGTATATACGTATACATGCAATCTAATTAATAAACCGTTGCATACAGTTGTATGCAAACTTCAAATTGGTTGCATATATGGGTTATCAGAGGGTTTTTGTGATTGTTTTCACTCATTTTAGAAAGAGAAAAAAAGAGGGAAAAAAGTGCCAGTATTTACAATTTATATTTCTAGCTCCAATTACTTTAATTTGCAAAATGAACATAAAGCAATATACAGGAGGTAAAAGCACTATAAGAGTGATCTACATTTCACACCTTGTGTGCTGCTGTCAAGGATGAATGAGAATTAATGAGATGATTAAACTACTGTGCACAATTGTGAATTAAATGACAACAGCAAACTTCTCCATCTGAAAATTGGATGAACACACTCACCGTATTACCTTGGCTCAATAATATATTTTAGCATTGCAATGCTTGACCATTTTGCTAAAAGGCGGGTTAGTGGGTGCTAGCCACATACACCACTCATTCACTCAATCCACATAATATAACTAGTTGCCAGAAGCCCTTGCTTAGACTTGAATTTGATGTTTTACGTGTCCGCCCACCACATTTAACACTTTTTTTAACATTTCTAAAAGTGAGGCTAAAATGCTTGCTACGGTTTATTTCCAGTGTTCCTAGAAGAGAAAAGCGGGATAAGAAGATCTTAGTTTACAGGAATATTCCAATAGCTAAAATGTACACAAATAAAAAAAATCTGGCTATACGGAAAGTTGAGAATGAGAATCATGTATTTATCCACACTTGACCAGAAGCACACATCCTGAAAATAACAGCTTGACACCTATCTGCGGTGGGTCGGAAATATGATGGCCATAATCCCGGCACAGCTCATCTATATCCCTCTAATCTCTGACATAAATTTGAAAAGGTGATTATGTATCCTGGCGCTGCTTTAAAAAAATGCTTCTGCTCTTAATGAAGATCCACACTAACTATCAGTGCTGATAAACATAAAGAGATCGGAGAGATGGGCAGGGCAGCGTATGATTAAAGTGAGGAAGAGAAAAACAAAAAGATAAGACCAGAGAGATAGAGAGATATATGATGGCAGCATGTCTGTTTTTTCAGTGAATGAAATGAGAAGTGACACACACTCAGCCAAGTGGCAACTTAATGACTTGGTACGTCAGCTCTGTCTAAATTAATCAAGACGGCTCCCCAACCATCTCTCTCTCTTTCAGTAGCTCCTCAAGACTTATATTTGCCTTCTTCTCCAGGATTACAGCCATGAAAGAATGAGGGCACAAATATATAGAGCCAGCCATGCCGTAGGTGCCCTCACATGATGATACCAACAACTACAGAGGCTAAATGCCCCTGGATAACAAGCCCAAATGGGAACGGGGTCAGCATCATGTCTCCTGGCGTAAAGTTTCATCTACAAGGCTGGTTTAGGCTGTTGATTGCACTAGAGTATTATAAGTCCTACAAATGTAAATGTCACTTTGAATTTACTCCGATTGGTCTTCAACTAGACAGGCCAGAACATTGAGTAAGTGTTGTGGACTGTGGAGTTTTTGAAGCGACATTTATAGTTGGACCAAACAAGCCTCCAAATGACTGTGGACTTGCAGAAGGACTTCCATTAGTAAGTTGTTATAACCAGTGGCGTGCACAAGGGGGTGCCCTTTGAGGTCTGACGCTAAAGTGCCCTTGCGGTCCGGTGCCCCCGGTCAGTGATTTCTGCCGAAGGTAGGGGTGTGCGATAGATTTTTGATCGTGGATGATAAAAATGGCTCCATGATTTGCTTTCGTAGAAATATCGTTGTAACGATGCAACAGCGCACATTTTATCAGCTGTAGTTCTGGCACCACCCACCGTATCAATATACTCTACAGCGCTACATACATTAACGTCAGTGTTAACTCAGCGGTAGATTAACTTATTCTCACGGGTCACTGCACTTATTCGCAATTACAAAAGTGCATTATCTGCTTTAAAGCCTTACTGGTTAAACATTTAATTCGTGTGCTGTTCTGACAAGCGTCTTTTCTGAGCACATACATCCAAAGCGCGCTAAATAAAAAGCCCGTCAAACAGCGGCTGATTAGAGAAAAACGTATGCGTGTCTTAAAGGGACAGTACTAAACATGCTGCCAACTCTAATTAAAGGGATAGTTCACCCTGAAACTGAATTTCTGTCATTATTTATTCACTCACATTGTCCCAAACCTGTATTAATTTATTTCTTGTGCTGAACACAAAAGAATATATTTTGAAGAATTTGGGAAACCAAACAGTTGCTGGTCCACATTGACTTTAACACTAGTAAAAAGAGAAAAATGGCAAGAAAAACCACTCACTACTCTTGACTGAAAAACTTTAATACAGTTTCTTTAATATGAATCAATCTATATAGTGTTTTATTTTTATATTTGTTAATTCAGTTTATTGAATTCTACTTCTAAATACACCTATCGTAGCCTACCTGAAAATAAAACAGTTTATTGTACAAACCCGATTCAAAAAAAGTTGGGACACTGTACAAATTGTGAATAAAAAAGGAATGCAATAATTTACAAATCTCATATTAATGATATGACTGACTCATACCCCTTTGCATTAAACATTCTTATCAAATGACTACAGCTCCTGCCAGTGTAACACACCCTTCAGGGTTTCCTGTCGCCACCATGGGATCAAAGTTTAGCTGGTTAGCATGATCCAGTTAACCCATGCTAGTAAGTGCCATAACTACACCATATAGGTGCAAAAATCAGCTTGAATGGGAATGCAATTGGATAGCCTACAGAAACAGACCCCCTTTGCCCATCCCTCATTCAAATCGTCTGCCAGTTATTGATGGGGGTCATCAGTGCTGGGGGATGGTGTCTTGTAATTGATTATCTCTTTCAGACCTTTCTACGCTAATGCTGAGTCACTGGAAGAGAATTGGATCCTTAGCTTATTGGAATAATTCCTTTTTGCCACTCTGATATTCTTTTCCAGTGTGTATTTGGCCTGTTAATACAATATTTTATCCCCCTTCCTGTAAGCATCTTCTTTGGCCTGACGGAGCTGTCTGAGTTTTGCAGTGGACCATGGTTTGTCATTGTTGTAGGTTAAATGTGTCTTGGTATGAATGCACATATCCTCACAGAAACTGATATATGATGTTGCAGTCTCTGTGAGCTCGTCCAGATCGATGGCAGCAGCTTCAAAAAAAATCCAATCAGTGAGGTCGAAACAGGGCTTGTAAACCCCGCTCTGTTTCATTAGTCCATCTTTTACTGTTTTTAATACAGGTTTAGCAGATTTCAGTTTCTGTCTGTAGGTCAGTGTAAGATGAACCAAACAGTGATCAGAGAGCTCCAGAACTGCCCATGGGACAGAGTGAAATGCATCTTTTATTTTTGTCTAACAGTGATCCAATATATTACTGTCTCTGGTGGAACATGTAACATACTGTCTGTATTTTGGCAATTCACGGGAGAGATTTGCTTTATTAAAGTCCCTGAGAATGATTAAAACAGAGTCCGGGTGTTTTTGTTCTGTGTCTGTGATACGATCAGCGAGTTTCTGTAAAGCCAGGCTCACCTTTCATTGAAGTAAAATCATGTCCCGCGTATTAAAATGCTTTACTACATTTATATTTTATATTTTAAAATGTATTTTAAAATATTAAAATGCAATCCACATATACAAAAACTTGAATGCATGTGCATAACTTTTTATTTCTACATTAAATCAAGAAAAAGAAAGCCTTGAAAGCTTAAAAAGAAAACCTTAAGTAGTTTGCCATCATCTTTTATTATTTCTTACAAAAAGATTACAATTAAATCTGACTTGAATGCACATGCATGTTTTTAATTTCTGTATTACATTTATTTTGATGTCAAAAAAAGCCTTAAAAGCTTGGAAAGAAAACCTAAGTAGTTTGCCTTGTATTATTTCTCACCAAAATAAACAGCTTTGCTGCTTATTAATGTGAAAACTCTTTGTCAAAGAATTTTAAACATAAATATTTATAAAATAATCAAGGACTTTGACAAAATTCTTGCAGTCTGGTTCTAAACAGCATTTAAGCAGCAGATATAAATTTCCACTTGCTATTTATTCTGAGATTCAAGGTTTAGCTCTGGGTAAAGTGGAGCACTAACTTTGATCACTCAAACACTGGGCAGCAGATGGCTGAGATGCTCAATATGCGGGTTATTGACCCATATCCTGCTGGCTCAAGACCCCAGTGAGCAGAGAGAAAATTGAACCGGTGACCATACTTTGGTTCTATCTTTCAAAAACAAAGCAAGCTGACTGAGGACTGAACCACAAATCTTGAGGGCTGTTTCAATGTGAAAACTGACAACTAGATATATCCAATTAACCAGAAACTGCTCGATGACATGCATAGTCAAATGACTGAAAGTCTCTTTGCAGGAGAAGTCTTGCTACAGAAACTGAACAAAACTGTCATCTGTTGAAATCAAACTCAATCAACCCACAAATAAAACACAACACCCTGAAGATGTGTCTCAAGATTGTTTTACTCTAAATGAGTAAACCTCTATATCAGATGTGCCACTGATGGATGCATGCATATCATGGGCAAGGAATTGATGGGACCGTGTTTGTGAGTTGGTCTCACATTCTCTGGTCAAACAGAAGAGTAGTGACCTTGAGCTGAGAGCTGCTAATGTGCAAACAGCTTTTTACACCTCCAACCTGGACATACTGTTTCCTAGCAACCAGCTTCACTTCAAGGCAGAAGAATCAAAATATTTTTTCTGGCCTGGCTGTTGTGGATGCATAGGCAAAGGTCAGCATTGAAGGGTATGAGTTTTCTACCCTGCAGTCAAGATTTCTGATGACATACATCTTAATATTTGGATCTGGATTTGTATGTGCAGATAAAAGGATGTAGGCTGAAATGTTTACTATGTATATGTTTCTAAGTCCTAAGTCAAGGTTATTACGCACACAAGATTTGTTCACTAGTCCAGCAGATAGTCTGATAGAAGAAAACAAATCCTGTTAGGGGACAAAAAGAAAAAGAAGGGAAAATAAGCAATTAATCTTAAATTTAATGAACCCACACTGTTATATTTTCCAAGCCTTGTGAAAAAAATGTACATAAAAACATGTGTTTAATTGTATCGATTGTGCACAAAGTATCTGTACTTGCAGATAATAATGAAAATCAAACTAATGGAGTGTAGTTAAAGTAAACTTTATGTTTAGGTACACATTTAAACAGTGCACTATGTAATATTTTCTAATTAAAAGTTACTCTAAAGTACTTTTTAAATAATTTGAAGAATCTTTCATTATTTTAAGAAGTACACTTACTTTAATTTACTAACATACTTAATCACATGTAGAAATTAGGGCTGTTAATCGTTTAAAATATTTAATCGCAATTAAACGCATGATTGTCACGAGTTAACTTGCAATTAAGTGCACATTTTTATTTGTTCTTAATAATACTTTTCACTCTAATCACATGGACAAATATGGATGCTTTATGTGTATGTTTATTATTATGAAACTGAAATGTGACCCATTAAGACTAGTACATAGCCTATATTATTTATTATTGCAATACATACTGCAGCTCTCAGCTGATCTAAGTTTCTGTCATGAATAGGAAATGTTGACTGAATCTGCACAAAAATCCTGATAATCGAGCTGTCGGCTGATGAAATCAAATACACATAATATAATGACAATAACTGTGCTGTAATTTCGGCTATATTTGCATGTAAAATTAGAGAAGCAAGCAATATAATATCTGTGTTTAATTGAAAGTGCCGCTCCTCTCCGCCGCTGGCTGGTCAATGCAGACACACAGAGAGAGAGAGAGAGAGAGTGTGTGCGCGCTGGGAGAGCAAGACCTCGCGCTTGGGCAGCAGTACTCCAACTACCGATTGGGCCATGGGTCAAACAGAAAATATGTGCTGCGTTAATCACGCGTTAATGAAATTAGTGCCATTAAAATTTATTTAAGTTAACACGTTATTAACTCGTTAACTTTTACAGCATTAATAAAAAATACTTGGTTTTCAATGTCACCCGCTTCGAATGATATCACTCGATTAAATGGCCATTATCAGTGGTTATCAGATCACAAATATGGGCCAGAAGAGGGCTGCTGTGCCTACTGGTAGACTGAGAAGGCTGTCATCATCGATCCACATGGTTCATCATTGCATGCATGTATGAAGGTGAAGTTACCACTGGAGTACCAGCAGAGGCGATCGTTTCCCCAACGCCAACAACTGCACACGGACCAAAGACCAGCAAAATAGCGCATTAAAAGATGGATTTAGATGACTTCAGGACACATATACAGGTACTGTCTCGTAAAAAATTACTCCATTGTTCCGTGTTTATGAATGAAGTTATTCATTTAAAATTTGCCTATGGTGGGAAAGGTATCGTGTAAAAAGTCCACACATTTATCATATTTTTACCATAGTAACTGTCGCTCGACCATGTCATGTGTAGTGACCACAAAATATACCATGCTTCTTCTACCGAAACAACTATTGTACTGTGGTATTTGTAGTTAAAGCACAATAACTTCAGTATTTACTATGAGTTTACCTCAGTAACCATATTTTACTGTGGCATTTGTAGTTTAAACACAATAACCTAGATATTTACTGAGTTTACCTCAGTAACTGTAGTTTTACTGTGGTATTTGTAGTTAAAGCACAATAACCTTGATACTTACTTTGAATTTACCTCAGTAACTACAGTTACTGTGGTAAACCCATAGTAAATATTGAGGTTATTTTGCTTTAACTACAAATAACACTGTAAAACTACGGTTAAACTTTGTTCTATATTGTTACTGACCCTCATTTAATCCTTTCTTTAGGCAATATTGATTATTCCGCCAATGTCGTATCGCCAGGGGAACAGAGAGCACTATTCTTGCAAGCCCTTCAGATCTTCTAACTCTAATCTTAATGGTTTCCCTTAGTCAGTGGTGAATTGTTGTCTCAAATAAACATTGATTCTTGTCTTTAAATAAAATTGCAATAGATCTGCAAAAGCTGAGTAACTCAGATTTTTCTTTCATTATATTTCAGATATTAAATATCTGAGATTCACAAGAAAACGTCCTTCGTTCTCCTTTACAAATTCTATTAAGTCAGTGCATGCTAGTTTCAACAAAAGGCATTTTCTGTCCCTGCATTCTATTGATCAAACAAAAGAGAAACTCAAAACTGCACAGTCAGTATGCTCATCTGCTTTGATCTAGAAATTACAGTCTTAAAAAACATCACACGCCTTTGTACTTCAGAGCAAGTTTCATCCTGCATTTCTCAACTTTAAGACAGCTGGGATTTGACCTTTAGCAGCATATGCTGTTCTTCAGCATCCATACGAGCAGAAAGCTGTCCCGCTTGCATCCACCCCCATCAAAGCAGAAGAAAGAGGTGTGGATGAAGATAATGAATATTCATGAAATATTCATGACAGTAAAGGTTTCCGGGGGACAAGTGCAGGTCTGGCTTTTGAACTTGGCACTTAATAATTTACCTGAGGACTGCTTGAGAATTCGGGGGAGATTGCCAGAAGTCCTCCAATGATGTCCCAGGTGAGGAATTAATCAAATCAAAGCATTTATGATCTCAGAGCAGAGGTCCGGCGGTGACCTGTGGCCAATAACATCAAAGACACCACAGGCCTGGTCCAAACATTGAAAGATGGAGGTCGGCCAGGTCTGAGGAAGCTCTCACCTTGACCACATGTTCAAAGTCAACACAGAAACTAGCTCGAAGCACGAGCTAAGCCAGAACCAGCTAATAAAGCCAAATGAGCCAATGAAGCCAAAATGAAAATCATTTATTTACTCTCATGTTTTTCCAAACCTGTACGACTTTCTTTAATCTGTAAAACACAAAAGGAGACATTTTCCATACAACAAAGGCATAATGACCAGGGCCTGACAAGCTCCAAAAAATAAAAATAAATTAATTAATTAATACAAATTTAAAAATTCAGAAAAAGGAGAATGAAAAGAGCAAAATAAAACGTTTTAATTTTATTGTAATTTTCTTTCCTGAAAACCCCCCTATCAGCTTGCTGCCGCAGCTCTGAAATCTCATTTGCAGATGAATTCTGCAATGAGGAAAACACGGATTGATTATGTCATTTGGAGCCAGAGTCCACACACCGTAGTGATCATGAGCTGGAGCACGGAATCAAGGTCCCACGCAAAATTCCCACAGACTCAATCACAAGCACACAATCCCGATGCCACACCATGATTTATAGAATCAAATAACTAACTGAAAAAAATATTAAAAAGGAACACTTGAACATACAGCATGACAAGAACTACTCAAAATGGTGGAAACCATCTAAAAATAATAATTTTGAGTATATTTAGATTTTTAGTTTGTCTAATATCCTCATTACCTATACTGCAGTCAGCCACTGCTGACATGCTGCTGCTGACATGTAGTAAAAATGTTTTGACTTCACTTTACAGCATGTTTGTGGCACTCTTGGACTGCCTTCCACTTCGTTTTTTATGACCTTCCCTCACTAACTTCCCTTCATTTTGTTGACTCCTATGTACCTTATTGATTATGCTGCACGAGTGCCCACTACTGGTGGAAATACATACATCATAGAGTTGTTTAAAGGGGTAAATTAAACATGTTCTGCAAAAAACAGTCCCAATTGTATTGCATTTTGGTATATGAAACTGCCTGAAGTGTACATATGAAGTAGACGCACTCCTTCAGTCAAAATCGAGGGGTTTGAGTGTCTGTCAATACCTCGTCCCTTTGACAAAGTGGAACACATTTAAAAATGGCAGAGGGCATTCCCCGAGGGGAAGTGCTTACAGGGAAGTTTGCAAGTGTGTGTCTAGGAGCGAAGTGGAACGCAGCCTGATGTCTCACTATATAATGACATACTGTAAACACATAAACCAATCAAATTAATACAGAAGCGGAATTTGGCTAAAAAATAAAACATTTAATTGGGCCTTGAAATGACAACTTTGTTAAACTTTTAATAAATTGTTGTTAAATTGTATAAGTTTCATCATTTCAGTTATTTACACATGCTTTTTGATTACTAAAATGTGATTTACCCATTAAAACGGGATCCAGAATTTGGGAAAAATAAAACAAATTTAATTGAGCCCTGCACACTTTTAAGACTACAGACAAGCAAGAAGCTGTTTGAGCACAAAAGACAAATGTTCGGTGTGGTTTCTATACAGCAAGAGAGAGTGAGGTGGTGAACAGAATGATAGATAATCACAACAGTATAAGTGCTTGTGACGAGTGGGGCGGGGCCGAGAGCCGTAGAGCGAGGCCTGGAGTGATTGCTAATGAATGACACCTGCGCCACTCACCGGTCTCGAATACGGAAGAATAAAAGGAGGAGTGACGACAGTGGAAGGAGAGAGAGGACTGGATATTTGTGTTTGTGTGTGCGGCAGTCGTCCGTGAGGGCTGCCGCTTTTCTGTTGTTTGTTTATTTTATCATTAAATGAATGTTCGCCGGTTCCCGCCTCCTTCCTTCCCCTATTTACGAACGCGTTACAGTGCTGCTTAGCCTTCAGGCAAGGGTTGCATGTGCTGATATCTGGAGAGACACAGAAAGAGGGTTATTTGAGTTTGTTCCTCTTTTCACACAGCTGCTCCATGTTTTACTTATTCTGGGGGGTTCTCCAATCTAGATTAAACAAAAAATGAACACATTTTTGCAATGATGAACTCTTGCCCAGCGGTACTATGCTTTCTAATCACCTGAGTTTCACACTTGCATGCCATTAGGAGGATTGTGGTAATCTTCATAACTTCAATCAAGCTCAGGTAAGTGCCTATATTATTAGATTATTCCACAGCCATATCTCCGTAAATGGATGCACATCAGTGGTGGCTGCTAGTTTCCAAGAGTGGGGGGAGCACATATGTCACTTAAATGTGTACTCTGATCTATTTGAATAATTCTGGTGTCTGTAATGTTTTGCATTGCACACAATTTCCCTCTTAATGACTTGGAGTCTTTCTTTGCTTTTTTCCAGTAATAATTTTAAAATCTCCTTAAAACAAGATACATTTGTTGATAACTTATTTGTAACCAAACAGTTGCTGGTTCCCAGTATTTCTTCCATACTATGGAAGTCAATGGCTACCAGCAACTGTTTGGTTACCAACATTCTTCGAAATGTCTTCTTTTGTGTTCATCAGAAGAAAGAAACTTAAACAGGTTTGGAACAACTTGAGGGTGAGTAAATAATTGCAATTTTGTGGGAGAACTATTCCTTTCACAGCAAATGCCATTGATACATACCCTGTATGTGCTCCCATGTGAAGTTTCTTCTTCACAAAGAGTTCTTAATTCATCAGAGCAACACTCGAGTTAGCAGGAAATATTCATGTGCCGTAAAGCTTCCTCTCGTGAATTCAATACTCACAAATGCAGAGCTTGTCTTCATTGAGATGGTTCCTCAATAGCAACAAGCATAACAAACATATTACAGTCCTGGCACACACCTTTGAGGTCATCCTGTGCGTGAGTCACTGCCCTGTCAAAAGCAGTGTGTCGTGCTTCAATGCCATGACCAGGATGTGACATTAGCTGTTGATTAATCACACACGTGTCCATGCTAATTACATGCTAATAGTTTTATACCCAATGAATCAGGGTTTCTTCCGGCTGAACATTTGGTAAATGCAAAATGAGATGGATGTTGGGAATGGATAAAACATTTAATGGCTGTCAAAATGTAAAAATTATACTTTGACCTTGGCTGATGAGAAGACGTGTACAATTCATTCTTTAAATACTGAACAAAAAGCGTTTTGTAAAATACAGTTTCATGGCTAGAACAGGTATGGCCAGTAAATGATTCCCTTTTCTCCTCATTGGAAAGTGGTGGCAAGAGTTAATTTTGAATCCTGGGTAAACCTTATCTTCTCCAAAGGTAGTGTGAATAATATTTGAAGGATGCTGATGGATCATCTGTCTGATATGACACTTCTCATTGGGTGATGGCTTTAGACATACATCCGCTGACATTGGCACAGCCTCATTCACGCTGGCTGAGCAGGTGGTGGGAGAACGAGCAAGACAGAGGTGAGATGGGTTCTGAGAATCATCTTTCTCCTCGCTAAATTCATCCTCCATCTGTCTGCTTAAGGGTGGTGGGCCAACACCTGGCAGCCCTTATGAGCAGCCACAAATAATGGGAGCTACTTTGACAGCTACTTGTGAGAGTTACTGTGTAAAAAAAGAAAAGAGAAAAATTTGTATTTTACTGAATTATAAGTATCTAAGGCTATAATATATATGAACTACATTATATAAATCAGCATTTCCATTTAGTGGGAAACATTCACAAATAATTGTTTACAATGCAAAGATTGTATTTAATTATTTTGTTTTGTTATATTAGTTCAGATAATTTGAGTAAGTGTAAACGCTGCCATATCAAGCTTTGGTGCTTCCAGACAAGCGGACTGATTTCAGTGGATATTGGACCACTTCAAAACAACTCTGGTGAAATATCAATGCAATACAGGACCAAACACATCTAAATTAACCAAAACCCATTACAGTTAACTAAAGGTGTCCATACCACCATCTCCTGAGGAATTACTGGCGTTTTGACTCGTTGTAAGTTCTCAGCTGGTAAAAAATACCACCATATGTACACACATACTATGAGTGCATTAATCAAGCACATAGCATTGTTTTGGATGTTCAGAAAGTTCTGCTGCAAAATATACATCATAAAAGCTGTCCAATCAAGCCATGCAATGATATTACCACTGACTCTCTCACATACTATCAAAGTCATGCAGCCTTTCTCTCTGGTTTTATAACGTAACAATCACTAAACTAAAAGTTAAAATCACTAAATAAAAACTACATTTTAACTGCTATAAGAAACACATTAACTCATCTGAGCTTAGTAATTATGACTGCATTTGCTTACATTTTATTTACATTACATTACATTACATAACATTTATTTTATTTATTTATTTACATTATAACAGTCCCTTTACAGTTATTGCTATCATAAAATGCATATTTGACTAAGAATCATTGCGCTCCGTCTGTTTAACGCGCATGCACAGCAGCAGCTCATCTACTCGCCTAAGCCCACTTCTGACAGCAAAATATATATATTTGCATGACTTTCCAACATTGACAAATGAAAAATATACTCGTGACATGTCAGTTATGCACTGAGGAAAACACAATGTCTCAAATGCATTAAACAGCACAAATATATTCACTGTTTGTCATGGTGGATCGATTTGATCCATGATCGACATTAAGGGCTGCCTAAGAATAAGCTTCCACAAATTAGTGAGATTGTGTGAACTTACATTGTCGTTTATGTAACCGCTTTAGCCCCGATTGATTTGTTAGGTTATTTCAAGTCAGGTATTAGACTTTAAGGCCCACTTTTCCTCACGTCTCTGTGTTGTTGTGATTCGTCATATTCACGCGCAGCAGCAGCGGTGATGAGAGAACGCACTTGAGACACGGTTTTGAGAGGAGAAATCAATCTACATATAAAATATTGGTCACTTTATAAACAATAAAAGTGTAGCGCATCCACTAGTAGTTATATATGAATAAATCTAGTTTTACCGATGCAAATATGTTAGAAATGATGCATCGCGATACAAATGGCAACTTATATCCGATGCACACTTTTTAAACCCATGCATCGCATCGTTAACTTTTTTTGCCGATGCACCGAGCGAATTGGGGAATCTTCTCATCCCTAATATCTGTATGTTCAGTGTTAAAAATGACAGTGTGTTAACACTAAGTGAACCAGGACTAAATGTATCATTTTCTTTCTGGTCCAGAAAAAAAAAAAAAAAAAAAACTCATCCCTAAAGATACATTTTGCGATGATGTTAGACAGTATTCAGAAATAAATGTAGAGACTTGATTTGTATCCATCTTTGGGTCACACTTTATTTTAAGGTCCAATTCTCGCTACTAGCTAACCATTAACTATGATGTTTGCCTCAATAAACTATTTGCTGCTTATTAATAGTTAGTAAGGTAGTTGTTATGTTCAGATATGGGGTAGGATTAGGAATGTAGAATATGGTCATGCACAATATGTGCTTTATAAGTATATAAACAGCCAATATGTTAATAATAGGCATAAGCAACTAGGTAATAGGGAGAATTGGTTTCTAAACTACAGTTTTAACAATGTTTGATTAGATTGAAAATATATTAATGGTTATTTCCCTCACCCACATGACCTTGGTTATGCTCTTACCCTTTAGAATAATGTGCAAGTGATAGATTCTTGATTCTTACTTTAGATGCATGTAAGATCATTTGGTTGATTTTGATCGGTCTTGATTTTGAAATCTTACTGTACGTCTTGCTGTTCAGTATCAGTGTCAACATAGTGGCAATGATGGATATACACACAGCCTTTTTGCCTGGCTGAGTTACTGTCAGCAAGGGTGTTGCATGGTAATTACTGTTGATCCTGTAAACGCCAGCCACAGCTCCTAGCCGATACTAGAGAACTTCAGCCAATAAGAGTGCTGTAATTACCAAGCTATAAAAAACAGTGATGGGCCGTTGACAGCATACAGATGGTTTCTCTGCTGTCAAAACTGTTTAACCCCCAACCACTGACCTCCTCAGACTACTCATTGCTAAAAAACCTCACACTCCTATATGTCCATCAGCAGAGCTGTGAAAGGCCTTGTACGTG
Organism: Ptychobarbus kaznakovi; assembly: GCA_027422405.1. Classification (NCBI taxonomy): domain Eukaryota; kingdom Metazoa; phylum Chordata; class Actinopteri; order Cypriniformes; family Cyprinidae; genus Ptychobarbus; species Ptychobarbus kaznakovi. The sequence continues at coordinate 22,839,975 of CM049807.1, forward strand.
AAGTCAGCAGTGGCAGACATTTGATCGCTAAGTCACATGACCTGAAGTGAAATGTGTCCCACACTGTGCTAGACATGTGTCAGCGCTAGAGAGACCGGGTCCCCAAGGCTTTAACACATGGACCGAGCTTCAATAGTGCCTTTGTATTTACAACTCCATTAAGCACAAGGACATGACAGCATGTTAATATGGCCGTCCGTTGACTCTGCTCATCCTGATTTATCTGGCGGGTGCTGTAGTTATTCAGGGCGCTAACGGAGTCACACCGACAAAAAACCTTGTAATAGCTTAAGGCAAAAATGGATAACATACAGTACAGTATAGTGGGGGGAAACGACCCCCTAATGTATTTTCCAAAATAACCACAAGATAAAGTCAAGATACATTTTTATTGTAACTATGGACTACGTTGACAAGAGTGATGTTTTCACCATGAAGTTTACACTAGTGATGTACCAGAGATAAACCGGATTTCACAGTAAATTATCTCATTTTCAGCAGTAAGAAAAAAAGTGTTTTGCAGTTTGTTGTTTTCTAGAACATCACAATTATATATGATATGAGAACAGTAGGGCCTGTATATAGAGAGTATGTGTTATTTAATACAAATATAATTATACTTTCAGAATGACATAATTTTTTTTCTCAAACATAGTGTGTGGGGTAAAACGCCCCCAGGGGGCAATGGGCAATTACTGTAGTTATTCTGTTCTGAACATCGAATCCTTTGTTTTCCATCAAATTAATTCTAAATAGTTGGCTGAATAAAAATAGTTGGACTTTATACTTAAAACTTACCTCAAGTTAGCATCAGGTAGCTAGTTAGCTAGCAAGTTATCATCAGCTAACTTTTTTTTTCAAATAGACTATTATAATTTTGGAATTCATAATTGTTGATTATATTCTTTTTTTAATTTTAAGCTAAAACTGCCTGTACTCTGATTTTGCAGTAATTGTTTAAAACAACTAGCTTTGTCAGACTAGGGGGCATTTTAACCCACACATGGGAGTGTTTTGCCCCATGGGTGTTAAACAAATTTGTTAAAAATCTAATAACATGAAAACTCTGGACATATTTCAAACTTGGTTCATAATTTATGTTATTGTCACTAAAACTATGATACATTTTCTTAAAACATTTAACTTTTGTTTTATAACTGAAAAGAAATTACACAATACTTAAGGGGGATGTTTTCCCCCACTCTACCCTACATTACTAACAATTATTGATGCCTAAAGGAAGAATATTAATACTGTCCTCCTGTGTGCATCACATCTGTCTGTACATGCTAACACATTAATCGATTAGCTTCAGTAGGGTCATTATCTACAACAATCTATCAACATCTCTATCCATGTTCCTTGAAACAGCATGAACCACACATCCATATATAGCATTGATCTAATTAAAAATAAAATTGAATGCAAATGTTATTTTGTTTCTTGTAAATGTAAAAAGCCATGATAGCCTATTGCTAATTCTACAGCTCAGTGCAATTTTTATAACTAGAAAAGTGCCTTGATCAGCTTCCTTTTTTGGATAACAACAAGTCTATCAATAAATCATAACCCTTACTAACTCAGTAATAATCTTATAACTCCCCCATCCCTTCACTGAACCCTGAGCCTTAAGCCCAAAGTATACTTCTGCCGTCCGTGCTCTGTTACAGTCTGTGCACTGTCCGTGTGATGCGATTTTTGTCATCAGAAGTGTTCGTGGATGTGCAGCCAATTTTTGTGACTGTGCAGATGGACTGCGTACGACAAGGCGTGGGGTGAATGTTGAGACAGAACACGTCTACTAGGTGGTACTGTGCATGTGTCGAACTCGTCTATCCATGGTTGAGTATATTTTGAAAGCTGTGTGACTGTAGCTGTACGTGAGACAGAAAGGAAAGCAAGTCAAGTATATTCAGACTTTTACCTCCTATTCCTAACCTTTAACATCCTGTATGAAATCCTAACTCCAAACATTATGTCTGATTCTTAACCTCATTCTGAATCTATTCCACTTACCCCTTAATTTATCCTGGACCCTAACCCTCAGCCTTTAGAACCTAATCCCATAAGAAACTGTACATTAACTGTTTTGGTGAATTCTTGGTGAATTTATATAAATTTCAGTCATGACAACTCTCAAGATAGATTGCAAAATCTTTATTAATGTAAATAGAATGTGCATAGGTTTGGTCTTGATTTGCTATGCTGCTGCTACCAGTAGACTTGCTTCTGCTAAATGATTGGATCATACAATTAAAAAGAAACATGCTGCTGCTGCTAGAGAGAGGAAGATCTATCACAGTCACAGTAAGATGAAGACATGCATAGCACGCAAACATACCATTCATTAAATATATCCTGATTATATAGATACAAAATATATTGATAAATATGATATAAAGGTATATCTCAATCTTAATTTGATGATTAGGATCCTAAATTCAGAAACATACACTCAGAATGGCAGCTAAGTGTCAAGGTTAAAGGGATAGTTCACCCAATAATAAAAAATTATGTCATAATTTACTCACCCTCAAGTAGTTCCAGACCTGTATGAATTTCTTTGTTCTGCTGAACACAAAGGAAGATATTTTGGAGAAAGTTTGTAACCAGGATGTTTTGGGGCACCATTGACTTCCATAGTAGGAAAAAAAATACTGCCCCAGAACTGCTCTGTTTCCCACATCCTTCAGAATATCTTCCTTTGTGTTCTGCAGAACTAAGACATTCATACATGTCTGGAAATACTTAGGGGTGAGTAAATGATGACAGAATATTTATTTTTGGGTGAACTATCCCTTTAAAAGTAGAAGGTAAGATTCATGTACACCAGTGAAATTTGGCCCATTGTAAATAACCTACCAATGTATGAATCACAGCTCACACTGAAGTAAAACTTATATTAGTCAACATGGCAAATTTGGGTGACCAACTTGAACCTGATGGAGGGAAATCTTTTGCCCTCATGCAAGATTCCTTGTGCAGATTCCTACTAAAATGTCTTCACTTCACCTGTGAAAATTGACTGAATGCTGTGAAAATTGGACTGTGACCATATCTTTAGGATGTAGAGCGGAAGTAGTAGGTGGAGGGCTGGGTTTGTGTAAGTGCTATGATGTGTCAATTTAAGAAATTGCATTGTTGCAGAGCTGCTAAACCCGCTCTACTTACATGCAAATCATATTTTCATATGCTACATTATAGCAAGGTGTTGCTTGTTCTTATACTACACAAGTGTAGTGTGTGTCTTTAATCCAAGGGAATGTTCTGAAAGCAGCACCTCCCAACACTATGTGGTTATCAGTCATATAGCAGCTGCTGAAACAGTCTAGCCTCTGAGTGAGGCTGGAGAGGGGGAGCAGACGTAGACGGGAATCAGATTTGTTCCAGTCACTTATCTTTCAGGTGTGTGCACCCCAACGGCCCTCCGGGCCCCAGCAGTCTGGCTTTGCTGACTGGATGTGTCTACCTCATGCTCTGCAGAGCCTCATCAAAGACCTCTCACGCTGCAGCATCACGACCCATCTGCTATTTTTTATCTGAGATTACCTGAGGACCTCCCAAATACATACACAGACACGTATGTACGGGTGAAAATGGCACTTGGCGGAAATGCCGCAGGAATTCAGACACCTCTGTGATTCAATAGAGCATGTTACCTGCAGCTGTGTGCAAATTACAAAGAAAAACGAACAGTCTCAGCACTATGAGGTAAAGCTACTGTACTTTATAGCTCTAATCACCTGAAATGAACCTCCATATCGCATTACGATTGTGGTGTTCAGGAGAGCATGCAAGCTCGGAGTCGAATAAGGAAAAGCAATGGCGGTTGTTTTTCTGTGCGACTCAACAGCTCAGAGGGGGCTGTGTGCAGATTAAGAGAAAATTAAGTCATCCTTCGCGGAACACAAGCCCTACATCAGCAGCGTGGGAGCCCTCTTGCCCTACTCCCCGAGGATGAGTTCGGCAGGTTTTGAAGGTGGCTGTGATGTCTGGCACCACCGCTGCAGCCCAGTCACGGCACCCAAGAGACTCTCCAGAGATTCGCTTCAGAGGCTGTCCAAATCAACTGCATTTCACGGAGCCAGAGAGAAGTACAAACTAATCAAAACTGTTGCCATTCTAGATGGCTGGTTTTCCTATCTGCACGACTGTACAGTTTTAATCCATCAAGTATTTGTTGCTTCAGTGTGGGAACTTCTAAGTCAACTTTTTCATTCCACTTGAGTTGAGTTTATAATTGAATACTCGGATAGTTCTTCTCGAGTCTTCACAACTCTGAGTGAACTGTGACAGATCACAATCAACCTTGGGAATGGAATTTTCCTGATGATTGTAATGTTGGTAAATGGGCTAAACAATAATACCATTAATGGTAACACTTTAGTATAAGGACCAATTCTAAGGATTAGCTAGTTGCTTATTAGCATGCCTATTATTAACATATTGTCTGTTTTTTAGTACTTCTAAAGCACATATTCTGCATTTCCATATTCTACATCCCTAATCCTACCCAACACCTAAACTTAACACCTACCTTACTAACTATTGATGAGCAGCAAATTAGGAGTTTATTTAGGCAAATTTTGTAGTTAATGGTTTGTTAAAAGTAAGAATTGGACCTTAAAATAAAGTGTATCCATAATAATTTTAATAATAATATCCAGTTTAAAAAGCATTTGCAATTTATATTAATGTTGGTTTAATATGGTTTAGAAAAACATATATAGTTTTCAACAAAAGTAAAAACATTTTTTTTACAAAAACAACAATACAAAACAATAATACATATTTTTATAATGATAAAAATCCACCCAGTGTTTTTTTTTTTCCTATGAAAATCTTTACCCCTTTCTCAAATTGAGCCGATCTCAGATGCACGGATGAAGGCCCCTCACAGGATTGTTGATTGACAGTAGTGTTTTAGCACAGACTGCACTGGTCAGCACTCAGACCTGCCCTGAGTGAGCTGTCATCAGTTGTTTCACCGGAGCAGATGTAGACAAGAATGACTCCTAAGTGATTGAGGTGTTTTGATGGATGTAATAATGAACATAGCAGTAGTCATTTACTCCCGTCATCTGAGCCGCTGAAGAGGATTACTTTTGGTTCTGAAGGGCATGTGCCCTCGATCTACCTAAATGTGTCTATGTTCATGCGAATCATTCGTGATCCAGCTTCACCCACTGAAGAGGTGTGTACAAGTGATTTTTTGTATCAATCTTTGCAAATTGCCTTTACTAATAATGTACTAATTTGTAAGTTTCGCGATGAATGCGGCTAAAGTAAGCAGTCCCTCAGTGAGCGCTCGGAAGAGAGGGGCGGAGTCAGCAGAGCTCATTAACATTTAAAAGAGAATGACACAATACGGCTTGCTCTGAAAATAACATTTTTTTAATGGGTAACAAATTAGTTTGTTTTTTTACACTACCAATGAAAAATTTTAACCAAACAATGTCACAGACTTTTCATTAAAACTCTAAAGAATAATATCAACTTGTGGAAAATTGGCATTATATGACCCCTTTGAGGTAAAGGGTATTCATTTATTTTATATATATATTTTATTAGTTATGTTTTAAAAAAAAATGTGTTCAAATATCATGAATTATTTCTTCATAAATATAATTAATTTTTTAGGGGATACAACACACAACATTTTAACAAGTATTTTGCCCACCAAAATGTCAAATAATAAAATATACCAAACTAACAATAAGTTGAGCAAGTAAATTACAATTAAATTTAGTTGAAAGTTGAAACGTTTTCTTTGTCTTATCTAAATGTACTTTCAAAACCTAAAAAGAACTGCAATATGGGACATATCATAAAACCAGTATTTTGATAAAACTCTAATACATTATCTACAGCATATGAAGATCTGATATTTATCCCTTCCCTCTGCATCACTGTTATCAGAAAATTATATTTTTTTGTCAGCGGAGAGCTAATCTAGTGTGATAAAACAAGGAGCTTCTGAATTAAGTCTGTAGAGACCACTTGCCTGTCTGATATGAAGCATATTAGGCATAAACTGAGGGTGCAATCATGAATCTCAGCGTACAATCCCATGATCCAGCACAGCTTTGAGGAAATTGACCTGAATCATTAGCCACCTGGTGCTAACGCTTCCTATGTATTTAACTGCAGTTTATTTGCCCATTCTGTTTTCCTCACCTACTCTGGGCTACTTTCCACATTCCCTCCCACTGCTCGAGTAATTGACTGCGTTGCAGTTGTAATTGGCAGGAATACAAAGCATTTTATCTTGGGAATGCGCCAATGATACAACCTAGAGAAAATATATCTGGGTATTTTTTCATCTTAATCTGAAAGTTAAAAGCTAGACCAAAATGGTAAATTCTCTCATCATAATCATGACAGTGCCTTGTGAGAAATGTGAGAACCAATGACATTTGACGTCATTACATTTAAGAGACACATGAAGGTTTCCAGGGAATGCAATTAATTTAATTGTACTTAATTTAGTACTTTAAATCAAGCTGAAATAAAATAGAAATAATATAAATACTAAAATATGATAATAGCTGAATCACTTAAATGAAAGTGAGAAATGTTCCCTTGACAGTTAACCAAAATAAATACATTTAATAATACATTTATAAAGCTGAACTACTAAAACTACTAAAACTTTATAAAACAAAGCTAAATCTAAATCTTATAGAATGCACAAAACAAAACTCAAATTAAAACGGAAACTGAAAAAAGAAAAGAAAAATAAGAAAAGCTAATTAATAATTAATTAATAAATACTATAGTATATAAATAATACTAAAACAACACTGCAGAAGACATATAGAGGTCACATAGATAATACTATTTAATAAAGTTTATGGTGCTGTTTTAAAGTTTGACAGTCCTGTGTGTGGGGGGGGGGGCAGTTTAGGCTTTCTGCAAAATGTACTCATTTGTGTTCCACAGAAGAAAGAAACACATTTGGGTTTGAAACAGCATAAAGGTGAGCAAATGATGACATGATTTTCATTTCTGTGTAAACTACTCCTTTAACAAAGATTTATGTGGCTTTTAGTCGCTGTGAGAGTCCATTTGTGTGGGTAACAAATGGATAGAGTATCTAAAAAACACTAATAAAATGCACTACCTTCGTTGAGATGAATGTGCTTCTTCACAGTGGTGCAAGTTACTTCTCCCACAAAAAAGGGGCTAATTTTAAAACCAAAGGAAATAACAAAAAATGTAGGTTGCTGCATGAATCATCTGAACAGGAGTATAGTGGCAGCTCAGCATTGGGCTGCTTGTAAAAGACCAATGATCAACACTGATAAAACCTGTGTTGATGCACATTAGCTGTTAACCCATGTCTTCCATAATTTAACCCCTGTCAAGGCTATGGTCTAATCGATCCTCTCATTATGACAGGTCTAAAGTTGACAGAGCTTTGGTTTGGTCCACCTCCAGTGCGCTGCTGAGAAAGGAGGTGTCACCGTGCGACCCCCTTCTACCTTAAGACAAATTAAGCCATCGATTTTCCTTTTTGTACCTCAACTGCTATTGATTGCACTGTGTCGTCTAAAATTACCCGAGCTAACATCGTATCCATTTCGACTAGCCAATCTGACATAGAAAACTGCCCTTCCTATGCACATTAACATATATAAACACTTGCAGGGATCATGTGGCATTGAGTTCCACATTTCACTGGGTTGTTGATGTATGCGACAAACACAGCGCCTGAAAGCTGCAGGGTGCTTTAAAATGCTGCTGTATAATAAGACACAGCCGAGGTATATAAAGCACACATCAGTCATACAGAAACAACTGCGAGCTGTGTGTATTAGTATTGGTATTGCTGTACAATGCTTGCTCTTGCAGCTTAATTGAAGATCTGGATCATTTAACTGAAGGAAATATGACTTCATATGATGATTTTTCTCAGGTGATGTTATCTACTAATGTCTCCCAACTTCACTGCTTATTAAACGCGGAGGTAAAATGCAATCTGTTCTGCATAATATTTTTTTTATTTCCAGCATAGAATCTTGTTGATGTATTCACAGTGAAGCTATTGTGTAACTTCCAGCTCTATGCACACATGCAGACACTGCAGTGTTTATTTAGGAGCAGAAGCACATGCAATCTGTGCCTGCGGAACTCCACAGAAAGCTCAGCAGATTTGGATGGAACTGGAGTGTTTGTTATATTCAATATCTCAGGCTTTTGGCTTATATAGTCTGATCTCAAGGAGAAAACACCACAACTTTATTCAAAAAGTAAAAAAAACATCTTTATATATTTCAGTCAAGTTTGTGTAAAACCTGATGATTATGTCCCTTAGCATGGCTTCTGTTGATTCAAAGAAGAAAAAAACATCTGAATTGTCTCTACAAAGAAGCTTACTTTTTTCAGTGCGGTCCAAGTGTTTTGAACCCACTGTATACAGCACTGAAGATATCATAAAGTAAATTATCTACTGCTAGACTGCATTAGGAGAGGCTGACACTGGACAAACGTTTTTAGAAATGTAAAGAAATACAGTTATATATGCTATTAAATACTCATTTTCCAACGTATGCCTTGAACAGAAACAAGCATTCAAAAAAACATTAAAACATACTTTATATTTATTGATAAAATGTACCAGTATTAGTAAACTGGATTATCACCATTTTAAAGTCTGAAGTATTTCTCATCAGCAGCTATTCCCATACTAATAATTTCTGATACATTGCAGTGCATCTTTTGTTTCAGCATCTGTGCAAATTTGCCTTTTCTACCAGACTCCATAAGGGGCTTTTATAGCTCATGCTTTGTGCTCTGTAATAATTGGTAATCTCACCCACGCTCCCTTGACTGCCAATTAGGGCTCAGCCTCAACTTGGTCTATTTACCCAAAGTGCTTTTCACTGAAGACGTCTCCTTATAATGCATTACAGAAGCCGAGCTCCAATCCACAGTCTCCCTACACACTGAGCACTGTAGATATCCTGTAGAAACTCATAATTTAAGGGATCAATATATCTACATACTATAACTACTAGACAAAATAATTGTATATCAATGAGGATCTCAATTAAAGTGACAGGATTTAAATAAGTATATTTACACTAAACACAACCAGATCACTAAAAATAATGTTAAGGTGTGTGAACTTGCAAATACGATGTCAGACATTGTAATATACTCTGGACCACTCCCTGCTTCCCGGGTGATGAGATTCATAGCAGACTGTAGTCACTCATTTGCTGGATGTCTACGTGGTGCCCGCAGAATAACATAGGTTTTATAGACAATTGGACAAGTTTTTGGGGCAGACCTGACCTGTTTAAAAGAGATGGTCTTCATCCCTCCTGGGGTGGTGCCGCTCTTATCTCTAGAAATATGGCACATAGTCTTAGAGTTCGTACTTGACTAACTGGGGCCCAGGTCAGGAAGTCAGACAGACTGGCTAAACCGACCGCCTGCTAGCCACCTCACGTCACAGAAGTCAGTTAATTCTCAGCACATAGAGACCCTTTCACCTCTATCACACTATAGAGACTGTGTCTGTTCCCCGAACTAGAAAATACAAAAAACGTCCAAACCAATTTATGATTAACACCTTAATTGATGTTCAACAAATGAAAAATGTATATAACACAGAGAAACAAATGATAAAGCTTGGCTTATTGAATTTCTGGTACCTTTCTACGAAAGGTTTCTGCGCTTTTTATAAATGATATGATCAATGATCATAAACTAGATGTGCTCTGTTTGACAGAAACCTGGCTAAAACCAGATGAATACATTATTTTAAATGAGTCTACCCCCAAGATTACTGTTACAAAAATGAGCCGCATCCAAAAGCGTCTGCTAAATGTTGCTACTAAAAAGCTAAAGTAAAGTAAAAGTATGACTCCTTTGTATTTCTCAGTAATGGTGCTTCATATAACATTATCTAGAGAAAAAAGTAATCATGAAATTGCGTTTGGTCTCAACTGTATCTCCCGTGATGTTTGTACTTGCTACTGTATTCCAGCAGGGCACCGTGGTTTATTAGAAGAATTCTGTGATTTTCTTACCAGGGTTAGTGCTGTGCATATAAATGTCTTATTGCGGGTGAATATCCACATTGAAATGAAAAATATGCATTAGGATCAGCATTCATAGACATTCTGAACTCTTTCGGGGTTAGACAACACATGTCAGGACCAGGCCCGGTTCTTGACGGCTATGGAAGGGTGGGCTGGCAGATATCCTGGATGGGCATTTTTTTTGTCATCATATCATCACATAGTCTAGAAGATGTTTATACTGTAGATATTGCTATATTAACTATATTATATGTACACTGAAAAAAGCATTCATGGACAGCCTAGATTAGAATATCATGCACTTTCACAGCAAAGTCTCTATTTTCTTTATTGAAAAAAAGTCCTCTTTGTTCTGTTTCTCTGGATCATTGTTTCTAAGCTGGTGATTCTTTTCAAATAACGGCAAGGCCGTAATCATGTCTAGAACATTGGGAGGACAGTCGTTTTGAGGAAAATAAAGACCAGACCACTATGGTAATGGTATTTATTTAAATAAACTAAATAACTAAAGGATTTAAATGGATTTAGGGGAATAAATTAAAAGAAAAGAACAGTAAAATAATAATTTTTTTAACTAATCAACCTAAACTGCAAATAATATTTTTTTTCTTTTTAAATATGCATCCATTCAATTTCAGTTGTATAGTTGAAAACGCAAAACAGGAAAATGCTATTGTCATCATAATCAATTATGAATTACATGAATCACCTAAATCACAAACCTACTTTCCATTCAAAACTGTGGAGTAAAAGAAAAAAAAAGTCAAATAGTTTGCATCACTGGATATTGTTGGTCGTTTACCGTCTGTGGTTCTCAAATTTTTAATACCAAGTACCACCTCAGAAAACATTTGGCTCTCCAGGTATCACCAAAATGACCAACATTAAAATACAGTAGCGTAGTACACATAGTCGATAAAAAAACTGGATGATGAGTATTTTCTTACTGCTAAGTTCAGAAAAAACTGACCTAAAACCCCCAAAATGAATAACTAGAACACTGCACACTTGTGGCTCTCTCTCGATTCTTCATCATCAGTCAGGAACCCAGGTGTGCTATTTGATAGCAATCTCTCATTTGTAGCCACATTTCTATTATTTATAAAACTGCTTTTTTCATCTTAAAAATAATCTAAACTAGACATTTAATATACTGTACATATATACAATGTCAAATGCAGAAATGTTAATCAATGCTTTATGACCTCAAGGTTGTATTGTAATGCTTTATTAGGTGGTTGTTCTGCACGCTTAATAAACAAACTACAGTGGTCCAAATGAGCACAGAGTTCTTACTAGAAACAGGAAGTATGAGCACATTAGCCCTGTTCTGTCAACACTGCACTGCTCCCTATTAAACATTGTATAGATTTAAAAATCTTGTTAATTATTTATAAAGTCCTGAATGGTTTAGCTCCGCAGTATTGAGCGAGCTATTATAGCATTGTAGTCCTCCATTCTGCTACGTTCTAAAAATTCTGTCCATTTGAAATACATGAATATCAAAATCAACTGCAGGTAGCAGATCCTTTCCCATTTAACACCCAAACTATGGAGCAATCTACCTTTAGGCTGCATTAATTAGGTCAACCGGGAATACTTCCCATAACACACGATGTACTTGTTACATCGTAAGAAGATTGACTCTACGTAATATTAGTCTGTTTCTTCCTTATTCCGAAGTTACCATAGCCACCCGATCCAGTCCGTATCCAGCTCAAAGGTCCCTGCAGTCACCCGCTCCAGTACTTTACAGATCAGATGGTGGATAGCACCTAGAGACAACCTCTACAGCCTGAATGTCAAGGAGACCAGGACACCTAGATGAGCCCCAGAGACAGATCACAAGTGAGGACTTTGTCACCTAGACATCATCGAAAATACCACTGCAACCAGTTGAGCCCTTAAATCTAACTTTGCTGCAGTTGTAACAAACTACTGGTTCGTCTGGCCAGAGGAGAACTGGCCCCCCGACTGAGCCTGGTTTCTTAAGGTTTTTGGAATTGCCGTTGTCGCTTCTGGCTTGCTTAGTTGGGGACACTTCATTTCCAATAATATTGTCGACTTCATTGCACAGATTATTTAAACTGAACTGAGCTGAACAATGCCATCACTGAATTCAATAATGAAATGCTTTAACTGAAAATTGAGTGTTTAATCTTGTTTTTACATTATTGCACACTATTTTGCTATGTTGATATTGTGCGTTGCTTCGACACAATTTGGTAAAAGCGCTATATAAATAAAGGTGACTTACAACTTGATCAATTTACATCATTAACTCAACCTCATGCCATTAAACTTTTCAAACCATTTTAAACTTTTTTTTTTCTGGGAACAAAATGACAATATTTTAATGAAGGGTGTTTTTGTTCTCAGTTCTAATCTTGGTATACACAAAACTGATTGAAAAGCAATAAATACTGAAATGCTCTCAGCTGTTTGGAAAGTAAAAACAACAAGAAATTATTTGATTTTCCTCTCTTGTTAGCGGCGAGGTTGGGCTGCTTACAGGTTATTGGTGTGAAGGACCTTGGACACACAAGTAATGAGTAGATATCCAACACTGCAGCCACTCTCTCACTCATTATACATTTTATACCATCGCAAACTGCATCAGTTCCAGTCCCTAGCAAGATTTGCTCCATCTCTGATAGAGTGAACAGCAGTGGAGCCTACCAAACACAACATCCTTCTAAAAAGACCTTAACAAAAAAGCTTCTTTCTTCAATAACGGAAATAAAGTATGACTTATCTGATTTGCAGAAGTGTACACAAACTTTTGTCCAATAAAACGCTCCCAAAAATGAAAATGTTCATCTTGTCACTTTCCATGCTGTAACTACAACATTTGGGGAGTAAAAAGCATGTTTTACCATTAACTGTAAATATTAAACATTAATTATACAGAAGTTGTGGTTTAGCAATACGTTTAAAATAAAAGCTATAGAGTCTAGCAGGGATGGCATATTTGTGTAGGCCAAAACCCAGAAACAAGTTTGCATTTTAGCACTTCCAGTTCCATCATCTTAAATTCAGTGGAATTTTTTTTGATAAATTCCTGACATACGGTCTGTAGTAAACTCAAGTTCAAGATATGTTCACGTTTTATTCAATCAAATACATCAGTAAGATCCCCTTGTTATTTTTTAAAGCTTTTACTTCTCTTAAAAAATGTGGCTGCTAACAAGTGGCTAAATGGGACTACAGGGAGTGCATTAAAGGTCATCAAGTCCACCAGCTAAAATCATCCACTCGCTAGTCCACTTTCACAGCCTTGTTTGTGTTTATAATCGCGCTCTTGCAAACTCTTCTAACGCAAATTTCATTGAAAATATTGGTGACGCTGAAGTCATGAGACTGTGGTGTAGATTTGTTTTCTTCAGGCAACTGTATTTAGGCTTCAAAATTGATAAGAGATGTGTTCATCAAAAGGATGAACAAAACGTACAAGAATCATAAACTTTTGCTCGTCACAAAGCTTATTTTCTGCAATAATCCTAAAGCCAATGGAAAAATCCTATTGTTTTTGGTTAAGAGAATCAGGATGATGCTAGTCTCGCATAGCCAGATCTTCAGTCTGATGGCTGAAGATCTGGAATCCATGGCAGCTTTCATTGGCCAAGGCCCACCCATGAGGCCGTTTGACTGACATGTCAAACAACCAATCACAGTTTGTTTCCTTCAGCGTCACGTTTCTGGACATGGAAATGTCGCCACAATAACAGATCTGTGTGTAAAACTCTCGGACATATTTTAAAGATTCTATGCCACAAACTTTAAATATTTCACATACTTTTGAAAATCCAGCATTTAGTTGATCCTGATAAGCGCTCGTCGTCACAGCTGTAAACACAAGGGCTTTCTTCTTTCGCGGGGGGGTTTGGTGTCACGGCATCTTTGTTTCCAGGCGAAATGTTAAATAAGGCGATACACGTCTCCCAGAAATCCTGTATAATTAAACCAATACAATGATGACTTCGAAACTCCTAAAGTATTTCTACTTTTGTGTGCCATATGCATCAGACGTTTAGCCGACGGTCTATGGGCGTGACATCTGAGGCTGAGACTTGGATGATGCTAACTTCTGGGTTGGCCTACATAAATACATCATCACTGCAAAGATCTATTATCTTCACATGAACAAAAAATCCATTCATTTCACTGGGTCTTTAAATAATCTTTCATTCTCATCTAATAAACTTCAAAGCCATGTGCCGTCAACATCCAAACATACTCTCAACAAATTACCTCCGCTGATCAATTCCACTTTAATCGCCTTGAGAATTCTGAGAATCCATCGAGCAGTTCTTTGAAACACAAGGTGTTAGAAGCATCAGCAAACAGACCGAGATAAAAACATCACATATGCAGGAGGAACAATGTCGTTGAGTGTAGGCGAAGATTCTGTAATGTGCATGTAACTCCATAGGGGGACTATGTTTGTCGTCAAATGTCAAGGTTTGAAATCGGTGATTCAAAGTCACTGAATAGGGCATAATCATCAAGGACACATATACAGACAAAAATACCTTCATATAACCAGCATTAACCAAACTTTTTTTCTTTATGAATGGGGGTGATATTTGATTTATTTATTTTTTTGCATGATTTCTTTAGGCAGGAAATAAGTGTTCAAATGCTGTAGTAAGGATAGTTCACCCTACAATGATAATTTTGGTAATTACTTAACCTTTTGTTGCTTTGAACCTGTATGACTTCTTTATTCTGTGGAACATAAAAGGAGAAATACTGAAAAATGTTACTCTTCGCTTTTGTGTGCAATAGAATAAAGTCAATACAGGTTTGATATTACATGACAGACTTTTAATTTGGAGGTGAGCTACACCTTTACCAGCAGAAACGTTAGCCAAAAAGGGGTTAACAAATACTAGTATAAACACTGAGTGATTGTTATGTTATAAACACACACATTCAACTGCATGCACACACATTGTCACCTTGATTCACCGTGACTGCAGGGCCATTAGGGAACCAAAGCAGATATTAAGGAGGCCACATAATAAGGGCATGCTTTCTCATATCTTTATAAAGTACTCAAAGAGATTAAACAGCTATTGCAAAGTGAAGGGCAATGAGGTTGCCTGTAGTGTGAAGACTCACAGCATAGCAGGCTGTACAGAGGAACAGCTCCCTCTAGTGTAAAACTGCACATCAGCAGTGAGAAATAAAAGGCCTTGGGTCAAATAAAGACAAACACGTAATGCAGGCAAAGAGCTATCATAAAACTTAAGATGTTGTTGTTGTTTTTTTTAAAGCATTGCTTCATCTGAGCATTTCTTATTGTCCATCTAGTCTGAGACTGGGACTGGCAACTATTGATTTTTTTATTTACTCTCAGGTCTGACTCTTAAATTGTCGGCTCATACAACAGCCGACAAGAGTGAATTAAATAATGTCAGTCAGTCTATGAAAACTGTCAACCCTGTGTCCTCTAACTTGCAATAGCCTTTAGTAATAACTGTGACTGTAGTGAAAGATGAAAATAGATATTTCAGGACGCTGCTTTTTTTCTGAACACATCCAGGCAAAATGTCCATCTGTTTAGTTACCATGTATTCATTGACAGAAGCTTTATATTTATTCTCTAACCACACAATATCCCCATTTCTGATATTGTTTTGATCTGGGAGTGGATGATAGCATTAGTGACTGAGATGTCGACTGTGCTTGTGTTCATACTGTTCAGTCAGTTGTGACTGTCATTTGAAAGTGAAAGTGAAGTGACGTGTGGCCAAGTATGGTGACCCATACTCAGAATTTGTGCTCTGCATTCTGCGGTGCCCGGGAAGCAGTTGGGGTTTCGGTGCTTTGCTCAAGGGTCTCACCTCAATCGTGGTATTTAGGTGGAAAGAACACTGGTTATTCACTCACCATGACAATTCCTGACTCAGATTTAAACCCGCCACTTTTCACTACAAGCGTACAGTTTCGACTATTAGCTAAATTTTAGTTACTAGACCAAGCCAATCTTTAAGCCAGTCTCTAGGACTCGATATGACTCACATCACTCAATATGAATCTACAGGATTTTTTACCCATTTTATCATTTAGAAGGCAAGAACCTGTTTGATCATAACAGTAAACCTTTCAATTTTAAATAATAATAATAATAATAAACACCTTTAACAAGCTGCGTGATTAGAAGCATCATTTATGTCTGTTTCATAAACAGTGAAGTTTGAACTGACCCCAAGCATGAGCAAACTGTTAGCAAATAGTAGTTGTGTAGGAATAAATCACAACAAAGCTTAAAAAAAGTTTAATGAGTTTACTTATTTTTACATTTGATTGTAGGTTTATCATTATTAACAAGTAATCTGAACAGTTTTAGGCTAATAAATGTTCAAGCCAGTCTCATGAAAGCAAAAAAAGGCCTGTAGTGACACTGTCAAATTATATTATGTAATGTTGCTTTTTCTACATTTTTGTGGTAGTTTCAAGAAAAAAAAATCCCAGTGCTTATAGCACTAAAAGCACATTCAGTTTTCTTTGAAACAGATGAATGTGACAGTAGCAATTTTTTCTGTTCATTCTTGCATTTATCACAGCAAATTAAATGTCACCAAACCCTACCTAAAACAAGTTAAAATTTGTTTGCTAAAGCAAATGCCATTTTCATTTTCAGCCATTTTGAGCACTTTTTTCAAGTGTCGTAACTCATGTTTCAAGGGACTTGTACCCAATTGTTGTACCAAGTGAGCTACCGAGCATGTTTACCAAGTCTGGTTATGTGTTGCAAACATCAAAATGTATTCATTTTCTAATCATGCACTATATGGTAAACATATTTTAAGATCATATCATAGTATTTGTGCAAAGAACCATGTAAAAATAGGTAAAAATAAGCCACTAATCAATAATATGCCTGTATAAAAGTAGAAGAAATATATATAATTTTTTTTAAGCTGAAGGTTTTAAGTTGTTGGAGTTATACTGTAGTTTAAATAATGCAATAATGTAAGAGGAGGCTTGTTTTTCCAATGAGCCAGGGTTGCAATGTTATAACTGAGATTATTAAAATATTATATTCCTATAATTACAAAAATCTATTTAATATGAGATATTAGTATTAATATCAATATCTGTGACATTGCCAGTTGGATCAATAGAGTAGTGGTAAACTCAAACCACTGGTTGAGCCAGCCTTGCTGTGTCAGGTTGGTCTGGATATCTGTCAGCATTACATTTTCTATTTATCACCCCAAAAAAGCCAGACTGCAGTATTCTGCTGCAGTGTGTGAATATAGCCATATCTCAACTCATTTCTCAGACAAAAGACTAATCAGATCAGACACCTGCCATGCGTCATCCATCAGTCTAAAAAGCAAAAGCAACATACAATATCGTACACATCTCACAAATACAGTAAAAATAATCATTCTCATTCATTTTGACCTTGGTTCCTCTCAACAAGTACACTTTTCAGTGAGAGCACTAAAGAGCTTGACTGAATAAACTAATTGGTTCTGCGTTACTTTCACTGACCTCAGTGGGACCATTTTCTCAGTGGTTGGTGTTTGAAATGACTTCACTTTAAAGGTCTGAAATTGAGTTCTACCTGTGGCTGCGTGACAGCGAGAGTAAAGCCACATGTGGTCAAGTACCCAGTGCTAAAACCGAATTATTTTCCCCCATCAAAACAAGGCACAGTAACTTAAATCTTTAAACTCAAGAAGAAACAAAGAAAGTGGATTCAGTAACTGACAGGATGGATAATACTACAAAGCATTGATAATTGCTAGTGCAGACAAAGTCGCCTTCTTTGCCTGAATAAAACTTCTCACTGCTATAAGGATCATTGTTCAATCGATTGAAAACCACCACGCATTCAACCTACAATCATGAAACGGATGAATTACACAATTAAATCCATTCAGTCTTATCCAGACCACCTTTGTCAATGTGCACACCTTTTTCCTCTGGCTTCCACTGTTTTTCAGGACTATTTCAGGCCTTATGACCTCATGGGTTGTTAGCGCTCTGGCTTCTGCAGGCTCCAGCATGTTCCCTCATTAGTGGAAGTGCAGGAGTTTCACAGTGGCTGTGGAGTGTGACACTGCTGCCCACCGCTGGCCTGAGACCTCATGTCAGGGCAGAGCTCATCAGAACCTCTGCAGGAAAAGGTTTCAGATCGATGCTCTGAGAGTAAAGCTTGCGGGTCACGGTAGAGGGGGCGTAGTGGTGGAAAGAGCATGGCAGGACTGTGTAGCTGAGCAAAAATCATCTCAAGAATAAGATAAAGGGGGTTGAGAATATACAGAGGCAGCAAACTTGTGCAAAAGCTCCTGTGTCACCCTGAAACCCCTATTAATGTCCAGCTGGAGCCAGTGAATCTCAATTAAAGAGAAAAATGCTTTTTGTTAAAATACAGCCACTACTTTTACTGCAGAGCATACCCATAATGCACCATGCTGATATCAGCTCTGCCTTTCACTGTTCTATGAGTGCAATTAATTTATCCTGCTCTGGAGAGAGAGGGAACACAGATAAACCAAGAGGCAAGTTCATAACAGGGTGATCTTTCAGCTGATCACACACACTTGGACACTGGCTGAGATGGCCAAGGCTAACATGTTTTGTTTTATTTTACGATTTCTCAAGAAAACGTTTTTGTGCTTGCTTGTTTGAAACTCTCCCTGACTCTGTTTTCCGTAGCAAACCTCACTAATGAGATTTGAGGGAGTGAAAAATAAAATGAATCACACAGGATGATGTAAGATCAGCTTTTACAACCACTGTTCTGATACAAACATCACGTAAAATCATCCAGGAAACTGGTGGATAAAAGAGAACGCTGTGGCCACAAAGGTTATTCTGATTATCTCACAACATGGCAGATTCATTGTAACCTGCAGCTTTGTGAGATTAAACTAAAATCTTTTCCATTCTGACTGAGAGATGCTATCTACTTGTCTTCATCTTGTAATTTCCACACAGGTTAACTCCTTTAAATAAGGGGTACAAGGTTGGATGCATGCAGAGAGTGATCTAACAGAGGAATTATGGGTGAGGTAGATGGTCAAATGGAAACGAGGTTGATTAAACGAAGCAATCACTTTAATGGCTGAAAACCACATCTATCTTTTGCCAACACACTGGCTGCATCCGAAATCGTTTTCTGTAGTATGCAAAAAACAACATGTGAAAAACAGTTTAACAGTATTCATAAAACAGAAGGTGAACATTTGTGTGATATGTATTTCTGAATGACACATCTAAAGGACATTTTTACAATCCCATGAGGCCACAGAAGAAGATTTGTGAATGACAGTGAAGCAACGCAACTGACACTAATAGGTCATGTGACAATGACAAATATGGTGTATGTAGTATATTTTGATTGCATTCATACTACACACACATTCACACAATTCACTTTTTTAACTGTTTTAAAAATAGTTTTAACTGTTTTTTAGTCCCTTACAAAAAATACGTTTATTCAAGTGTGCCACTAGTATAGTTATTTTAAACAAAAAAAAATATTTTAGTCTACTTTTTATGTACTTCTCAGAAATGAGCTTTATATACTTCTCAGAAATGTAGTTAAAATGACATTTAAGTACACTTGACTTACACTTAGAAAAAGTCTAAATAGATTTGAGCTATCCTTGTGCTCCGAGAATTCGTGTTTTCATTGTTATACAGTAAGGGGCGCTAGTACACATCTTCTGTACAGAATAAAAAAAAAAAAAATACAAGTGATGAAGAAACTGAACCCACAGATGCATCCACATGTAATCTAACACGATCATCAGACATAAAACAGCATCAAAACTTTGTAACGTTTTAGAAAAAAATGTCGACCAATGAAGAGGTAATAATGACTGTCAAGCTTTGGGGTGTTAATCGACTTTAATCATGTTAATCTACACTACGATTATCATTATGAATCCAGTTCATAGTCTTTTTCAGGTTTTTGTTCAAAATGTTGTTTATTTCTTTATTTTTTAAGTGTTTTAAAACGAATGCATGAAGCTAGAATACAACGTTTTTGTTTACAAGCAGATACCCTGTTCTTTCTTTTGATGTTTTGTATGCTCAGATATTTATATAACAAAATATATACAAATTAATACCTAAATAGGAACATAGTTGTATACTTAAAGTATGATGAAAAGTTCACTTAAAGAAAACTTACGAGTATACTTGCGGTATAAATCTACTAAACTAGTAGTTTACTGATACTATATTTCAAAGTATACTAAAAAGTGTTTAATTAGTAAACTTTCAGTATACCTATAAGTTCACTTTTAGTATAGTTGCAGTACAAGCTAAAAACATTGATGTTATCTAGTTCTGCACTCAAAGTTTACTACTGTCAGAGCTTGAAGTGGGCCGGTATGCACCGGTACGCAGTACTGGCACTTCTATATTTTACCTGTACTTTTTTGTGCGTACCGGCACTTCTGACATGTTGCTGGTATCAGAGTGAAATCGCTGTCAGGGTCTGGGCGATTAGGCTATATGATCCCATATATGATTAGAAATTATATAGAAACTATGTAAAGCACACTATCCAGGCGGGATCACCTCTCATCTCGACCCATCACGTGAATGAACGCTGGAAGCAGAGTCGTTCTACTTCATTGTGTGGTGCGCGAGAAGGGAGGCGGTGTCAGGGGAAATCGACGTGCGGAGTTGTAGAATAATAATTAATTATTGATTATTAATTTGAATCAGTACTTTATAACGAAAATCATATCTTAAAATGTAAAGAAGCAGGCTTTTGCAATCACATAATTTTAAACGGTAAACTCCTGGAAAGTCCAAGGATCCAGTGAACGAATTCAAACAGTAAGCTCAAAACAGCGCTAATGCAGAGAAAACATGGCCGATTTCATCAGCGATTACAGAGAGAATAGTGACTTACATCCAGATGTCAAGTAAAATTATTATTTTCGGTGTATCAGCGTGTATTTGGCTTAAAAGCAAGAGTGTTTATAATGAACGCTGATTATGCGGTGGTCAGAGATTTAGCGATTCTGAATGGAACCGTATATTAAAGGCAGGCGATTTAGTGGTCTTTGGCGTCTCCCTGTGGTCATGTTTGGTAATGCAGCTTGACTTGTGCTAATTTGTATTGAAAACTTTTATTTAATTATTGATTGATTGATTGTGTCACTATACATACATAGTGAATTATTAAAAAGTACTTATTTATTTAATATAAATAATTAAATAAAGGGGGGGGGGGGTCGGGTGAGTACCGGCACTTCTTTTTTTCCACTTCAAGCACTGACTACTGTTATACTTAAAGTATACTTAAAAATATACTTTTATATACTAGAAAGTGGGGCAATTTAGTCCCAAGGGGTATTGAAATAGTACACTTACGAGTATACCACTAGTACACTGATATTTGTATACTTACTAAATAAAGTATACTTAAAAATATACTTGAACTTTACTTAAGTATACTTAATTAAATAAACTTGAAGTATACACATTTTTGGTAAGGGATTAAATTAAGTACCTACTCATAGAATATGCAATTTCAGATGCAACCCAAGTGATTTAAGCAAGAAATGTTACACCTCACCTTACGACTGAGAAACAGTAAATTTCGGTGTACTGTAAATGAGCCAGCAGCATCTTTATCATCTCTGAGGGTGTACTCACACTAGAGTCTTCATGAGATCCAAAAATTAACCAACAGAAAAATGATTCAATTGTCCTTGCATTCACACTGATCTTTGAAAAAAATAGACTAAAGCCTCAACGTAAAACTGTTGGTTTAGCAGAAGATGGTGTTATGACAGTTTGAATTAGCGTATGAGGTAAATCAAAAAGAAAAAAGAGAGAAATAAAGAATCATGGATGAATGCATGGATGAATTGTTCACAATAGATGTATTTAGCAAATAGATAGGGAGAATTTTCATTTCATGCTATTGAATGTGTATTGTATTTTCTTCAATTTTATTTGGGACTGAAATGCCCATAATAAAAATATTTTAATCCATTACTGATCATTTTTTATTTTCTTTTGTGTTTGTTCAGAAAAGAATATAATAGCATAGAATAGAAGTAATACATTTATTTTATTTTCCCTTTTCCCATTACAGTATTATCATTTTATTTATTTTATCTATAGTATATGTTTTGCAAATACTGTAAATGCCCAACAATCATGCCAGTGCAATTTTGTATGTCTCCATAAAACTCGAATAATGACTTGTGTCCTCTGTGTCATTGCTTGTCATCATTACTTTTGAACAGACCCTGAAACAAGCCAAGTGTATAAACACCATGAAAGCAAAAACGTCTCTTGCTTTGAAGGCCATGGCAGGCAACAGAGAAAAAGTCAATGTGTCACCAATCACAGGGAGCCAATAATGCAAATGTCAATAGGACTCACTGTGAAGTCATCTGACTGATTGGCAAACTCAATACTTTAGACAGACAGACAGCACAAGTGATAATCAATCACTTGTATGTTATCAGGGACAGGATTATATCCTGACAAATCAATATGAGGATGTTCTAATGGTACTTTAGGTGTAAACATTCGGGTTTAACCATTGAGAGTATTGCTGGGCTTTTAAACAGCAAGTTATTTGTTTTGCTGGCATTTTTACCCAAGCTAAATTTCTGTTAGACCAGAGTAAGCATAACAAGGAGATTTTTCAAGACAAACATGCTGGATTGAAAAAATGTATTTATTAATTAATTTTCCTGAAAATTATTATTTTTTCCTTACTATAATATCATTCCCTACTTTCACATAGTTTTAGTTATATGAAAACACACACACACACACACACACACACACACACACACACCAATCTTCCCTGCTTATCCATTCAGAGAATGAGCTACAATCCCAACACATTGGAGCCCTTGGAGAAGAATTAATTTAGGAAGGCATGAAAAAAGAAATTTCATCGCATGACTGGCCACAATGCACAATCCAATCACAGCACACATTAACAGTAACGTGGAGTTATGCAGATTAGACGACCTTTCCCGTCAACCCCGCTGCTGGGCTGTGAGCCCCCTCTATGGCAGCGACAGATACAGATTTGCATGTAGAAGTAGTGAACACAGAGATGCCTGAAACTCCACTCATTTTAAAATGCCAGGCCAAAGCATGCTGCCATAGAAACAGTGTATCTAGTGTTAATAATAACACAATAGTGGTAGCCTGAGCACTTGCCAAAGCCATGCATATAATTGCATCAACTGTGAGGTAAATGTCACTTCACTACAAAACACTCATACCTTTTGTTGTCTCTACTATTGCATGGCCAATAACATTGTCATTTTATGGGAAAATTGTTTCAAGTGATTGATGTTCTGTGTAAGCCCACATAAAACTAGATGTTTATTTTACCTTACCCTTGTTAAAAAATAAACTATAATATAAAATAACACACTACAGTTAAAATTATAATCAAGTATTTAGTATGTTAGTTAAAATAAGTGTAAAATATTAAAACAATGCTTTAAAATATGCACTGTAAAGTGTACTTTTTGATGTTTAATGTGCACTTTTTAAAGTGTGCTTACATGGGTTAAGAAACAGTTAATGTTAATGTATTTACCATTATAATAGCTGCAATTGTCTGCAACTTTTTCACCAGTATATGGTTTACTGTAAGAGCGTATCTTGCACAAAACAATGTCACTTATATCTAGACTTTTTTTCATGACTTCACAGCAAAACTTTGAGACAATTTGTTTATGTGACTACACATTTCAACTTCAACACTTTCTTAGTAAACAAAATTTCCGAATTAAGAGCCGTTTAAACTGTTTGTGTTAGTTTACCAAAAACTTTCATAATTTATCACCCTCACATCATTCCTAACCCATAGGTATTTTGTTCATCTTCGAAATGCAAATAAAGGAAATGTTCATGAAACCTGAAAGATTTCTGTCCCTCAAATTAAAGTCAATTCAAGAATACATTGTGACGAGCTCAGTAACAAAACACAAGATGATGGAGTCAGCTTTAATGTAAATGGGAAAAAAAATACAGGTAAAGAAAATAGTTTCTTCTAAATAAAATGCTGTGAGTAAGATTATTTACAAAGGCAATTGTCGATTTTGCCCAATTGCAAACTTGTGGCAAAATTCATATGGTGTACACTGGTTTTAGGTTTCTGCCTATACCTTCTATTTTTCTCTCTCTTTCTCTCAGGTAACAGATCTGTGGCGTTTCCCAACATCATTGCTCCCTCTGAGTCTTTCAGAACCCTCTACTGCCAATCAACACGTTCAGATTGACTTTGCAAACAGTTACACCTGGCCCAACCTCAAGCCTTGCCATATGACTCACAGGAAAAATAAAAAGTACTATTTCTTTCCATGCCCTCTCCTTGCCCCCTCATTCTTAACAACCACTTCAAAGCAACTTTGACTGTTCTCTCTCTATCCTCTCATCTCATGAGCCATGAGAGGTGTTGCTCATCAGAAGCGTTGAAATGTATTATTTTAAAATAATTTGGAGCGGGGCACGCAGACGTTGACCTCACTTCGGCAGGGTGAACTTAGGGCACGGCTGAGTGCACACAGCACACATGCACAGCTGCAAGAAATATTTAAACCTGCAAATGTTTCTTTGGCTAAATTCACAAAGTAATTATTAATAGGTTTGACTTTTGGTATTCATGTTGGCTTTGAAAAACTTTCAAGAAAATATGTATTCAATTTTAAAGAAAAAAAAATCTAAATGTACATATGGTGTAACTATCAAATAAAACTAAACATATTTTCTTACATCATAAATACGTCAATGTACACATCATATTCAATTTGGTACTTTTTTGTTGTCAATTTTTTTTCCCGCATGATATTTTTAAACCCTGAACTAACATTGTTTCATCAAAATAAAATGACAAATTATCTGAAATATTAAGAGACCAACTGACCTTGACACTACCCTAGTGAAAGAAAATACTAAGATGTATCTGAAATATGTTTATTTTGTGCTACGTGTACTACAAATACATTTATACATTTATATGCTAAATAAAAATATCCTGCATTTGTACTTTTGTTATATTAAACTGGTATACTTAAAGTCTGCAAAATTGGAAAAACTAATTTTTTGCTTAATGCATTTAAATTGTGGAGAAGTCTAACTAAATGTATGCTGAAGTATATTTTATTGTGCTAAACTGGAACTATTGCAAAAGGTACACATATAATCATACTAATAGTGATATTAAAACAAATGTTAGGCATAATATTAATAATTGTGCATTGTGCAATAAATAAAATACTTAAAGTAAGTAAGTCTTAAAGGGGTCATTGATTGCCTATTTTCGGCAAGTTGATATGATTCTTTAGGGTCTTAATGAAAAGTCTATAACATACTTTGGTTAAAATGTCTCAATGATAGTGTAGCACAACACCCTTTTTTTACCCTGTTAAAAACCGTTCACAGCATGCTGTTTGAGTGCATGTCCCTTTAAATGCTAACGAGCTCTGTTGACCCCGTCCCTCTCTTCCGTTGGGGCGATGAGCCATTCTAATAATATTGTAAACTTTAGCCACATTCATCGTGGTACTTGCTAACTAGCACATTATTAGGAAAGGCCATTTGCAAAGATTCATAAAAAAACCTTATATTCACTTCTTCTGTAGGTGAAGCTGGATCCCAAATTATTTGTGTGAATATAGACGCATTTAGGTAGACCAGGGGCGCATTCACTTCAAAAACAAACGTACTCCACTGCGTCTTCAGTGGATCAGATATCGGGAGTAAATGACGACTGCTATGTTCATTATTACATCCTACAACAAAACACCTCAATCACTTAGGAGTCATTCTTGTCTACCCGTGCTCCAGCGTTGAAACAATGGCAGACTGTTGACTGCTCACTCAGGGCGGGTCTGTGAAAAAACGCCAGTATCAGTCAACAATCGTGGGAGGAGCCTGTGCAGAACTACGTCACTCTGCCAAGAATCTCAGAACAGCCTGATCTGAGAAAGTGATCATTATTATTGGGGATTAAAGGGGTCATATGATGTTGCTAAAAAGAACATTATTTTGTGTATTTGGTGTAATGTAATGTGTTTATGTGGTTTGAGGTTCAAAAATCACATTATTTTCCACATACTGTACATTATTGTTGCTCCTCCATGCTCCGACCTTTCTTAAACGCGTCGATTTTTACAAAGGTCATTGTTCTGATTACAACATTTGAAAGCTGATGCTTTGTTTTATACCAGAAGTAACCTGCTCTTTCTTGTCTGTCAGTGTTTTGACTTCAATTTCCTCTTTGCTCAACAATGTATATTTCACTGCGTGAGAAAATGTTGTGTTGTGTGAGAATGGCATGGCTTGTCGGACATAGGAACAGTAACTAAGAGGGTGAGTTTTTGCGAAGGGTCAATTGTTTTCATTAAATTGTAACTATTAAATGCAATCTACAAACAATTAAAAACCTTTAAATATAAACATTTGATAAAATGTGTAAACATTCTATAAAACCTTTTATTATTTTGCAGGGCTTGTTTTGTGTATCACTAGGAAGGAATTAAATATTCTCCTTTTTGTGGTTAGAAAACTTACTCAAGATCTGTTCAAAAACTTTTAGACACCAAGGAAAGGGTTTTGAAACCAAGGTTTGAAACAGTTTGAAGTAACAGCTTTGTTTGCTGAAATCATGTGACTTTGCAAGAATGAAACAAGCTCTGAACCACTGATAAAAAATAAAAAGATTCATAAATATTTCAAAGCTTCACGAAGCAGTGTTTCAACATGGACAGAGCAAATGGCTGTGAAACAAAGATTTCTCAAATATGAATCAACAGTAAATTCTTATTTATAACCAACTGTGCATGAAAGTCACTATATTTAGCATATTAAAGCAAAACTGACAACCACACATTCAGTTGCTGAGGAAACATGGCCTTGGATAAAGAAAAGAGTAAACAGATCCAGAGGTTGGGGAAAATGATTATTTACACAATCATAATGATCAAAGAAAGAGGTTATTTAAGTTTACACTAATTTTCTGAAGCGGCCTTACGGAAAATTGTTTAAATCGCATAACATTGTTTTACAAGATGGGATATTTTTCCCCTGAAGACTATGTTGTCCTTGGCAGTAATTTCATCCTGAGCGTAATCCACTCTGCTCAAATCAATTCATCTGTGTGGATGCGTATACAGGCCTCTCACTCATCTTCTCACAATTTACAGACAGATGCACAAGTGTGTGTACAGACATGCACAGATTTACATGCTTACACCTGTCCCTGAGTCTCACACAGCCGCACAGTAATGCTGGCTTGACTACAAACCACTAACTGAAGAAGACCTGCACAGCTTCTGTCAGTCAGAGTAATGGGAGCTGATTAGGCATTAAATATCCAGTTACAGTGGGAGGACGTGAGGAGGTGGAAGAGGAACAATGGACTCCAGTCAGGATAGATAGTATGTTTCATATAGAGTGAATGGAAAAAAAGTCTGTGAGGGACAGACGTGCAATTGTGCCAATTGTTCAGCAGATGATACATTACCAAGGGTCTAAAAAGCCCCAATATACTTACAAGGAAAGTTAATTGTAAGTATATCATTCACTCAGGGGTAAAAAGCCGTTTTAAATAGCTGCAAACTGGTATAATGTTTACGAACATTCTGATCTGGTTTATTATAGTTAACTAAAACTAAAGCAATATAGTTTATAGTAAACTATTTTATTTCTTGAAATAGAATAAACATTAAAGCACTAGTTCACCCAAAAATAAGAAATATCATAATTTACTCAATCAGTCCCCATTGACTTCGATAGTATTTTTTTACATACTATGGAAGTCAATGTGCGCCAGCAACTGTTTGGTTACCAACATTCTTCAAAATATATTTTTCTGTGTTTTGCAGAGGAAAGAAATGATTGAACAAATTTGGAGTAAATGATGACAATTTGCATTTGTAATATAAATACATAAAAAACTTTTTTATAAATAACCTTTTTTGTTATTAAAGAAAAAAAATAATAAGAAAATAATTTTAACTAGTTGCCAAATCAACATTTCTCGTTTAGTTTAAATTGATGCTATATGCATTAATAATGTAAATCATATTGTAATAAATAAAATGACAAAAACACAACAAAATTACTTACTTTTTAGAAATGAAAACAAAAAAAGCCTATTCATGAAAATAAAACATTATACAAATATTTAAAACACAAACAAATATGTAAATGTGAGGTGTGAGCCGCTCTCTTTAAAACACAAACAAACATGTGTAAAACATGTTAAAAATAACACTATAATCATTCATAAACTGGTAAAAATCTTTATGAAAGTGATTCCATCAATATCTTTCTTCTGTGTTGTTATTGTTATCGATACATAGTTGTACTGTGGACTTACATATTCTCTTGAATTATAACAATTAATAACTTTATTGTTATAGTTGTTCTTTGGTGTGAACGGCCTTTAAAATCATACAACATACTAAACAGTAACTCATCTGCAACAAATTCAATAAGTTCAACTTAAGTGCTCAACATGTGCTGCAACTATTAATTCAACTTAATTCACCCAAAAATAAAATTCTGTCATTAATCAATCACCCTTGTGTCGTTGCTCTAAGAAAAAGACTACAAAAATTTGGCTTGACAACAATCTGGTTAAATTATAATTATTTTCATACAATTTATGGTTATTTTAAAGAATATGCTTTAGAAGCAGGGGGGAAAAAACAGCCTGAAACCACTGTAAATAAATCACCTCAGAAGGTGCTCCAGAACTTACAGCGCTCTCTTTAATGTCCACTCTATTTTTTGGTCCCTGCTCTATTAGTACAAACTCATGAAACAGCCCAGCCATGCATGGAATGAATTCTGTAATACAAATTGTCGCTGTTACTTACAGCACCTCCAAACAGAAACAAACATGACAGCGAATAATTGCAAGGCCTTTGAGTGCAATGTACCTGCAAAAGCCACTGCACCTTGAACTTAACTATGAAATAGGGACAGAGAACAAGAAAACGATAAAGTGAGCAAGACAAGAAAGAGGAGGAGGACAGGCCAGCATATTATATTTAAGAGCCCATTTCTCTGAGTGATTCCATTAAAACTCTCCACTGGGCCAATTACAGCATGAAGTGAAAAACGTCCTCCCTCATTAGGTACTGATGGGGGGTGCTGAGTCTGGTCAGCAGGTGGAGAAGAGTGTGTGTGTAAGAAATGAGCAAAAGATAAATTAGTGTGATAGATGGACTTTGAAGCCAGCAATGACACTGACAGACAAAGGCAGAATGCATTTTTTGGTATCCACTTGTCATTAGTTGGAAAAAACATGTCTACACTGAGCTAAAATATGATGTAAATTACATTTTTTCAGGGCATCTGCCGGTTGATTTATCATCTGACATTTAGTTTCTGCTAGTTTGCCTTTGGTATCATCAATTTCTCGCTAGTAGTGTTTAATAACGCCATAGTTAACATCTGACCTTGATAAATGAAACTGCGTGAACTGTTCTTCTTCAAATAGAGCGGCTCAGTCATGACGTCAATTTGTAGATCGACCTGGGGAGCTAATTCACCATGGGTTCCCACGGGAATTTGGAATAGGGTTTTTGAATTTAGCTTTTTTTGATTTATGAATAAAATGAGCCTGAGGTGAACATTAATTCCACAGATTTGCACATATTTTATACAACATAAATTATGAACAGTTATACATCAAACATGAATTTTGAAGCTATGCAGTGTCTGCTTTAAAACTCAAACCTTTGTGGTTGTCCTTATGTAGCAACGTATAGGAAATGTGTGCAACATATTAGCAAAAAGCCATATTCATGTCCTGGTTTTAGGAACCGTCCTTATTTCAGTCTTGTGACATATTGTCCATTAACTGTCATTCGAAGTGTCCTGCTTAATGATAGTCCAGAATGTTAGAGGATATAGTAAGTCATCCAGGAACTACTGTTTTTATTTATTTATTTTTTATACTATGCAGGGTTATTATCGTTAACTAAAACAAAATCCATAAAAATTACTTGAAATTAAATAAACTACAACTAAACAAACTTAAACATTTTATTTACGCTATAGTTGCCATGCACATTTCTCATTTTCAAACTCATTTTAATTTAAAGGACTAAAATAAATCAAACTTCAATAAAAAATTGATATGACATTAAATAAAAAATCTAAAAACAAAAACTATACGAATGATTAGTCTGTGTACCTTCTGGTCTTTTTATTTTCTACTTAAAAGGAAATAAAGAGAAATGAGGAACATAATCTGATGTTTTACCCATAAACAAAAATACAAAAAATCCAGCTAAATTTAAACAAAACGAAAAAACGAACGAAAATTGAACCGTTCTCATTTCTCTCTATTATTAAGTATGTCCAGAAGGTACACAGCAGGCAGGATAATAAAATATAATTGACACTATTGTATGTACATACTATGGATGCAGAAAAAGGGTTGTTGTTGTTTTTTGGTACATTATCTCATAAATAAGACTCAGAAGAAATACTGTATACTCTAAAAAACTATAACCTTTAACATCTATGGAACCTTTACATTGCACAGAAGGTACTTTATAGTTCTTTATAGTGGAAAAAAACTTCTTCATATTATTAACATTTAAGAACAAAAAAGGTTTACTGAAAGATTCTATAGGGGAACCCAAGATGGTTCTTCTGTTACAACACCCTTTCAGAACCTTTATTGTTAAGAGTGTGACTATCTCATTACCATAATACATACACTTTTTTAGAAAATAATATTTCAAAATAATTTTTCATACAATCTCATGCATAACTCATTCATTCATTCATTCATTCATTTTTTATTTATAAAGCACATTTAAAAACAACCAGGGTTGACCAAAGTGCTGTACAGATCAGAGTCATCAAATAAAAATACAAATTACAATCTCTCAAACAACAAACATAAACACTAGAATAAAAAATTAGAAACCAACACTAAGAAAATGAGTTTTAAGTTTTGATTTGAAAGAGGAAAGTGATGGAACCATTCGGATTGATACCGGTAGGCTATTCCAGAGTTTAGGGCCTACTGTCGCAAAAGCTCGATCTCCACGATGTTTTAACCTAGATCTACAAACAGAGAGCAATCCAAGGCTGCCAGATCTAAGTAATCTAGAAGGATTATAATACTGTAAAATGTCAGAGAGATACGTTGGTGCTAGGCCGTGTAATGCTTTAAAAACAAAGACAAGAATTTTAAATTCTATTCTCAGTTTTACTGGAAGCCAATGCAGAGAGGTTAAAATGGGAGAAATATGATCGAATTTTCTCCTGCCAGTCAGCAGCCTAGCTGCAGCATTTTGTACCATTTGAAGACGACTGATAGATGATTGACTTGCTCCATAATAGAGTGAATTGCAGTAATCAAGGCGTGAAGTAACGAATGCGTGAATAACTATTTCAAAGTTCTTTAAAGAAAGAACAGGTTTGACTTTTGCAAGACGTCTTAAATGATAAAAGCAGGATTTGACAACAGAATTAATTTGTTTATCAAACTTGAGACCTGAATCGAACAACACACCTAGATTTTTTGCACATGGAGTAACATGAGGGCTTAAGTCGCCAAGGTCCAGGTCACCAAAATCATAAGAATCACTTGGACCAAACAGTATAACTTCGGTTTTATTCTCATTTAAGACTAAAAAATTGTGTGATAGCCAAACTTTCACTTCATGGAAGCAAGCTAGCAGAACCTCTATGGACCTTGAATCATTATGTTTAAAAGGGATGTATAATTGGGTGTCATCAGCGTATAGGTGGAATGATACTCCATATTTGGAAAAGATGGAACCCAATGGCAGTAAGTATAAAGAGAATAATGTTGGTGCCAGAATAGAACCCTGCGGAACACCACAAGAAAGATGTGCGGTTGAGGAAGTGTATTTTCCAATACAGACAGAGAACATCCTATTAGTTAAAAAAGACTGGAACCAATTCAGAACGGTACCCTGAAAGCCTAAAAGATTTTCCAGACGGGAGATAAGAATAGAATGATCAACCATGTCAAATGCTGAGCTGAGGTCTAAAAGGACCAGAGCAACAGCACTCCCATTATCTGTAGCCAGCATAATGTCATTAATAACTTTCAGTAAAGCAGATTCAGTACTGTATAGTTTTCTAAATCCAGACTGAAAAGTATCATATAATGAGTTAGAATCCAGAAAAGAGTGTAGTTGAGTGAATACAACCTTTTCCAAGATTTTTGAGATAAAAGGGAGATTAGAAATTGGTCTAAAATTACCCAAGTCAGACACATCAAGATTTGGTTTCTTCAAAAGAGGAGCAACGGAAGCATGTTTTAGGCAGTCAGGGACCGTGCCAGTGCTCAAACACATATTGATAAAAAACACAAGATCAGGCCCTATAGTATCAACAATTTGCTTAAAAAAGTGTGATGGAATACTGTCATACGGACAAAAAGTAGGTTTCAAATGATCAATAATATCTTTACAGGTTTGAAGTGAAATGAAACTAAACATGTTCCAAGTAGAAGAGCACCTGGTTATTTCAGGGAAAATATGAAGAGCTGCCGATGATTGTGGTCTTGACTTTGCAATCTTCTCGACAAAAAAGGCCGCAAAGTTTTCGCATAAGAAAACAGACACATCAGGGAAAACATCAACAGCTGGGTTTAAGATAGCATCTATAGTTGAGAATAAAACTCTTGGTCTATGGTGATTTTTAGAAATAATCTCTGAAAGAAATTTAAATTTTGCAGACTTGACAGCTTTCTGAAAAATGGAAAGGGACTCCCTTAGAATGTCATAAGACACCTGCAGCCTGTCCACACGCCATTTGCGTTCTGCTCGTCTGCAGTTTCGTCGGAGTGAGCGAATAGAGTCATTAAACCAAGGAGCAGATTTCCTGACGGAGCGCTTAATCTTCAAAGGAGCAATGTTGTTGACAATATTCAAACAGGTATTATTAAAAAGATTAAAATATGTATTAGTGTCAAAGCTTTCTAGAGACCAATTTATAACTGACAAATCATCAGCTGCCTTATAAGCAGTAGCAAAATCATCGGAGGCTGTAGGGGAAAAATAGCGAACCCAACGGGCCGGAGCAGATGGAGTACTAGATCGATGAGGGAGCGCAGTGGTAAAAGTCAGAAATTTGTGATCAGAGAAACCTGAGTCTCCAATCTCCATGTCCGTAATGGAAAAACCATGGGAGAATACCAGGTCCAAAATGTGACCATGGATGTGCGTGGGACTTTGCACCCATTGAGAAAAACTAAAGGAATCCATAAGATTACAGAAATCCTTAGATAGCGGCTTACCGGGACAACAGATGTGAATATTAAAATCACCAAGTAATAAAATTTGATCATACATAGTTACTACATTTCCCAAAAAATCAGCAAACTCACTTAAAAAAGCATTATTAAACTGAGGGGGTCGGTAAATAACAACACACAGGACTGGATTTGCCAAGTCCATTAGAGACATTTGAGCCTCAAAACTCTTATAAACATCAGACGGAATAATGCGGCCATAAAAAGAGTTTTTAAAAACAACAGCCAAACCTCCCCCACGACCAGAGGATCGTGAAGTATTAAGAAATGAGCAGTTTTGAGGAACAAGTTCGGAGAAAGGACTTAAGTCCCCCTCTTTTGTCCATGTTTCGGTCATAAACAGAAAATCCAGACTCCGTGAAATGAAGAAGTCATGTAAAATAAAAGTCTTATTTACCAGAGACCGCACATTGAGCAATGCCATCCTGAGCAGAGGTGGATCGCTCTCTGTTTGAGATCCCCTGTTTAGCGGGCGTAGAAACTGAGGGTGCACTCCGTCCTGGCGAATCCGTGGAAGCAGACACAACGTAGTCGAGTCGAGAGAGCTGGGGACAATAGGCCGAATCCAACGGTAGCGAAGAGGTACATCCCACACACTCCGTGTAGAACAGCAGGTAGAAATAACCATTCTAGCTTTTAGTCGAACAGCAGTGCCTCCACGTTTGCCACGTTTTCGGCGACGTTTCTTGCGCAAAGTGGCAGTAGGCCGCTGGCGTAAGTGCTCATGCATAACGTTCATTGATTGGATCATAAGAGTTCATTCTCATGAATAATACTGAGAAAAGCTCAGGAAAATAATAATGTAGACGTGTACTCTCCAGCCACTCCAGCCAATCACTCATCCAAATTAACACATAGGTATACATCACATTGCGTGATGTTGGTTCAACTTTGCTTTTTGAACTGGAAGAACAAATTTGCTCCAAAAAAAGGAAAAAAATAACCACTTTTCCCTTAACCCTCATATTTTCCTCGTTTCCTGTTTACACTAATTGTTTTTGGGGTCAATATGACGCCAAAATTGATAGAGTAATTGTAAATAATATATACATTTTTAATCATACAAATAATATATATATTTTTTTTGTTTATTTCTCATCTATACATCAAAGCAGTGTTTTGGGAGATATGAAGCACTTTTGTAACTATTTACCACAAAAATCATCAACTACATAATTAGCTTGCATGTGAAATATTAAATTTTCATGAAAAAAAATAATTGAAATGATGATCTAAATTTGATTTACGTTGTTTCTGGATATTTATATAGGTGTTAGGTGTAGAATTTTGCCATCTGCTGGTTAAAGAAAAACTTATAGAAATTACAGTTTTTGAAAAAAGGTGTAATGACAATATATATCCAGCAGAGGCCCATAGAGATCCATTAATTTTGCTTGAAGTGGCTAACTGCTCTCTCACAACTTGTCTTACAGATATATTTTGTAAATATATATTGAAACATTATAAAATATATTAAAAACTATTTTCTCAAGGTTAGAATTAGGTGTTGTTGTTTGAGGTATTTTGAAGTGTCTGCTTTTGCAATAATGCCACATAAATGTGCAGAAATGCCACACAAGTTTTCACTAAAACTTGATTACAGGCACACATTTTGTTCATCTAAAAAGTAAAATCAAACTATTTTATTTTACTTAAATGTAAATAAAAACCACACCCAAAAAAACAAAACAAAAACAAAAAACAACTGAGCAGAATATGAATAAGCAGAAATTAATGGTGGGTGTTGGGGTGTGTGTGTGTGTGTGTGTGGTGTGTGCGTGCGTGCGTGCGTGCGTGCGTGCGTGCGTGCGTGCGTGCGTGCGTGCGTGCGTGCGTGCGTGCGTGCGTGCGTGCGTGCGTGTGTGCGTGTGTGTGTGTGTGTGTGTGTGTGTGTGTGTGTGTGTGTGTGTGTGTGCGTGCGTATGTACAGTACATGAGTGAGTATGCTCATTCCACATTGCAATTGTGCTCTAGTATCAGCCTTCCTTTTTATTTGACAATTTCTATAAAAATGCTCTCTGTTGCAGTCACATGTGTGTATGTTTGTGTGTGTGTGTGTGTGGTGTGTGTTGTGTGTGTGTGTGTGTGTGTGTGTGTGTGTGTGTGTGTGTGTGTGTGTGTGTGTGTGTGTGTGTGTGCGTGTGCATGTGAGTGAGCATGTCTTTTCTACATTGCATTTGTGCTCTAGTAGCAGGCCTTCATTTCTGTGTGGAAATATGTAGATTTATGCCAGATTTATATATATTTTCTTTTACAAATGAAACAAAAATATATAGATTTTTTTCGCATTTCCCTTCATTTCAATGTGGGGTCATATTGACCCCAAATACCAGATTAGTAAAAAAATGTTTGACATACCTTCAGAACAACTGAATCAACCCCAGTTTTTTTATGTGAATATAGATAAGAAATTTAGAAAAGTCACAAAATCATATTCCAGATTAAAGAACCATTTTATTTTTAACGGTAAAAGTTGATTGGGGTCATATTGACCCAAAAGATAGATTGAGGGTTAATAATAGACATAATGAGTGATATTGTTGTTTTTACTGATGTGCAACCTGTTCATATGTTAACATCTCAAAAAATGTGTTTTAGGGTTTCATGACCCTTTAAAGTCATTTTTGTCAGAGCACTGCTCTCCATGGAGCACACTTCACTTTGACTGTTATTTTTTGGCGTGAAAGACATCTCAGGTGACGAAAAGTAATATCTGTTCTTGATGAAAAACTCCTCACTATTTTAGTTAGAGGTGATGTGATATCTGAGAGTCCACTGCGCCCTTCAGCAACATACTTTACCCCTGGGCTCTTCAGAGGACTCTTCAATTGGAAGCAAGATGTGGTTTATAGCTTGATGCCACAGAAGAGCCCTTTTTCTACTTTTTTAATATCCAGTTTCTTTACGAAACCATCTATGTGCTTTAAACAGTCAAGATTAGTATTAATTGGATATACTGACATGGCAACTCACAATTGGTCTCTAGCTAGCTAATTAATATCTGGCTTAAGTTAATAAAACTTCCTTTAAGAACTACACTAAATTAACAGAAAAACTAAAAAAGAGAAAAGCCAGAGATTGTTTTAGTTTGGGGAGGGGTGCAAATTCAACACCAGCTAACTGAAACAAAACAAGATTTCTCAAGCCAGTCTCTGGCCGGCCTAACAACAATGTCGCATTGACTACCAAGTAATAACACTGTCAAGGCCCAGAAAAGTATGTAAGACATTGTCAGAATAGTCCATCTGCCATCAGTGGTTCAACTGTAACGTTGTGAAGCTATGAGAATACTTTTTGTGTACAAAGAAAACTAAAATAACGACTTTATTCAACAATTAGTTTCCTCTGAATCAGCATTGCGCCATTTTGGAGAGTATCCGCTTAACGCAAACGGCGTACGCTGTTCTGCGTCAGCCGCACCACACGGATACGTTTTCTACGTTTATTTACGCTTTGATTTAAACGAAAACAGCTTAACCATGTGGTACTCTCCAAAATGGTGTTTCAGTGACACGGAGGAGACAAATTGTTGAATAAAGTAGTTATTTTTGTTTTCTTTGCACAGAAAAAGTGATATCGTCGCTTCATAAAGTTCAGATTGAACCACTGATGGCAGATGGACTATTTTGATGATGCTTTACATACTTTCCAGGCCTTGACAGTGTTATTTACTTGGCAGTCAATGGGACAGTCACAAACCTCCCGTTTTCATCCAAAATATCTTAACTTGTGTTCTGAAGACGAATTAAGCTTTTACGGGTTCGGAACGACATGGGGGTAAGTGATTAATGATAAAAAAAATATTTTGGGTGGACTAACCCTTTAAACATAGCCTACATACCGAGTCTTTGTTAGGTACATTCCAGTCCTGATTTCACAACAACGTAATTAAAAAGAAACTGTAAAATCCTGTCAAAGATCGTGTTTTTGTTGGAAATACGCTTAAGAAAGTCACTGTGATAGTCAATTTTGATTTTATAAGCAGCCTGTAGGTGGCGCATGTGCAAAAATGATGAGACGTGAACATTGGTGATGTTTACTGAATCCTTATATATATATATATATATATATATATATATTTGAAAACAATATTTGAAGAGTTCAGAAAAAGCCTCATGCAAAAGCCTCTAAGTGCCATCTGAAATTTTCAACTAAAATGTGCTAATTTTATCAGGCTTCTATGGCAATGTGTCCATTTCTATGCAATTATAACGGAATAATCAAACAAATATAGGAGCCTGAAATAAAATGCTCATTTTAAAAGAAAATTTCAGACGGAAATTAGAAGCTTTTGCATCTGAGCTCTTCATTTTGAAAACATTTTGAAAAACTGGTGACAGAAAGCACCAGAATGACATGTTAGTCACTGTGTTTCTCACCCAGATAGCACATATACGTCTCCAAGACGTCTGTTAAAGATCACTTGATCTGGAAAGCATCTGCTGTGTGCAAACATCTGACATACATCTGTAAGAGTTCAGTTTTACATACATTCTAAATCCTAAATATCTTAAAGACATCTAATAAATGTCTATTGACAAATGATGAATACTTTTATTCTGCAAGGATGTATTAAATTGGTCAAAAGTGACAGTAAAAACATTAAGGGTTGCTACAAAAAAAATAGGTAAAATAAATGCTATTCTTTTGAACTTTCTATTTATCAAATAAAAAATCTATTTTAAATTGTAATATTTCAGAAAAATACTGTTTTCACAGTATTTGTGATTGAATAAATGCAGCCTTGGTGAACATAAAAGACTCCTTTTAAGACATTTGTTTTATCTTATTAATGATGAATGTCATAAAGTAATAAAAGCCTATTATAGTGGGATTACAATGAGTGGGTATAAGTTTATTCATGGGAAGTTATATGTTTAGATTCCTTATTCTATTTTTTCTTTCTTTTTAATATTATTTTTTTTCACTGTTCTGTTGCCAAGATGACCCACCCAAAAGTAAATAAATAAAACAAATCTAAATTAAAAAGTAATATCACATAATAGCATAGCACAATGTAAAATCAGTGCAATCCAGATTATTTAAGTAGAGAACCAAGAAGAAACCGTGCACAATCTTCACGTGACAGAACTGAATAAACAGGTAGAACTCACTGCTATGATGGTGCGATGAGCCTAAATAAAGAAAATCGCATTTATTCCATTATACCCAAGTTACCCAATGGTTTAACCGGTTTTCAATTAACCTGTTTTCAGTCCTTTAACAAAGGGAACGTGAAAGTAAAATATCAGGGCTTTATTTAGACACTTGGATGACCATATTTTTGCGCTAATTTTATATTTTATTAGCAAGAGCCTGCTTTATTAATTTCATCCACCAGGGGGCAGTCCTGCCATATGTTTTTGTGACCTATAACTTCAATAGATAGATAGATA
>CM049807.1:22881212-22904130 GCA_027422405.1 Ptychobarbus kaznakovi
AGTTGGATTTTTTATGTTCTCAAAAGAAGCCTCTTTTGTATGATATGACAGCATTTTTATGATGATGATTTGTGCCATGTTAAAAAAAATCTAAGATTATGAGATTAAAGTCGTAAAATTTTGTTAACAAAATACAAGAATTAAGTCACAATATTTCAAGAATAAATTCTCAATATTTTGAGAATAACGTCAAAATGATGAGAATAAAGTCGAAATCACAAGAGTAAAGTTGTATTTTTAAATTTTGTTTGAACATTTATTTTCAAAATAAATGTTGACTTTTTATTCTCAAAATATTATGACTTTAATCTCGTAATCGTAATATATTATTTTTTTTACATTGAACATTTGCAATAAGGCCACATTTATGTGATTAAAAACATTGAAAAGAAAACAAAGTAAAATTATTACTTATTTATTGAAGAATATTACTTTTAAATAATAGTTTTCTATTTTATTTTATTTATTTATTTAGTATGTAATTCTTTTTTTGTGATTAATTCAGAAATCAGTCTAATAGCTGATTAGGCGTTTAAGAATCATTTCTTATTAACAGTGTTAAAAACAGATGCTAAATATGTTTGTGAAAACCATGATCATTTTTCAGGATTCACTGATAAATAGAAAGTTCAAAAGGACAGTACGTCCCTGCTGAATAAATATATTAAATCACCAATGTCATTATTTACTCACCCTCAAGTTGTTCTAACCCTGAATGAATGTCTCTCTTCTGCTGAACACATGCTGGCAACCAAACAGTTTACAGTAGCCTTGACTTCTATTGTATAGTATAGTATAGTATAGTATAGTATAGTATAGTATAGTATAGTATAGTATAGTATAGTATAGTATAGTAGCATGGTATTACATTGTAGTGTGTCTTTGTGTATATGTAAACTTTAAATACATTTGTGACACATGTGTGTTTGTGTTTATTGACATCTCCAGGTATTCTCCGCTGAGTGATTGGGGAGTAGTGAACACTACCTAGGAACCCGGTGAATCAAATCTGGGTTTACATCCGTTTGAATCCAGCTGCAGGGTCACCTGACCAGCCGTGTCATCCACCCACACGTCCCAGCAAAGTATGTGCTTTGCTCACCATAATCCCTTAATCCAGACACCAGAGAGAGAGAGAGAGAGAGAGAGAGAGAGAGAGAGAGAGAGAGAGAGAGAGAGAGAGAAGAAGAATATAATTTGGGGGGGGAGAGAAGAGAGAGAGGAAGAGATAGAGAGAGAGAGAGAAAAAGAGAGAGAGAGGAGAA
The DNA here is from genome assembly GCA_027422405.1 of Ptychobarbus kaznakovi. Classification (NCBI taxonomy): domain Eukaryota; kingdom Metazoa; phylum Chordata; class Actinopteri; order Cypriniformes; family Cyprinidae; genus Ptychobarbus; species Ptychobarbus kaznakovi. The sequence goes on from CM049807.1 coordinate 22,882,478, forward strand.
GAGAGAAGAGAGAGAGAGAGAGGAAAGAGAGAAAGAGAGAGAGAGACAGACAGAGAGAGAGAGAGAGAGAAGAGAGAGAGAAGAGAAGAGAGAGAGAAAGAGAAAAGAAAAGAGAGAGAGAGCATGAGACACAAGTATATGTGTGGAGAAAGATGTAGAAAGATTAGATGGAGGATTAAATGGCTCACCTTTATCTTTCCAAATAATTTGTTTACTAAAGTTGAACACACAATGAAGAGAAGCCAAAGAATGCATAAAACAGATCCACTGCTCTCGTTTCTTCAACCCAAGCTATGTGTAATAATTCAACCATTTGATTTCACAAATATATAAAACCATTTCTAATATGCATGCTGCTGGCTGGGAGAGATATTGATTTATTGCAGTTGACAACAGAAAAACACACAATGAATTATGGATGAATTACTTTCTACACGCTGTGTACCGAAGATTTACTCAGCACTTGTGAGGAATTGTTGTGTAACCTAATGATATTGACTTCAGTCTGTTTTATTTGTCTGCTGCGCGTTAAAGCAATGTTTACACAACGCACACTAACTTGAGAAAGTTTCAAAAGTTTTCTAGCTGTGGACAGGCAATGACCCGCTCGTAAGAAAACAGCTTTGTGTATGACAGGGCTGGAGATGAGGGATATAGAGAGAGAAGGAGAGACAGAAAGAGATCAAAGCGCATGAGAGCTAGACTAGCGATGTATTACGGCCTCCATTCCATGCTCGAAAATGTTGGGTTGCCATGGAAACGCCTGTTGAACGAGGCTGCTATGAATCTTTCAGTAACTCCTCGCTTGCGTCTAGCAGAGGAAAAAAGTTGGCATTACTTATTCTGAAAATACACTTGACTCTGCAACGCTTCCAAAATGCAATAAAAACATTATTTTGTCTCACTCAAGCACTCGTGTCATAAACAGAAATCATAGATACGATAAACGCAAAATTGAGATGCGAAGAGAGAAAAATAGACATGAGAGGCTCTTAGGGTTAGGCTAAATGTGAGTGGATTGAGCAAGGACTCTTGAGATAGTGGTGTGCGAACAATACAATTACGAATTTATTACACCAGCATCTCATGAAGAATCAAGTATGACAGAAACACTAGGTTAAAGCGCAGATTTCATTCAAAGACCTAAAAATAACAACTAAATTGTCATCCTGTTCAGTACTCAAAGCCTCCTTCAGTGTAATTTGGGGATTTTGTGCCCATTCTGTTGTCCTCAAAAATTCACCCCAAAAATGAACATTTAGCCATTTACTCTCCATCATGTCAAACCTGTGTAACTTTCTTTTTGGAGCACAAAATAAGATATTTTGAAGAAGATTGTGAAGTGTTTATTGTACATACAATGGAAGTCAAAGAGCTCCAGTGTGGTTTTAGATCCCACTGATGTTTCATTGGACAAAACCAGTTTTATCTGGAAACTAATGTCATGAGGATGAGTAAATTATTACATAATTTCCATCTATTTAAGGTTAAAATGGTGCATTTGTGTATATAAAAAAAGTATTATTTAAGTCTTAGTCCAAAAGATACAGCAATCAAAATATTTAGGTCTAAATTGTATATGTAACATAAGCAAATCAACTAATATAATGCATATTTGTGAGTCATACATAAATACAATTTGTAATGCACAATAACCAAGTTAATATATTTACCATCAATAAATCAATTTTGTTTAAATATTCCTTGTTACACAGCTAGCCATAATTTGACCATGTTTATATTTTTTAACTGAATAACTATTAATTAACTATTAATAACTATTTAATTATTTTCGCAATAAACAGATATAAGCTGATTCTAAGAAATTAGAATAAATTAATTTTAAAATATGATTTTATGATAACAAATAGTTTAGAATAATCTATGATTTTTTTATATGGAAATCATACCCGTTTCTTGTTTCATTTGATGTATTACTGGTAAATATTTATCAGATTCAATTTATTAACTTATGTTAAAACTGTATAATCTAAACAGATGGACATTTTATATGCAATTCAAGGGCATAAGTCTTTATTAAATAAATAAAAAATCAATATAATGTGCATTTATATTATGATTATAAATTATATAAATTAGTATGCTTGAGTTTTGTGCTATTATTTTCATATAATATTTTGGTCGCACTTTAGTATAGAGACCAATGTTTTACTATTAACTATGACTTTTGCCTAATTTGCTGCTTATTAATAGTTAGTAAGGTAGTTGTTAAGTTTAGGTATGGCGTAGGGTTCAGGGATCTAGAATAAGGTCATGCAGAATAAGCCATTAATATGTGCTTAGCACTAATAAAATGCTAGCAATATGCATGCTAATAAGCTACTACCGTAGTTAATAGTGAGAATTGGTCTCACTATTAGAAGTGTTACCATTGTTTGTTAAAATCATGACTATGAGCAGTAATGGTGCTACTTGCCTTAGCAAATGCCACAGACTATATAAGCCTAATGTAGCCAACATAATCTTCAGTCATCAATAATGTATAGGATGTCGAGAATTCCCAGCAGAAGCTATCATTACGTTAACTGTCAAATGAACTTTAAAACATGCTCAGTGTTTATAAACTGCCTGATGAAACTTGTGTGGAGAAAAAGCATAGCGGGCTGATGCCCTGTGTAATTAAGAGTTAGATACTTTTTGCTATGTTTGTATTCCCCTCTCCAGCAATATGCAACTTGGTTTGATCATATCGCCCTCTAGCTTGATCTCGTATTTCTGTCAGTGCTGGAGTGCAGAGAAAACATTTCGATTTCTCCTCTCTAAATGCTCCAGCAGATTTGGGTGAGGCTGCTGAATGATCTATATTTCAGAACCGCACGGAGCGTGCCGAGTCTCATCCATTCTGGCTAAACAAACAGTGGGGTTATGGGCTCATTAAGGCATGCTAAGGCTACACCAGCTTCCATGGTACCTTTAGCATAAATGATTCATCCGAGTCGACTTTTTGAAGTGTCCCTTTGGAGCACCCCCGCTCCGGCTCATCAACCCTAGCCGACATGCTTTAATGACATGGGGGTTTATAGATGAAACACTCAGGAGTGCAGAAGAACCCAGTCAAGCACCCTGAAATACTAACACTGATATCATCATCATGACATGTGGATCTTCGTAGTACTACGTCTGAATATAAAGCTTGTGTTGTCTTTTTGGTCAAAAATACACGACCAGTGTGTTCTCGGCTTGAAGTAGAGGCTCTGGATTGGTTTCTTTCTTCGCCTCCTCTGGTGCTCAACGAGTCCGTGATCGATCTGCACAGAGACACTGACGCAGTTCATATTTCTGGGGCGAAAACCTCAGTCCAGCCTGTTGAGTTCCAACCCTGCTCACTTTACACTTGTGATCAAGGTGATGATCCAATCTGAAGTGCTGCTTATTTCTCATCTCCAAGGATATCAATCTTCAACAACTTTTGCATCGCTGCAAGGCAATGTGTGAAGGCAATTTATTTCTCAGAAGAGTTTTCTTAAACCAATATACCAGGGTTAGATAAATAGATAATCAGTAAACATGTGGTGGATAATAATTCATTTGTGGATGCCTGATTTATAGGCAATAGGTGACTCAAATAAGAAACTTCACCCACTTGACTTGGTTTTCATTTAACACACAGGAAGAAATTTTCACAAGCACTTTCACACAATGAAACCTTTCCATACAATGAGATTATATAGAGCCCAGGTCCTGTCAAGCTGTCAAGGACAGAAATGCACCATACGAGTGGTTGACATGACCCTTCTGAAAAGAAATACACTTTGGCATGCTTTTAAAAAGCATACTTATAACATCTAAAAATATGCTTTAAAATTATACATTTTACAAAATGAATGTAATGTTTTTGGAAACTTAAATTGAGAATAAATTAAAATGTATAGTTGAAATTTTAAAAAGTAGGACTCATACAAAATTAGGTAACACTTTAGTTTAAGGTGTCCTAGGTACATATGTTACATGTATTAACTATTATAATAACAATTATTTATGCATAATTACATGTAAGCCAAACCCTAATCCTAACCCTCCTCACCATATAGTAAGAACATGTAGTTAATGAATATTACTCAGTGCTTAAATGTATAATACACTGTAACAAGGACACCTTAAAATAAAGCATAAATCAACATTTTATATTTACATTTAGCAGACGCTTTTATCCAAAGCGACTTACATTCAAGCTATACATTTATAGTATGTGTGATCCCTGGGAATTGAACCCACAACCTTTTGCGCTGCTAACGCAATGCTCTACCACTGAGCCACAGCAACACCGTTATATAATTTCATAAGTATTCTATTGCTTGACAATATGGTTAAAGCAATCATGGTACTAAAAGAACTAAAAGATACATTAATGTAATTTCCATTGAAACTTGTATGTCATGTATTTAAATAGGGGTGAGAACCAGAAGGCGGAATTTACATTTTTTGGTGAAATGGAGATATATCAACTGAAAGCTCTTATTGGGCTCTTTCTACTGGCCAAAGTACTGTCACAAATGATTGTACACATTTTTTAGCATAAACAACTGAAATCAGTACACAAAGTCAGATCAAACTATGGCAAAACAAAATTGTTTTGGTTTTGCTCTCCTGTAAAGTTGGTGAAATGTCACTTACGCCTTTTTGGATCTCACCCCTCAATATATTTTAATGATGTTGCAATTGAGTACATTTAAAGTGTGTTTACTAAAATTTAATAATATTGAATAACACATTACAAATTATAATCAATAAGTTTACATGTGCTTTAGTATGTTTATAAACATATTAACAGATTATGTTTAACATGTATTGTAAACTGAATTTTCATATATTTTTTTACATATTTTTTAAAGTCTGAATTACAAAGTGGGCTTTGCAAAAGTGTACTTAAATGTGTTAAGAAACAGTATTGAAATTGTACTCTTTTGATTGCTTCTTTTATTGCATTAATATTATCTGCAAGTACAGTTTTTTTAAATACTTTTAAGATGTGAAGTACACTACAAGTACACATTTAATACAGTTATGCACAAATCTTTTTCACAAGGGGTGTGCTGTATTATTTGTCTTATGAAGCCATATGATAGCTTTGTTTAAAAAAGCCTAAAATTAATTATTCAGAAAAGTCTTAATTAAAACAATATAAATTAAAATCCCACACAACACTGCTCTTAAATCTTATTCATACCACATTGTGTCAGTTAACTTATATGATATGATACACTCTGAAAAATGTTACAAAAGCTGTCACTGGAGCGGTACCCCTTTCAAAAGGTACACCTTTGTACCTTATTTACTCCCAAAGGATGCATATAAGTACCTTTAAGGTCCGTATTGTTACCTAAGTACCTTAATGGTACATAATTGTACCTTTCGAAAAGATACCGCTCCAGTAACAGCTTCTGTACCGTTTTTCTCAGAGTGGTGGAGGGTTGCGTTTTCTGTGAATAACAACTAAATTTAAATTTTACCAAACAACGATTTTATACGGATTTAGAAAAAGTCATATTGACTCATTCCTAAATGCACTATGGAAAGAAAATTATAATAATATGGGGTTTATAACAGCATGAGAGCAAGAAAATTATTTCATTTTTGAAAACAATTCCAGTATGTATACTACTGCTTACAGAGGCACTTGAAAATAATGACACCATTTAATCAGACCAGAACTCTTGTCATTTTGTGTATGTCTCTGCTTGTGTATAGTGGATCTGATAGTAGGTTTCATGGCATTGCTTTCAGATATTAAACTTCTGTTTCTAAAGCCACAGCATTAGTTTCTGGCCCAGTGGACTCATAAGGTACTCTAGACTCCTGTGTAGATTATATCACACCACAGTGTTGCACAGTTTCGCCAGAGAACTTTTGTAATTTACACTGACTTACGACTGAACCCTCCACACGGTGCAATATCTTTATGTTCCAGTTTCATGCAGAGGGAGTGAAATGACAGGGAGGCTGGTGGAGAAGAAGGGGGTGTATCCCTGGAGAAGAGCTTTCTGGAAGCCCAACTCATCACTGCAATTAAAAGACAACAGAGAACCATATTCCAGGGCGATTATGTAGTATATAATGAGCAATTATGAGGAAATGTATAAACCAAAGCAGACTGCACCACGCAGATGAGCGTCCTTCTTGGGAGGAATAGTCACACGTTTGTTGGGTGTCCTCAAAGAACTAATGAAATCAAAACTGTCTGTAGATTTTTGAGGCCTTAGTTTATGTCAGTTGGCTTTGAGGTCATTTGAGGGATAGCTTTGAGGTTTTGAAGTTGACTACATGTATTTTTAATGTATACAATTTACAGTCTTTAACTTTCAGGAAAAATGACCAAAAATACTGGTGACTCATGCGGTTGTAATGTTTTGCTGGAGGCAAAGAGTAGAAGTTGGGTTGTGGATCTAATTGCAAGCACTTTATTAAGACTTAAGGATCTAACGAAAAGCAAAACACAGCAGAGAAAAGCAAACATGAAAAAGTACATCCAATGGAAACACACATGAACTTAACAAGACTAGACAATGAACTATTGAAACAAGGGCTGTATGCGTTCAAGTCCTCCTGGGAAGTTCGTAAATCCCTTTGGTCAGAGCAAGATGGCGATGTACCTATAAAATTCAAGATCTTTTAACTCTAGATTTATAAAATCAGTAGCAAAAGTGCAGCAGCTTTTGTGTTATTCAATTTATAAAGGTGCTGTAAATTGAATCAATATTTATGTTCGAGTGTAATTGTACAATGCTATGCTCTTACAATATTAATGAATTATTTTAATTATTACTACAAAATGCTATTAATTTATCAATTCATTTGAACAATTTTACTATTAATACAGATGCTACATCCATTAAATCTCCAAAATTAGCTGTTTAAAGAAAACTTCCAGAGTTTCTCAAATAAGGACGTTGTGATAATGTGCATAAATTCAAAAGCTAAAATATGATATTTCTGACATGGCTTGAACACAGTCTATATCCACCTTATTTTGCAATGCAGAAGCAACCGACTTCTGTGAATTTGGATGACTTAGACTTCACTTATAGGTAAATAACTAATTGAATAACAAAGTGCAGGAATGCTCAAATTATTTGCTTTATGAACCAGTGTTACAATAATAAAATAATATGATAACAAATACCAATATTTGCAATATCAAGCAGCATAACATTTTGTACAGCTAAAAATAACTGGAAGTAGATGGCATTAGAAGCCTCGCACATTAAAGTTACAAATAACTGCGCTAGCTCGTACTTGAAAAATAATATGGATACAAGTGATATAGATAAAATATAGGTGACAGCAATCAGAAACCTAGAAAAACATTAAATAAATCAACAGGAAATGACACTGCATGATCAAAATAGGAGCCCTTGGAATATACCACAGCGTGACACATGCACTTATGCACTTACTCATCCTTTTGTCATCCCGAAACTGTATGAATTACTTTCTTCTGTGTAACAAATACACAGGATATGAGTTGCTTTTTTCTAAGCAATGTGTCTCCTCATGGAGACAAAGATTTCCAAGCTTCAGAAGGAATGCAAAAGCACCATAAATCATGAAAAAGGCAATACAAAAAATAAAAAATTAAAATTGTGTTGGAAAAACTAAATGGTAAATAAAGGTCATTAAAATATTATATTTAAATATATAATATATAAAATATTAAAATATTATTAATTATATATTCAGTAGGATAGCTGTTGATTCATAAATTTAAATGTATAGTAATTTGTAGCATATCTGGGTTCATGTTCCTGTATTAAATGTCATACGTAGTTTACAAGCGTCATTTTAGAGAAAGAAATTACCTATTACCTTACCTTTCAAGTGCAAATTCAATCTAGTTGAAGTGGCAGGGTGTGGTGCGTAGTCCCAGATGAAGAAAGATGAACTCAAGTGTGTCTTGCGTCAAACCCAGAAACAATTCATTCGTTCGCTGGAAAGGAGGAATCCCATCAGCTTTCATCTGGCCTTGAAATCGGTCCTCAAAGCCAGTGTCTTCATTAGCACCCATCTGTTACATCAGCCTTTCAATAAACGCAGCCTGCCCTCGAGCTACGGTGGGTTTGTTTCCTGACGCAAAACTCTTAGCATCACAGGGGAAATTAGACATAGTTGTGTATTGTGGAGGAATTATTTTTATATTCACGATTACTCATGCTTATGTACCAAAATTATATTTTTAAATGATTGCTTATGCAACATTTACTCTTATGGTGATTCAGCATTGTTCTAGAATAAAAAAAAACTAGTTTGAGAAGAATAAGCATTTTGTTTGGTAATTATGGACAAAAAAGTACTACAGGTTTGGAATTACATTAAATGTGAGTAAATGATGGATAAATATATGTTTTTGGGTGATCTATCCCATTAAAGAACAACATCAAGATAGCTTAAATTTGTATTTAATGCAAGCACAGCATCTTTGCAGTCTTGTTAGCACACCCATTTTTCAGACTTATTTCACAGCCTTTCTTCTACAGAGGAAGTTGTTGTTCTGCCCCCGAGAGGCTGTTTTAAAAGCCGAGCTTGCGCGCCTCATCCATTTTTAATGATGTGGCTCTTCCTGTAATCGTGCAGAGGGTGAAAACCACAGGTGGTTTTGGGGTGAGTTCACAGTGGGATGTTGGCATGCAGAATTGTAGTTTTGATTCTGAATCAACTTTGAGTAGGTATGAGTAGAGCACATTCCTATTTTAAATTGTTCAGCCATGATAATTCTACTGTCATTTCAAAACCTTATAACTTGCTTTATTTTATGTAAAAAAGGAGAAATGTTCTCTTTCCCATGTAGCAAGTCTCTCCAAGCTTTAAAAAAGGATGCAAAAGCACCATAACTTATTATAAAAGTACTTCAGATGATCTGAAATCATCTGACTCCTGCGTGTTCCTGCATCAGTGGATTGTGACAGAAGACCCGACCAACACAGTTACCTCTGCGTGTTCCCTTCATTTTTGTTTCTGCTTTTTTTCCTCAGTGTTTTTTGTTTCCGTTGTGTGTATTCCCTATGGATCCACTCCTTCGCCCGGAATACCTCCTCTTGCTAGAGCAGGGGGAGAGATCGCTGGGGGGTCACACCAGACTGTTCCTGGTACTCGCCAATCTCTGTCTACCCGGACGACGCACTTTGTGCGTTTGATGACGCCAGCTTAAACTTTGTATACAGAGCCCACGCCTCCAGAGCGCCCTCCAGTGTCAGCTCCCATTCCATGAGTTCAGCCCTGGAATCCCAGAGAAACACATATGCCCGCACTCCCACCCACTCCTGTCTCTTCCAGCGCTGTCGTCTGGCAGCCCCTCTGCTCGCCCTCAGCCCAACATCAATGCGGTGCGAGCTCCGCAGGACTGCCATCCTCCAGCGTCACCGTGGTCGGAGTTTCCCTCAACTTCCCGATTTCACCCTTGAGGACCAAGGACAGATCGTGCTGAACCGGATTACACATTCACACATTTCAAAGAGATTGCTTTGACATGTATATTTCCCATGTATATTTCTTAAACATGAGTTATTGGAAATGGCTGTTAGCAGTGCCTAAAGCACCATGTGGTGTAAGGACATTTATGGCGGTACTGTATTCTTGAGCTGTTGACTACCCTAGTGCTCAGTCACGTACTTTGTTTTTCATCATCTTAAATTAACATTCACCCTTGTCCTTCGACTAAGACAGAATTTACAAACACGGTTTCTTCATCAGCCTTACCATAGCTCTCCTCAGTGGGCATCGCAGAGATTAGAGGCCCAGTGATTTATTTATATTACTCCTCCGTACTGCATTTAAATAGCAGTAGAAGGAGGCAAACATTGTTTTATGTCCATCGTATCTCATTTGGAGTTAATTAATGCTTGTCTGGGGAGACAGGAGGCGGATGAAAAGAAGGCCAGTGAATAATGGGAACCAACCCCCCCAGGATAAGTGACTAAAATACAACTATTTGCGTAAATTCATTTTTGTCCTGCTAAAAGATTTATTTATTTATTTTCACCGGGTGAGCTGGGAGCCACAGGTACGGGTGTTTGCATTTCAGTGCATGCAAGAAGTCACCCACGAGAACAGCCATCTTGCAAACATTTCACAGCTAAATTGCTAGAATGAACACAACTAGAAGTGAAGAAACTTTCAAGTCTCTGGATCTCCATGGAGATTAATAATGCAACAAAGCAGCGAGCGAGTGAGAAAGGCTGACATACACAGTGCCGCTGCTCAAATGCTTGCTTTAATGGACTTAAGGCTTCTCTCAATGAAGCTAAATGCACACTTGAATTGATAGACTTGTTCTGTAGAAGTAAATGCACCAGCGCTAACAGGAAAACCTTTTCCTAGAATGGATTATGGAGGTTGTTATATTTAGCATTTCTATGCTATGGTCTTACATCCCAAGCATTTTATCTATGATGTATGAAGATTGGTGTAATTTGTGAGTATTGATGCTGCTCTCATTTTTCAAAACAAAAAAGCAAAAGAAACAAATCAAAATAAAAGTTTAACCCTTGGCCATGTTTTCCTACACCAGAACTCTCCAGAGATTCCTCTTTACATAAGTGGGATCTTCAGATCATCAAACAAAGATATCTGCAGCATTAAAAACGCACTTCAAATGTTTCGCCTCTCTCAGAAACTCTCTGAGGGATAAATAGGGAAAATACATAATGAGGGGTTTAACGGAGAAGGAACTTGTTCAGATTTGGTCAGCTGGTTCTGTGTGAAAGCTTTGCAACAAGCTGGACACAAATGTGCCCATGTGAACCACTCCAAACCCTTGACTTTGACTAAGTTTAGTGCTCATACTGATTACTTGGTTGAGACTAACCAACTTTGGCAAACCTTACTTCACTTTTTATGTGATGTTTTGAGAACACTGGTAAATTTGAAATTGTGTATAACCCTGAGATCAAAACTGGGAATAAAAGTGTGCTCAAGGATACCTTGTTTACGTGTCCCTGAGTGTCTCAAACAAAACTCTTCAATATCTTTCAAAGATTCAATACCATGAACCTTGCAAGCACTTTACTGTATGTACCCTGTTGAAATTACCCACATTGCTAGTCAGCAGAATAGGCTGTGTTTAGGATGCTGGTTCCTAGAATGGGATCCTAGTACACATGCTGGTTGACCCGCAATTTATTTCCAAAATCAATACCTATCAGTATAGAGTGTGCTGCAGGAATCATGTATTTTTGTTGGCCAAATCCAGGAAAGACTTCTGTAAGTATGCCAAGATATGCCAAGACTTCATGCTTAATTTACTTCATTCTTGATCCAAACCTCAAATACATCACTTGCAGGCCTATTTCTTATGGAGAAGCACATGGAAACCGTTTTCTTATCATTAAGGGTTAAATGAGACAACTCGGGCCATTTAAAAATACTCTGTAATGCCTGTGTCAGGTGCTCACTTGCCAAGGTGCTGTAGTGGACATATGGGTGACAGTGTCATTAGCATACATCTGACAGTTGACTCCCGGACAGCAATTTGATAGGTCACTTATGTACACTTATGCACAACAGTGGGCCAAGTACAAACCCTTGCGGTACTCCTATGTTGTTGGCATTTCCTTTACGTACTTACCTTACTGCATGTTTCATGACAGGCACGTATTTCGGTGGTTCAGAATTTAAATGTCCAGGAAGTGTAGCTAAATGTTTAATTCTCGATCATGTTGGAAAACAACATACCCCCTACACTAAATCCAACCCTAAACCTACAAATTAAGAAAACACATACATATGAACAACTCAGGCTCGTTAGAAATATACGTGCTTTTGGCAATGTTTTTGCAACACAGATATTGTGTGCCTTATTGCACGTTTTGCGGCAGTTTCAAAGTGAAATGTTCAGTGAGTGGCGCTAAAATTAGCGTTCATTACATGACTGAGGCCATGCTTTTATTATGTTGGTATAGGCACGTATTGCTGTATTTTTATTATGTTGCTTCAGGCATGTGTTGCGGCGGTTCTGAATTCAAATGTCCAGGGGCCGTCGCTAAAAGGTTGATGACCTATCCTATTGGAAAATAACATACCCACTACACCAAACCCAATCCTAAACCTACCCTAAAGTGTTAACAAATGCAACCATGCTATTTTAACTTCCTTCTATGTCGGATTGAGCCATTTTGTCAAACCGTAGTTTTACAGGATTCATACCGGATCGCTTTACCTCACCTGTGCACAAGTGAGTGAGATACTGAACAAACCTTCTAAGTTAGAAAACCCATTCATTTAGGGCTCAGGGGTATGATTGTGGCTTCACCAACATTTTTACCAATCAATTATTTCCCCCAGATTTATAGGTGGTAATTGCTGAGGTTCAGGATATAGTTAGGACAACGTTTCTTTGACAGGAATTTCATGCAGACACGCATGCTATTTGGCAACATTAAGGACTGCTGCTTTTTCATATTTCACACTACGCCTGAGAAAAGCTGCAAGCCAAACCAAAGCACTGACTGGTTTGTATATGAAGGCGAAACGCTCTTCACAAGCAATGCAGATGCTCTCAAGAGGCTTTCAGGCACAAATTCTTCTGACGGATCCCCACACACTGAGACGAGTATCTGAACAGTTGAAGTAAAACTTAGACAATTTAAAGCTAAATAATGTATGAGAAACAAGTTTGTAAGGAAAGGTTGTCACCCAATTTAATCTCTTCCCACCATGTTGTACTCCTTAGAAGAAACCTCAGATAAATGTGGATTTTGCGTACTTTACTCTGGTCCTCCATTGGCAGTGCATCAATCCAATCTCCTCTGAACATCAATTCAGTCTCCCTCACAATGGGCAACCCACCTTTTCTCCAACACTCATCCTCACTTGGAGACAAGACTAAAATAGACTTGAAAAGAGTGATGAAAAAATAGATATGGCCATATAAAAAAGAGAAAAACAAAATAGAATTGTGTACGAATGCGTCTGCTGTGTGCATTTGTGTTGTGTACTGAATGTTCAGGGAGAGCGAGGCCTGACGATACAGTCTTTTGTTGTGTCCTTTTGAAAGTGCTTGGAAAGACCGTCATCTGTGTATAGAGCGGCAGCCAGCGAGAGTGAGGGGACAAAAGGAATGAGATATTATGGCAGCTGGCCGCCTCAAGGCCTTTGAAGGCTGCTGCATCCACAGACCTGTTCTCTAAACACACGCTCTAGTTCTGCCAGTCCTAGCCCATTGTCATTCACTGCGTACGGCGAGAGGCTGGCACACAGAAAGGCCATCCTAAACCCATGCATTATAAATATCCCACAATTTATCCCAGCCTTAAAACTTCACATTCAACCTTAACTTTATCTCCATATGAATCTGATATGGGGGTAACCTCCAATGAATAAAACAACCACAAAGGAAGACCCTACGACCCGTGTGTTTTTCACACGTCATGGCTTTCTCCTTTTGAAGCTTGAACTACCAACCTTCTAGTTATAGAGTGCTGCAGCAGTGACATCAAAAACCAGAAGTGATGGTTTCCCTCAAGATTTTCCTATTGGTTTTTATAATGGGGTTTCCAATTCATGAGTAAAACTAGATATGTGCTAAATACAAACTGATAATATGTTTACTACGAAACATTGTACTCTACATCATAAATTACATGCATTTATGCAAGCAATTATGTTTATTTTATAAAATGCAAGTTTGTAACATTTGATCTGTGAGTGTGTGCAGTTTGCATTGTACAACAAAATGCCTAAATATCATCAAGTCACTTTTACAACAGACCTTATTTCACTCATGAATTTCTCTTTTTTTATTGAATATTGATGGAGCAACACTTATTGAATAACTACACAGGAACAAGTATCATTAGCACTCTATAACTACTATTCAACAAGAGACTCTGATTATTGAATTAGTTAGTAATAGTGCTTAGCTGAATGTGGTAGTTCACTATTAGCTAATCAGTATAATTTTTTTCATATCTCCCATACTACTAAAACAGGTTCATAATTATAATGTTTGATGAGGGTGTCTAGTGTTGAAAGGCCGAAACACCCCCTGATTCAAAGGTACACTACTGATGATGTGTCCCGAAATTTACAGCTTTCCCACGTCTGAGATACAGCTCTCACGCCACTCTCAACATCAAGGCAAACCTCATGTGCATACCATCCATTGGCACAATGGACAGTTTACCATCACGTCCCGTGTTTTATGATTCTGAGTATCTGGACTTGTCCAGTGACCGCTGTGAAAGAACAGCTGACAACATAGGAAAGTCTGTGTGACAGCTTGGAGAGACAGCTGACTGGAGGGAATAGTCCCCATTGGGGCTGTCATGGGCTAGCTACCCATGGCGGCAGTCTCCGACGCTGTTTCAGTTTGTTGGAGACACCCGCCAAATGCTACAGAAAATGAACAAAGGAACATACCCCTAGAGCCTGCGAGAGCGGGGGCGCAAGATGGCTCGATGACTGACAGCATGGTTACAGACCCAGGAACGGACATGACTACGAGCAAGAACACGGCACATGAGACAACCACAGCAGCAGCAGGACACTCACTTCAAGTGTGCACCTGTGGCTGGGCGAAAATAACATCATTCAGGGGGTTGAGGACCCACCAAGGAAAGAGAGGGTGCTTGAGAGAGCAGAGACAATGGCCTCGCATTGACCAGTACTTCTTACGAAGCAACCAGTCAAATCAGTCGATTGAAGCAAGGCGACGGGATAAAAACCAAAGTTCGCAGAGCATCAGCACCCCTGTCACTGAAGAGGATAATACAAGCACAGAAATGCCGGTGGAGGAACCCACCCAACCACACAGACCTCCTAAGGAGGGAAAGATCAAAGGGCACAGACTGAGTGTGAAGTGGCCCAAAGCTGTTGAAAAGAGAGAGTGGGAAATAGTCAATAACGACCTGACAAAAATCCTGGAGCGACAAGTGGGCACAGCAGAGAAAAAGCTGGAAAGGATGGGCGATATCATCTACCACTACGGAGAAGAGCGCTTTGGAGTAAACACTAGGAGAAGTGGCAAAGCAACACCAGCACCAGCCAAATCCAGGAGGCAGCAAGAGATCGAAAGGCTGGTCAGAGAGAGAAGGCAGCTGAGAAAGCAGTGGAAGAAGGCCTCTAATGCAGAGAGAGAGGGTCTCATGCTACTCCAGGGAGACATCAAGTGTCGGTTGGCAACCTTGCGAAGAGCAGAGAACCTGAGGAAACTTCGCAAGAAGAAGGAACACACAAGAACACGGTTCTACAAAAACCCCTTCAAGTTCGTCAAAGACCTCTTCGCTAAGGAAAAAAGCGGAATCCTGAAAATTTCAAAGCAGGAACTGGAAGAACATCTGGAAAAGGTCCACCATGACACGAAAAGGCATGAACAGATAGTTATCCCACATGATATCCCACCTATTCAACCTCCTGAATTCAACCTGGAGGCTGGCCCTCCAAAATGGAAGGAAGTAGAGAGTACAGTACGGCGCGCAAGATCAGCATCAGCTCCTGGGCCGAATGGAGTACCGTATAAGCTCTACAAGAAAGCACCAGATGTTCTACGCTATCTTTGGAGGCTAATGAGGATAGTGTGGCAGAAGGGAATAATACCTAAGGCGTGGCGAAGGGCTGGAGGGGTGTTAATTCCCAAGGAGAAGGATGCGACAGACATAAGTCAATTCCGGCCAATTTGCCTTCTCAACGTTGAGGGAAAAATCTTTTTCAGCATGATAGCACAGAGGTTGTCCACCTACCTGGAGAAGAACAAGTACATTGATACTGCCGTACAGAAAGCTGGCATTCCTGGGTTCTCTGGTTGCTTGGAGCATACTAGTATGATCTGGCACCAAATCCAAGCAGCGAAGAAAGATAAAAGAGACATCCATGTCATCTTCCTTGACCTGGCCAATGCCTTTGGATCAGTTCCTCATAACCTTCTCTGGGAATCCTTCAACTTCTTCCACGTTCCATCATCCGTCACTAGTCTAGTAAAAGCCTACTTCGAAGACCTGCAATTGTGTTTCACAACAGCCGACTTTACAACATCATGGCAGCGCGTAGAAGTAGGCATCATGGCAGGCTGTACAATCTCACCCCTGGCCTTCACAATGGCCATGGAGGTCATCATCAGGGCCTCAAGATGGGTGGTGGGGGGCGAGCGAACTAAGAACGGGATTCGCCTTCCACCTATCCGAGCGTACATGGATGACATGACCATTCTGACTACTACTGCAGCATGCACCAGGCGGCTACTTGGAAAACTGCAGGAGAACATCAAGTGGGCCCGGATGAAAATCAAACCGAACAAGTCACGAAGCATTTCAATAGTCAAGGGACAGCTAAAAAACGTGAAGTTCTGTATTGGTGACGACCCAATACCAACAGTGTCTGAGCAACCTGTCAAAAGCCTGGGCAGATGGTACAACGCAAGCCTCAGGGACAAAGACCAAGTGCAGCAAGTAAGGCAGGACTTCACCAACAATCTGGAAAACATCAACAGGACCCTACTGCCAGGGAAGCTCAAGCTCTGGTGCCTGCAATTTGGACTTCTCCCTCGGGTAATGTGGCCACTAACTATCTACGAGCTCCCAATAACAACTGTGGAGAAGATGGAGCGAACCATGACTTCATACGTGAAGAAATGGCTCGGTGTCCCACGCTGTCTGACTAACATCAGCCTCTACGGCAAAGGGGTCCTTGAACTGCCTATCACGAGCCTTACCGAAGAGTACAAGTGCTCTAAAGTAAGACTCCAGATGACTTTGAAGGACTCCAGAGACCAGACCATCAGCAATGCTGTTCCACTTCTGTTAACTGGACGGAAATGGACACCATCCGACGCGGTGCAGCAAGCTACGTCAGCCCTGAGACACAGTGACATTGTGGGGCACGTCCAGTTGGGAAGAGGAGGTTTTGGTCTTACGGCAAGTAAGCCAACTTGGCGTAAGGCCTCAACATCAGAGAGGAGGAAAATGGTGGTCGAGGAGGTGCGCCGTCAGGAGGAGGCGGAAAGAAGCGCAAAGGCTGTCTCTCTTGTCAAGCAGGGACAATGGATGAGGTGGGAAGGCCTGGAGAGGAGAAAGCTCAGCTGGAGGGAGCTCTGGGAAATGGAGGCAAGCAACATCAGCTTCATCATCAGAGCCACCTATGATGTGCTCCCATCTCCAAAAAACCTCCACCAGTGGTATGGCGAGGACCCAATCTGTGCCCTCTGCCCAACTCCAGCGACTCTCAAACATATCTTGACCGGTTGTAAGACCAGCCTCATACAAGGCCGATACACCTGGAGGCACAACCAGGTCCTCAAGAGTCTGGCAGCAGCTCTTGAGAGCAAGAGGAATACCACCAACTCTTTGCCCCTGAGAGCAACCAATTCCATCACGGCCCCAACCTTCATCCGAGAGGGACAGAAAAAGCCCAATCATCTCCCTACCAAACCAGAAGCTGGACAACTAGCCATGGCCCGGGACTGGAAGATGCTAGTCGATATTGGCCAGCAACTAATCTTTCACCTGAGAATTGCAGCCACCACCTTAGGCCAGACTTGGTACTCTGGTCCCCTTCATTGAAGTCTGTTTACATCACAGAGCTCACAGTCCATGGGAGAATTCAACAGAAGAGGGCCTATGAGCGCAAGAAACTGCGCTACACAGAACTGGCAGCAGACGCTCAACAACGAGGATGGAAAGCTAAAGTCTATCGTTGAAGTGGTATGTAGAGGATTTGTGGCTTCTTCCACATCAGACTGCTGAAAGACCTTGGCATCCATGGACAGGCTCTGCAACAGACCAATTAGATCAGTCTCTGAAGCAGCCAAAAGACGCAGCCAGTGGATATGGATTAAGCGGAAGGACCATTGCTCGGCTCAAGAGCATCAACATGACCCGCTCGCTAATTCCCCCCACTCCTACCCTACTTGAGAACCCAGGTCAACCCTCCAGGAGGAGGGGAACAAGGTATGCGGTCAGCTTTATGCTTGACTCAGAGAAGAGGACGCCCTGCCTTGCATAGTCCGTGGGCTGTGCCATTTAAACAACCAGGCAATTCTCATGATTGGGCATGGGACACAAGCTCAGGTTTGATCACCCTGTAGCTGGCCACCTTTGATAAGGGTGTCTAGTGTTGAAAGGCCGAAACACCCCCTGATTCAAAGGTACACTACTGATGATGTGTCCCGAAATTTACAGCTTTCCCACGTCTGAGATACAGCTCTCACGCCACTCTCAACATCAAGGCAAACCTCATGTGCATACCATCCATTGGCACAATGGACAGTTTACCATCACGTCCCGTGTTTTATGATTCGTCAATAATGCAAAATGAATAATTAATTCTAAAGTGAAGGTTGTGGTAACCCACTAGCAATGACTCAAGTATTACCATATCCTTCAGAAGCAATGACTAATTATGTTGATCAGATTTCTGCAGTGAGTAACATAATAACTGCAAATGTACTTTTAGAATTACTTTTACTTACCAACTGTGTCCAGTTACATGTTGATAATTATACTGTCATTAAAATGTGTTTATTTTTAAAATACAGAAAGTTTTAATTAAAAAACAACATTCTTTTTACACTGCTTGAAGGACATCCCATAATAATTTAATATGGTTTTACAGTAGTAACAATAAATCTGATAAATTCTGAAAAACAAATTATATATTTTTTTTGTTTCATTGTAAATAAGGTAATTATCTCTAAATTGGACGCTTAAACGAAAATGATATTAAACATCTAAATCTACTTCGAAAAAGATGGAGCTATTTATTGTTAGGCCAATTACTGTGTCAGAATGACAGTAGGGCTGCTTTTTAACTGAAATACCATAATTTTACATATTCAGTCTTAAAAATAAAGGTTCCAAAAGTTTTCAGTTTTTGCCACATACATTTTTGGTTCTTCAAAGAACATTTGTTTTGGAACCAAAATAACATGTTTTACAGTAACTGAAAAAAACGTCTCGGATTACTCGCGTAACCCTTGTTCTCTGAATAGGGAACGAGACACTGCGTAGCTTACGCATCGGGAACGCCTCCGTGTGACCGAGTCTTGAACCCATATAGAATCACGCCAATTCATTGGCTGATGGCGCGACGCCGTCTCTGACGCAATGACGTCGTCAGGTCATACTGGCGAACGCGCCATCCACTCCTCAGATTTCTCTGCCGAAAAGAATCCTGTCGGCAGCGTGAGGAGCTTGGCAGCGAACGCAGTGTTCGTTCCCTATTCAGAGAACAAGGGTTCGCGAGTAACCCGAGACGTTCTCTTTCATAGGTAACTCTACACTGCGTAGCTTACGCATCGGGAACGATATACCAAACACGCCAAGCTGAAAACGCTGCCTATCTGGCCCAATAATGAACCAACAACATACGGTCGGTTCAAACAGACAGGACCTGAGAACCTGGAGCCGTATCAACGTCAAGGTTGTAAAACCTGACAAAGGTGTGCGGAGAGGACCATCCTGCCGCAACACAAATATCCTCCAGGGGTACCCCTCTAAAAAGAGCTTGAGAGGAGGCTACGCCCCTAGTAGAATGCGCCCGAAGACTAAGAGGTGAAGGAAGGTTCCGCGCCTCGTAAGCCAGCGAAATGGCATCTCTCACCCAGTGAGAAATCCTCTGCTTTGACGTGGCAAGCCCGCGGCGACCAGCACCAAAACAGATCAATAACTGGGGAGAGTTTCTCCAAACCTTGGAGCGATCCACATACAGCTTCAATGCCCTGACCGGGCAGAGCAAGTGGAGTCTCTCATCCTCACTTGAAGCAAAGGGAGGGGGATGGAAAGAGTGAAGCGTGACCACTTGAGATCGGAACGACGTGGACAAGACCTTGGGAATGTAACCCGGCCTAGGCCGCAGGGTAACTTTGACTAGACCCGGGGTCTCCAACTCTTTTCAGTGACGTAAGCGCCAGCAAAAGAACAACCTTAAGAGTCAGTATCCGATCCGAAGCTGACTCTAAGGGCTCAAAAGGGGCCGTCACTAGACCTTCGAGGACGACTGACAAGTCCCAAGAAGGAACTGCCGTGGGGCGAACAGGCCTAAGGCGTCTGGCCCCACGCATGAAAGCGGAGACCATCCGATGTCTCCCCAAGGGGATCTCATCCAGCTCTCTCCGAGCTGCAATGGCCGCTACATACACCCTAAGGGTGGTAG
Organism: Ptychobarbus kaznakovi; assembly: GCA_027422405.1. Classification (NCBI taxonomy): domain Eukaryota; kingdom Metazoa; phylum Chordata; class Actinopteri; order Cypriniformes; family Cyprinidae; genus Ptychobarbus; species Ptychobarbus kaznakovi. The sequence continues at coordinate 22,902,572 of CM049807.1, forward strand.
CAGCCGCCCCGCTGTCAGCCCTTTCTTGCAAAAACTTCAGCACTGGACCAACAGGGCAGTTAACTGGTCGATTGCACGAGTCAAACACCAGGATTCAAAGACGCCCACTTGGAAGAGTACAGCTTCCTAGTAGCGGGTGCTCTGGCACTGGCTATGGTTCCTGAACTTCGGCAGGCAAACTATCAATCACAGCCCTTGGCCCTGTATGGGCCATACCCACAACTTCCAGAGCTCCGGCTGAGGATGCCAGATCTTGCCCTGAAGCTGGGACAGTAAGTCCCGCCTGATCGGAATCTCCCAAGGAGGCCGATACAAAAGGGGAGTTAGCTCCGAGAACCAAGTCTGGAGGGCAGATGGGGCTATGAGAAGGAGACGGGCACCGCTCACCTTCATTCTGCATAGTACTGCCGGAATCAGCTTTATTGGCGGAAACGCGTACAGACTGACATTCGGCCACGGGTGGGCGAACGCATCTATGCCCAGAGTCGTCGGGAAACTCAGGGAGAACCAGAGCGGGCACTGGGATGATCTTGAGAAGCAAAGAGGTCCACCTCCGCTTTGCCAAACAGATCCAGATCTGGGATACCGTCTGACGGTTCAACATCCATTCTCCCGGTTTGAGCTTCTGGCTCGACAGAAAATCGGCCGCCAGGTTCAGTACTCCCGGAACGTGAACCGCCCTCAAAGAGAGGAACTTGTCTTGGGACCAAAGGAGAAGATGGCGCGCAGCCTGTCCAGGGTGCGCGACTTGAACCTCCTTGGCGGTTTATGTGGGACCAACCGCCATATTGTCCGTCTGACTATGATATGATACCCCCCGAGAACGGGGAGAAAATACTTCAAAGCCAGGAAGACAGCCCTGAGTTCCAGGCAGGTTTATATGCCAAAAGAGGAACTCTTCCTTCCACTCTCCACTCGCCGGCCTTCCTTCGAAGACCGCGCCCCAGCCTGTCATTGATGCGTCCGTCGTGATCATATGGCGACGGTGGATCGCACCCATTCTCACCCCGCTCTGGAGAAAGACGGGGTCTCGCCACATTAACAGGTGTCGACAGCAATGCGTGACACTCTGATAAGGCGAATAGCTGGTACAGTGGGGGTGTAACCTCAGCTCCCTTCATCCACCAGAGAGAATGGCCTCATGTGAAGCAGCCCTAGGGGCAAACACAGGGGAGGCTGTGCCATAAGGCCAAAAGCCTGCGGCAGGTTTCCCACAGAGACATGGTGGCCTAGCTTGAAGCGGGCCAGACATGCTGTAAAATCGGGTATCCGGGCAGGAGCCAAACGGGCCTGCATCTGAACGGAATCCAAACGAACCCCTAGAAAAAGGGTTCGCTGAGATGGGAGGAGCACACTCTTCTTGGCGTTCATCCTGAGGCAAGAGAATGGATGTGGCGGAGAACGGTATCCCTGTGATGACTTACTAGCTCCCTGGAGTGAGCCAGAATGAGCCAGTCGTCCAGATAGTTCAATACACGAATGCCCTGGAGCCTCAAAGGGGCCAGAGCAGCATCATGCATTTCGTAAACGTTCTCAGTGCCAAGGTCAGGCCGAAGGGC